>MEHQ01003853.1:0-74088 GCA_008828725.1 Saccharina japonica | reverse complement strand
GCCCCCCCCCCCCCCCCCCCCCCCCCCCCCCCCCCTCACCCTCTTTCCTTAACGTTTTGGTGCCATCTCCGCCTTATCATAGTAGTGCAACGAAACCGCTTGTGTGTGTTGTGTGTCACCCCCCTCCCCTCTCCACTACGTATTTGGCGTCACGCATGCCCTGGCACAACGACGGCGAATGTGCTTTCCCCCGTCCCCTTTCTTTATAGTTTTTGCGTCATCCACGCTCTAGCACAACTGTGGCGCTTGGGATCCCTTCCCCCCCTGGTATGTGAAAACCGGACGTGCTCAGTCCCGGCATTGTGGGGATGCGAGGGTCGAAAGTCATATGACCACGGTCATGCATGCCAATATGAGTACCCCCCACAAACCAATTCATTCCAAGCTGTCATCCATTGCAAGCAAGTCCGCCTCACAAGCAGTTCTTAGGATGCAGCTCGCACCTGCTTCATGCGCCTCGCCCGACAACACGTCACGTTTCGCTTCGCGCTTGGTGCAAGCAAGCCAGGTCTGCCTCTGATCGGTGAAAACCCGACGTGTTCCGTCCCGGCCTTGTAGAGATGCGAGGGTCTTACGGTCATACGACTACGCTCATGATGACAATACGACTACCCCCCCCCCCCCCCCCCCCCCCCCCCCCCCCCCCCCCCCCCCCCCCCCCCCCCCCCCCCCCCCCCCCCCTCCCGAATGCCTCCCCCATCACCCCGGTTGTCCACCGAGGAGGACAGTGCAGCAGGTCAACCCGGAATCCGCTTTTATCACCTCCGAAAAATCCACCTCTAGAACCCGCGCCTTTACACCCAGGAACGAAAGGAAGGAGTTGTAGTAGGAGCGAGGGAGGGAGGGGGGTATTCATGTCGTGCACGGCTGTAGTAGTATGATCGTAGAACCTCGGAGGGGGTATTTATAATCCCCCCCTCGGTTTTGGCTAGAAATTACTTGGAATTAGTGTGGGGTCATTTTTTGCAGGTAGTAAAAGGGTTAGTTAGTTCATTTCTGCGGCTGAAAAACGTGGTCAAAGTCTAAACTTGAGTACTAATACTCGTAGTACTCGTACGTTGTCCTTGAACTATAGATAATCAAGGGGTGACACAACAAAAACAAAGAACAGACACACAAACAAATAAGCAAGCACAGACACAAACAGACAGAAAAATAACATAAACAAACAAACAAAACACACAAACGAAACACACAAACGAAACACACAAGAAACACACAAACGAACAAAACAAACGAAACGAAACACACAAAACAAAACAAAACAGCAAACAAACAAAACAAACACACACAAAACAAACAAACAAACAAACAAGTACAAAACAAATACCTGGTGCAATCATGAACAAATATTCCTACCGACCAACAGCCCAACGAACCAACAAACTAACGGACCAATCAACCAATCTATCAATCAAAGCAAACCAATCAATAAAAACCAACGATCACATTTCGAAAAAAACAACCAATCAAAAAGCATTACCTGCTCCTCCTTGGTGAAGCTCTTGCGGATGAGCCAACGGCTCTCATCGCACCGCCCGCCCTGGATCAGCGCCCCCCTCCACTCCCCCTTGCTCATGACCGTTAGCACGTTCGAGCTGGTCTGCAGATAGATAGACCCGTTCGATCACCGCATACAAAAAAAAGAAGAGAGCGTGCCATATGAATTATGCATGCTCACCCGTATCATGCATACCACTGTTGACTAACACCTGGTGCTTCGTAACAACATCATCTGCATCATCTGTAGTACACCGCTATGTCCCGAAATATGAGCACCTTTTTATTGAATATCGATGCGCAAAATGTAATTATATCTCGGTACAGAGTGGTATCATATTATATGCAACCTGTAACCTTTCTGGTAAGGTCCATATTTTTTTCGTTTTTTTTTTCTGTACGATATACGTCGTCGTCGTCTTTTTTTTTCTTTTTTTTTGCCTTGACTGCTTTTACGTGAACTCCAGCTCGGCTCAAACTCGAAGGATGTCTCACAAGCAGGCCGGGCCGGGCAGGTTGGCCGACGTCAAACGTGCAAGAAGCGAGGGAGCTCCCGATCGAAGTTCGACGGGAAAAAGAGCAGCAAGGGGGTCGGAGTACGAGTTACGTGTCAGGACATTCTCCCCTCGCCAACACCTCTCTACGGCTAGGGTTTACTGCCCCTCGTGGACTCCTGTCTCCCATCAGATGTTTCCTTTTGGAAAAATTTGACCTAATATCTAGAGAAACTTGTGGCGGGAAAACTATCCGGAGGGGGCTGAGGGGGGCGTACTGGGGGGGGTGTACCCATGTCATGCACGGCCGTAGTCGATTGACCATAGACCCTCGCATCCTTACAATGCCGAGATGGAGCACGTCGGGTTTTCACTAACCAGGTAGGCATTGCACGCGCCAAGCGTGAAGCGCCGTGAGTTGTTCGGCGAGTCGCATGAAGGGTGAGCGGCATCCTACTAAGAAGCGCTTGTGAGGCAGGCTTGCATATGGACGACAGCCTCCAATGAATCGATTTGATTTTTGGTGAGGCCACTTCCAGAGACAGCAATGGGTATATACTATGTATCTGCCTCGTGGGTGCCTTACCATATACACACTACGTGATACGATCATTCCCCTTGTGCGGAGTAAAGGTTCTCAACCCCGCACAAATGATCTAACTCGACCGCCAGCTGTGGTGACCGCCAAACACACACACAAAAAAAACGGTACCCTGGTTGTGTAGCTCACACAGTAAAAGGCGTGTTTTACAGCGTCATCGCCAACCGAAGCCAACCCAACCTAAATACAAAGTATATAACATACATAGGGTGTGGGGGGGGAGGAGGCGTACTCATTTATTGTTTGCCTTAAGTCATTTGACCATCGACCACGCATCCCTTTCGAAACAGAGCGGTTCGGGGGGGGGGGGCCCCTCATATTATCCAGAGCGAGCGGCAGCATTAGCCGAATCTACGGCAGGTGCTGGTGGTCATGCACGCAACAGCGACAACCACGCCGTCACACGACACCAAGGCTTCGCGGAGACGGCTATTAGAGACTTAACCTTACTGACGTACCTGATCAGGGACTCCAATGGCTCGGTACGCCGCATGCCCCGCTCCGACAGCCATCCTGGAGGGGGGGGGGGGGGTACTCATTTGTTGCTTGCCTTAGTCATTTGACCATTGACCACGTATCCCTTTCGAGACGGAGCACCGTTCCTACTCCTAATAGAGACACCTCCCAACATTTGGGAGCTCATTGCGTTGTTTCCATATATTACAAATAAACGCTTTGCTAAGGGCTTTAGCCAAAATCAGGTACACCTGGTCACTTTGGTGCCAAAAACAGGTACTACACTAAAACCAAGTACAAATCACACGCTAGGACCCCTCTCATTGGCCAGCCTCACATCGTACCTGATTTTGGCATGAAATGGTCAGGTACACCTGCATTTGTCTACTTTGGTTAGCTTTCAACTGATTTTGGCGAATTTTGAGCCAATCAGAGGTCATACGTACACTGTCTCCTATACGCCCGACACGAAGACATCACCACACTACGTACATATTTATACGACCCGCCACAACGACTACAGAACGTATCATACGCGCGCATACAGCACAACGGACCTGTTGTAATATATTACGTACTGCTGTTTGCTGATACGGTACGGAAAGCGAGCAGTTCAGTCTAAAATGAACTCGATGTTTCGTTCGTATGCTATCAATGTGGCTACGTACGACTATACACATACGTATAGATACCTGGTGGTACAAGAATACGGAAATACACGTCGTAGGAGTGAGGGTGATCAAAAAATCAATGAAAGCATACGACAGATATTAATACCCGTACTGAAAATAATATACAACATTTATCAAGAGTTTGGAGGACACACATTCGCTACGAATCATTCTGCTGTTCAGGCGCAAATTCAAAAGTATGTTTGATTATTTCTCACAGCCAAAAAGTCCTGAAAAACACTGTTCGTGGCGTGCGTTTTTTACTTGGTTTTAGTATATACCTGATTTTGGCTCAAATGGATCAGGTATACCTGATTTTGGCAGTTGCTCTTTTGCTAATCCGGGAGGAACAGAAAAAAAGGCGGTGATCAGCATTCTTCAGTTTTTGTTTTTGGTGCAAAAAAATGAAATGACACCTTATAGCTGTGATGACGAGATGTCTAGTCGAAACACATGTGAGCAGCTTTTTTTCACTTATTAAAAAAAAACACCCGACACCTCAGCATTGCTGTGAAATCGATCGAGATATTGGTCGAAACACGTGTGAACAGCATTTTTCAGACATATGAAAATGAAATTGAACAGGAAACACCTTAACGTAGCTATGAGATCGAGGATTACGTCGAAAACACATATTTGCAAAAGCAGCGTGTGATAAATACTTCGATCGCGCGGGCTACGAGTTGTAAACGACCTACTAATAGTGGAGGACACAGGTCGGTGATCTCCTATTAATAGGGTGTTTTTTGTCGTGCAACCCGATCTCAGTCGGATTGAGTTGTCTAAGTCGGATTGGATTGTCTAAGTCGGGTTGGCTTACGTAGTCGGATTGAGTTGTCTACTATAAGTCGGATTGGGTTGTCTTAGTCGGATTGGCTCAGTTGGATTGAGCAGTCTAAGTCGGATTGAATGGTCTCAGTCGGATTGGATTGCCTCAGTCGGGTTGGATTGCCTCAGTCGGGTTGGATTGCCTCAGTCGGATTGGATTGTCTAAGTCGGACTGGATTGTCTAAGTCGGATTGGATTATTTCAGTCCGACTGGATTTGCTCAGTCGGAGTGGATTGTCTCAGTCCGATTGGATTTGCTCAGTCCGATTGGATTGGTCAGTCGGATTGCATTGTCTCAGTTGGATTGGGTCGGCTCGGTCGGATTGGATTGGCCCATTCGGATTGGATTACTGTAGCTCCATCGGGCTGAATTTGAACGGGCTAAAACAAAGCCCCACCCGGGTCGGGGATAGGGTTAAGGGCCCGTTTTAACGAAGAAAAAAAAAATCAATTTGGAAAAAAAAAAATCAATCCGCTTTTCATTGGTCAGAACCCGCACCACCACCCAAGATTATACCCCAAGATCCTAATCTTTGGTGCTGGTGCGTGTGTTGACAATGAAAAGCGAATTTGATTTTTTTTTTTTCCAAATTGAAATTTATTTTATACTCGTTAATATGGGCCCTAAATCACCATTAAAATTGCTATTATAATGAGAAATTAATCATACAATCACTGATACGAAACGATCATGACGTTTTTTTTTTTTACATCTACGACGCGTGCTACGATAGAGGTAGTACTTTGTGGCTCAAAATAAATCGGAATGACGGGGGGCTCGTTAACCCGAAACCGTCGGAATTTCATTCCTGTGATGCAATGTTTCTCCGTCGTGTACGTTAGGCCATGGGATTGTTCATCAGGTACTTAAATAGCACTTTTGTTTTCCCTCCAAAATCAGTTTTTGAGTGAGGTATATATAAGGCTCTTTTTAAGGGAAAAATCTCAGAAAAAAACACGTTGATCCTCTACCGTAGCATGCATCGTACCTCGGACAGGTCATTATCTATCTATCTATCTATCATCTACAGATAGATCATTCAGTGCCTACCTGCCGTTGTGAGAGGTGGTGAAGGATCTGCATAGTAGTACAGATCCTACCCAGGAAACATGTGCTAGACCATGCAGGTGATGCGGCTCCCACCCGGCAACATGAGCTATATGGATCAGACAAGATCGGGAACAGATCTGCCTCGAAAGGTCTACTGCTTATAGATCATCAAGTGGGAAAACGATCATCTGCCCGAGGTGTCAATTTCGACCAAGCTGGGTCAATGCCTACACTGCCCGTCTTTACGTAGGGCTGGGCACTGGCAGTAGCTACCTACTGGTTGAGCCTGCCCGTAGATACCAGTAGATCTACTGTGATCAACCGGAATGTCCAAGAAACCACACCATAATTTTAGTTTCGGAAACCCCATGAAAACGCGTTTCGTCGGGAGGAGAGAGGCATGAAAGTCAAGTATTTTTCGACCCATTTTGACGAAACTGGGGCCAGGTCTATATATATATATATTTTTTTTGTCCATCCCATTTATTATCTTCGCCCTTCCTTTCTCTCTCCTTCCTGGACGTAACTCAGATCCGGGGTCACAATCTATACAGCCCTCTTAAGGGTTTCAAGTCAGGTATCACTCACTCTTGACGGAAATGTATGGATCGTTCGGTATGCACATGAATGCCTACACCTTCCTTACATTTCCATCTACAGTTGTAATTTTCAACAATTTCATCGAAGCTGGGCCAAGGTCGCCCCGGTAGACTAGTGGTCAGCTTCAAAGACTACTGGCATTGGTCCCCAAGTTCGAATCCCACCGTGGTGAGATTTTTACTTTATTTGAAAAAATAAAAAGGAACCAATTGCTGAGAGCGCCTTCGTGGCGTGGGTAGGCGGAATCCGACGCAAGTCGGCGAGGGAAGAGAGTGCTGAAATATTCTCGCGATAGAAATGCAAGGCAAGCACCGTAGTGGGGAGGGGGGAGAAGAGCCTACTTAGTGACCCCGGATCTGAGTTACGACTACGTAAAGAGGGAGAGAGAAAAGAAGGGCGAAGATAATAAATGGAATGGACAAAAAAAAGGTGTATCCTGGTTCAGCCCTCAAAGCGTCTATTGGATATATTGTAAAAACAAATCCACAAATGGGTGCGTTTACCTTGCAACCAGCTCCGAACCCGCGTCGTTCTTTGCAAACAGCAGCACCCCTGGCTTCAGCAGGGACACCAGCGACTTCAGGTGGAGCGCTCCCGACTGGCAAGTTGAGACCAGCCACGACCAGCAGCAGCAGCAGCAGCAGCAGCAACACAGCAGCACAAGTAGTAGCAGCAAAATAACAACAGCAGTGGCGGCGGTAGCACAAACAGCAGAAGCAGTAGCAACAGCAGCACGCAGCAGCACAAGCAGCAGCACAAGCAGCAGCACAAGCAGCAGCACAAGCAGCAGCACAAGCAGCAGCACAAGCAGCAGCACAATCAGCATCACAAGCAGCAGCACAATCAGCATCACAAGCAGCAGCACAATCAGCCTCACGAGCAGTAGCAGCATCACAAGCAGCAGCAGCACCACAAGAAGGCGAGGACGAACGACCATATATATATATATATACGCGCCTTGTCAAGGGAGGGGAGAAGGGAGCAGAGGGGAGCGATTTCACTATTCGAAAACGCCTTCCTGTCCAATGGTCAACTGACGGCGAGGTGGGAGAAAACATGTTAATATTATTACGGGGGACCATAGTAAACACTAGTAAATAGGACCAAATAATGTCAGTAAAAGTTTTTGTGTGTACCGTGGGTCCTATTTACTATGGTTCCCCGTATTAGGTAAGGCGGGCCACTGCCATCGAAGCCAACTACTCATACCCAGAATATACAACAAAGTAGAATATACAACAAAGTATATACCTGGTATAGAGGTTAAGAGTGGGGTGAAACAAGTAAATTAACGACTTTAGTTATTAATACTACGGAGGACCATAGTTACGGTACACAAAAAAAACTACATAATTCGTGGCCAACTCCTCACACCCATAATATACAACAAAGTATATACCTGATATAGGGTATGGGTGGGGTAAAATAAGTGAAACGACTTATTAACAAGTTGTTTTTATTACGGGGTGGGCTAATGTAGTAAATAGGACCTACGGTAAACACAAAAACCTACACAATTTCCTATTTTTGTTACCAATATTTGGTCCTATTTACTAGTGTTTACTATGGTCCCCCGTAATAGCGTGATTTCGTTATTTCTAGGACACGATAGGAACCAATATGCCTATTTATTATTTCCTTCCAATTTAACACCTTCGAAAGATCATGATCTATCTATCTATTTATATCTATCTATCTATATATCTATCTGTCTACAGTAGATCATTCAGTTCCTAACCTGCCGTTGTGAGAGGTGGTGAAGGATCTGCATAGTAGTACAGATCCAACCCAGGAAACATGGTGCTAGATCATGCAGATTATACGGCTCCCGCCCGGTAACATGACCTATATAGATCATACACGATCGGGAACAGATCTTTCCTTGAAAGGTCTACTGCTTATATATATAGATCATGAATTGGGAATGATCTACATCATCTGCCTGAGCTGTGTAATTACTATCTCTCACAACAAAAAACACGGATCGTGCTTGGCTCGGTTCCCAGCCCCCCATGGTCCATACTCCATAGAATACGTAGTCTTCTCCATGAACGGTACGGTATGCCAACGATGGTTGGTTGCTTACCACTTTTTCATTCGAGAAAGTGGTTGATACACACTGTGTACGAGAGGATTATATCTAGCCCTAAGCCAATCACAGCAGCCCTCACCCGGACCATAAGCCAATCAGAGCAGCCCTAACCCGGACCTTAAGCAAATCAGATAATCCCTAACCCGGATCTTCATCCAATCAGAGCAGCCCTAACCCGGACCCTAAGCCAATCAGATCATCACTAACCCGGACCATAAGCCAATCAGAGCAGCTCTAACCCGGACCCTAAGCCAATCAGAGCAGCTCTAACCCGGACCATAAGCCAATCAGAGCAGCCCTAACCCGGACCTTAATCCAATCAGAGAAGCCCTTACTCGGACCATAAGCCAATTAGAGCAGCCCTAACGCCCTAACCCGGACCATAAGCCAATCAGATCATCCCTAACCCGAACCCTAAGCCAACCAGAGCAGCCCTAACCCGGACCATAAGCCAATCAGAGCAGCCCTTACCCGGACCATAAGCCAATCAGAGCAGCCTTAACCCGGACCTTAATCCAATCAGAGCAGCCCTAACCCGGACCAGAAGCCAATCAGAGCAGCCCTAACCCGGACCATTATCCAATCAGAGCAGCCTATCCCGGACCCTGAGCCAATTAGAGCAGCCCTAACCGTGACCATAAACCAATCAGAGCAGCCCTAACCCGGACCTTAATCCATTCAGAGCAGCCCTAACCCGGACCTTAAGCCAATCAGAGCATCCCTAACCCGGACCATAAGCCATTCAGAGCAGCCCTATCCCGGACCCTAAGCCAATCAGAGCAGCCCTAACCCGGACCCTAAGCCAATCAGATCCAAATCTCAGAAGAAGTGGTGAGCTCTCATCCTGATTCTCACACCCCACCACTACGAGTATACATATACACGGTTACACTGCTGTATCATAGTCTCTCACCACGGGGACAGGGATGACAGGTAGCGAGGCACCGAAGGCCTTGGACAGGGCGGCTGCGCCTGCTTCGTTTGTTCGTTCCGTTATACCCACAAACATGTGACGTCCTGAAAAAAAAAGGGGGGGGGGGGTACCGGCTTAATTTTATTCACTAACCTGACTGCTGTTGCTAGTGTGATGTGGTGTCCTTACGGCTATAGATGGTTGATAGAACATCATACAGGTGAAGAGCCCAGTGGCGCTAAGATTGTTCTCGTATACAGAAGTTTCCTTGGGTACATCAGATAGGCAGTAGCACAGAGGCTTTATAAGTCCATAGGAAGATTCTAAGCACTAGAATATTCCTATTGATAAGATAGCTCGTAGGAGTAGCGCTTAGAATTACACAAGAACGATATTACCCCTTGGATAGGATATGCTATTATCCGTTGGACTGGACAGATGTTTCTTCAGAATGGCTAAACAGGAAAGTTCCAGTGGCTGCTGTAGCTATCCGATTAACGGGTTGTTGGCAAGGATGTACTGTAATCTCCCGTTAAGCCGATCGAGTAAAAGAGTCTGCTCTCAGGCAGACTCTCGCCTCCCTCTACTCAGGTCACTTCTCATTCTCCCTTCGTCATCCAGGCTTTTGTCTCTCACCTAGTCTACAGAGGTTAATAATAACAAGAGGTCTTTCCATATATCGAAGAAGAAGCTTGCTTTCAAGCTCAAGCAACGAACCAGCGCATCTCCATTCCCTTATATCATCGTCTCTACTCGGTCATCACGTCACATCTATCTATTTATATCTATCTATCTACAGTATCTATCTATCTATCTACTTCGTATCTATCTACAGATAGATCATTCAGTTCCTCACCTGCTGTTGTGAGAGGTGGTGAAGGATCTGCATAGTAGTACAGATCCAACCCAGGAAACATGGTGCTAGATCGTGCAGAGTATACGGCTCCCACCCGGCAACATGACCTATAGATCATACACGATCGGGAATAGATAATCTGCCTTGAAAGGTCTCCTGCTTATTATATAGATCATGAATTGGGAATGATCTACATAATCTGCCAGAGGTGTGTAAGTACTATCTCTCACAACAAAAAACACGGATCGTGCTTGGCTCGGTTCCCAGCCCCCCATGGTCCATACTCCATAGAATACGTAGTCTTCACCGTGTACGGGACGGTATTCCAACGAGGGTTGGTTGCTTACCACTTTTTATCCGAGAGAATGGTTGATACACACTGTGTACGAGACGATTATATCTAGCCCTAAGCCAATCACAGCAGCCCTTACCTGGACCATAAGCCAATCAGATCATCCCTACCCGGACCATAAGCCAATCAGAGCAGTCCTAACCCGGACCAAACGCCGATCAGAGCAGCCCTAACCCGGACCATAAACCAATCAGAGCAGCCCTAAACCGGACCACAGGCCAATCAGATCATCCCTACCCGGACCATAAGCCAATCAGAGCAGCCCTAACCCGGACAATAAGCCAATCAGAACAGCTCTAACCCGGACCATAAGTCAATCTGAGCAGCCCTAACCCGGACCTTAATCCAATCCGAGCGGTCCTAACCCGGACGAAACGCCGATCAGAGCAGCCCTAACCCGGACCTTAATCCAATCAGAGCAGCCCTAACCCGGACCATAAGCCAAACAGATCATCCCTACCCGGACCATAAGCCAATCAGAGCAGCCCTAACCCGGACCATAAGCCAATCAAAACAGCTCTAACCCGGGCCTTAATCCAATCAGAGCAGCCCTAACCCGGACCTTAATCCAATCAGAACAGCCCTAACCCGGACCCTAAGCCAATCAGAGCAGCCCTAACCCGGACCTTCACCCAATCATAGCAGCCCTTACCCGGAACCTAAGCCAATCAGATCAAACTCTCAAAAAAAGTGGTGAGCTCTCGTCCTGATTCCAACACCCCACCACTATAAACATGCACACACCAGAGGGGGTACAGTGCTGTATTATAGTCGCTCACCACGGGGACAGGGATGACAGGCAGCGAGGCACCGAAGGCCTTGGACAGGGCGGCTGCGCCAGCTTCGTTTGTTCGCTCCGTTATACCCACAAACATGTGACGTCCTGAAAAAAAAAGGGGGGGGGGGTCAAAGAAGTATTAAGATGTCAATTAACCCCCCCTCCCTCTGGAAGTGGTCACACCGGAAATTAAGTTAACTCATTGAAGCTGTCGTCCATATGCAAGTCCGCCTCACAAGCGGCTCTTAGTAGGATGCAGGTCACCCTTCATGCGACTCGCCCAGCACCTCACGGCGCTTCGCGCTTGGTGCTAGCTATGTCTGCCTGGTCGGTGAAAACCCGACATGCTCCGTCCCGGCATTGTAGGGATGCGAGGGTCTATGGTCATACGACTACGGCCATGCATGAAAATAAAGTACACCCCCCCCACTCCCATGACACCTGGTGCAAGCAATGTCTGCTTGGTTGGTGAAAACCCGACGTGCTCCGTCCCGGCATTGTAGGGATGCGAGGGCCTATGGTCATACGACTATGGCCGTGCACGATATGAGTACACCCCCCCCTACATGGCCATACGACTACGGCCGTGCACGACATGAGTACACCCCCCCCTATGGTCATACGACTACGGCCGTACACGACATGAGTACACCCCCCCCATCAGGTCTACGAGGTATGTAGGAAGTCGAGGATTTCGTCAAAACTCATATTTGTCAAGCTTTGATGGGGGGAATTGTGCTCTCACTCGGAACTCGCAACAACAACAGAAAAAAAAACAGACACAAACCAGTGGTTCGTGTTCCATTAAGTCGATTCATTGGGTTAATAAAGCAGAACGAAAAGCGGAAACATACAATGAAGGCTGATTTAAAAAAAACGATTCATTGGGTTAATAAAGCAGAACGAAAAGCGGAAACATACAATGCATGCTGATTAAAAAAAAACATAAAAATCAAATCAGGGTGAAAATCAAACGCGACAAAAGTCTTTTCTTCGCCGCTAATCGACGACCAAGGGGGCGACAGAAATGAACATTAAAAAAAAAACGTACCGGGGGGCGTACTCGAACAGATCATAGAAGGGATCACACCTGACCTGTCAACCACGGTGTGGTTAGTCCGGAACGGCGATCGCAGGCACAGCAGATACGTGCAGGCATGCTATACGCTCTTCCACTCTGTACCGAAATATAACGACCGTTTGCATACAGTAGTGGTGTAGCCATTTGAAGACCAATCGGTTCAAGGCCATGTCTGAGGCACGCAAAGAAGCGGTCACTCACACATGCATGCCTACGTATCAGTAGGAAACCTGCTAGGGTATTCCAAAGGATGACCCAGACGCCACACATAGTAGAGATAAGACCAGGTAAATCGGCTTAAGTCACGAGGGAAAAAAACTACTTGAAATTAGTATGGTCAGTAGTAAAATATAAGACTATACTGTATCATAGTAGAGATAAGACCACGTGTTTGGGGTTGTATTCATATTTAATAAAAACGTTCCTTATATTTCTGGACTGGACAGACTGTCCAGAAATTTAACGGACCGTTTGTATATATATATATTTTTCCATCCCATTTATTATCTTCGCCCTTCCTTTCTCTCTCCTTCCTAGTCGCAACTCAGATCCGGGGTCACAAAAAGTAGGCTCTTCTATCTCCTCCATCACTACGAACGGTTCTTGCCTTGCATTTTTATCGCGAGAAGATTTCAGCACTTTCTTCCCTCGTCAACTCTCGTCGAACTGTGCTTACCCACGCTATTAATATGCGCTCTCGACAGTTGGTGTCATTTGAGAACAGAATCTCCATACGTACGGAGACTCGAACTCTCGACTTCCAACCTAACTGTCTTCGTGGCTACCTGTTAGACCACCGGGGCGACCGTATGTTCGTGGTACATCAAAACGGCCCTTACATTTCGGGATATCATTTCGGGACTTGTATACTGGGTATGTCACTGGGACTGGCGTGCAACCTGCTTGCGGTACGAGCAGTGTTTCTCTCTGTCCTCACCGGTGAATAAAACGTCCCCCCCATCGCATATCGCCTCCGGGTCGTCCATGTGCACCGTCTGGATCGACTTCAGAGAAGGGCGAGTCGCCAAGGCTTCCCTGCGCACGCACGCGCCACCGACGAAAGCATTCCAGGTATATATATACGAAGTACATATAGAGAGAACATTAAAAAACGACAGGTGTGAGATCGAGGATTTCGTCGAAACTCAACTTTGCGAGCTGCGTGGGTTAGGGCCCGTATTAACGAAGATAGCAAAAATTCAATTTGGAAAAAATAAAATTCAAATTCGCTTTTCATTGGTCAACACACGCACCAGCACCAAATATTATGCCCCAAGATCCTAATCTTTGGTGCTGGTGCGTGTTTTGGCCAATGAAAAGCGGATTTGATTTATTTTTTTTCCAACTTGATTTTTTTTCTTCTTCGTTAATACGGGCCCTTATATATATATATATTAAAAAAAAAAAAAGAGCTGTGAGATCGAGGATTTCGTCGAAACTCATCTTTGCTAGCTGAGTGTGATACTTCCATCGCGCGTACTCACGGGTTGTGTATGTTCTGAGATGGTCTCATGCAGGGTGTACATATCGTATGAGGGGGACACAATATGAGGCTGTAGAATTCAGGGAGCGTGTGTCTTATGTGGGAACAAATAATTGGTGGAAGAAAAAAAAAGAACACGGGGGGGGGGAGGGAAGAAGGAGCGGTTTTTCACGTAACTTACTGTAGCTTAAGGTAGAAGAGTGCACCATATTGTTTCTGAGGCTCCTTCCTCACTTGAGGAGCTCTATACGAATACCAAGTAAAAAAAAAAAAAATCGAGGAGATTTAAAAGTAAAAATGCTACCCGGTGAACAAACCCCATGATATACTTTGGGCCCATATTAACGACTATAAAATAAATTCAACTTGGAAAAATAAAAATTCAAGTTCGCTTTTCATTGGTCAACACACGCACCAGCACCAAAGATTAGGATCCATGGGGTATAATCTTGGGTGGTGGTGCGGGTTCTGACCAATGAAAAGCGGATTTGAATTTTATTTTTTCCAAATTGATTTTATTTTTTCTTCGTTATTATGGGCCCTTAAGTACAAGAATGAAAATATTTCAACACACAAAATAATGAATTTTCGACGATTTCGGGTTTATATTATATTATAGTATATTCATATGTGTGTGTGTTCTTCACATTAAACCGTCCTTTCTACCCGTCGACATCCAGCACACCCAGTGTCTGTATATATACGAGTATACATACATTTTGTCTTTCCCCATCCCATTTATTATCTTCGCACTTCTGTCCCTCTCCCTCCCTAGTAGTCGTAACTCAGATCCGGGGTCACAAATCAGGCTCTTCTCCCTCCTCCCTCGCTACGGTTCATGCCTTGATTTTTATCGCGCAGACGGTTCAGCCTTCCCAACGCTCGTCGATTTTCATCGAATTTTGCTGACTAACGCTCTCGCGCTTTCCGCTAGTCAATATATGTTTTCAGCGAGAAAAAGTTCCTACGAGTATGCACTCGGGGGGGCTCGAACCCACGACCTTGGCTCAGACAGGGACGAGATTCACCTGTCATTCCACCGGGGACGCCGGCTATATATTGAGCCACTTCATCATTTCTGAAAACGTTTCAGCCCAAAAGTGCTACCATACCATACCTCTAATGTACCACGCGTCCTGCGGGCGGCGAGCCAAAGAAGGCAAGGAAGGGCCTACGTACGACATACCTGACGGAGTCCACCTCCCCTCTCCTTGACTCGTTCCCTTGCCGGAGAGTGACGGCGACGCCTCTCGCGTACACGACCGCGTCCTCCACGAAGGGGCAGTCAGGGTGGCCTTCCAGGGGCGGGAGCACCTGCTACGTCGGAACGGAACGGCACGGCAAGCGCGCGAAACAGAAAACAAAATATATAGCGTCAGGTCAAGGTCAGGTCTACATATATATGGAGCCCTACTTTCGTCTATAGTCACAAAGGTCCAAAGTGATGATGTGGTAGCTTTGACCCGCTACTGAGGGCTGCGCTTTTCCTTTTTATATATTTAGGGCAAGGAGAGAGCCCTCCGCGTTGGGTTAGCAGCGTGGAGAAGAGATATTAGATCGAGTGTGGTTCGGGCGGGCAAACTATCATAGGCCCGTCTCGACTTCAAGGAGGCTCGGGTTATTAAGCCGAGTTCTCCCGGTCCTCGGAAAGATTCTCAGCTGTGATATATATAACACTTTTGGTGTATCTTCCATGGGTACACGTGCACCGACCATTCTACGAACCTTTCCTAAAACCTGTCCTCCACATACAGGTACAGCAGTACAGGGGTAGAATTAGTTGGTGAAACGTGCGCAATTGCACCAAACTCTTGAAATATCGGCTTTTGCGCACCACAAAAAGTAGTAGATGTGCGGCTTGCCGCACATCTTTTTTAGGCCCCCACACACCTTTTGGCCGCAGGCCAAAACAAATGTGCGGGTCCATTTCGCCGTAGGCGAAAAAAAAAAAGGGGGGCTATTTCGCCGCAGGCGAATACTTTTTGGGCCTCTTTTCGCCGCAGGCGAAAATGTTTTGGGCCTTTTATTCACCGCTTTGTCAGGTCAAACACTGGAACGAACGATAAATACATTTCGTTTTGGGAGGGATGATAGCGTTGTATTAGCAGTTATACAGCAGCTGTTGTATAACATACGAGATGGCGAAGGCGAGTTTGCAGGGTGCTATTAATAGTGGAAAATTGCGGTGATAAGGGGGCGCATCAATTGATTTCAACATGTTGATGATTCCTCAGAGTTGACCTGCGCGCTGACATCCATTGCAGTTATGTGGAGCAGGTTCTGTCTGTGCCTGTCTGTGTGTTATTTGCAAGACGAGCGAATGAGACGCACATTTTGAGTACATTTACGCACATACGTCCAAATTTTTCGCCTCCGGCGGCCCTCCGGGGGCCCTCCGGGGGTCCCTGCGGGGGGCGCACCTCGCCTTCGGCTCGGTGTGTGCTACGCACATCCAAATATGCCCGATGTGCGCTACGCGCACATGTTGCTGGAGCCCTAATTCTACCCCTGCAGCAGTATATCGTCTCTTCTTTCTCCTCTCTCCTTCCGAAACACATTTGGTGGGTTTCCGTGCTATAGTATGGCGTGTTTCTTGGACGTACGCGAGAAAAAAAAACTTCTGGCTGGCGAATATACTGAAGTATCATATATACACCCCATAACAATCGCGCGATCGACCTACCTGGTATGTATACCATAGAGGGGGGGGGAGAGACAACCAAATAAGCAACCGAAAATATATACGAAACCCCAGCTTGACGGAAACCTCGCACCTCGACGGAATCGACGATCTTGGACAGCGCGACGACGTAGTCGTCGTGCTGCCTCGAGGCGAGCTCCCAATCGATTGACCCTCCTCCCCTCGTCGCGGCCGTAGCTTTCGATACCACTGCCTGTCGTGTCGGTCGAGAGCGGGACAATGGTGGAGGCACGGACACACGCGTGAAGCAGCAGAATGATGAGTATCCTCCAGAGTACACGAGAAAAAAAAAAAGGAAAAACGACCTCTATCTATTAATACACTCCCTTCCCAAGGTCAGAATGAGAAACGAACCAGAATGGGCAGGGTTTTGGGCGAACTAAAACAAAAGCATGAGTTTTTATTTTATTTTAGCAATAGGTTTACGTGGTTTTAGTATATATCCCCCCTCCTTTTTATCTTAGCGATAGGTTTACGTGGTTTTAGTTATACCCCCCCCCCCGTCTCGAAAGGATGCGTGTCAATTGGTCAAAATGGCTAAGGCAAGCAACAAATGAGTACGCCCCCTCCACCCCCCCCCCCCCGTGTCTGGGACTCTTAAAAACAAAAGAGGCGTTTTTTTCCCCCCCCGTCCAATACCTCTGGTACATATACCGAGCATCAGGCCTGGGCTGGATCTCTACTGATCTGCTGCAACACATTCAGGAAGCACACGGTATATATGTGACCTCCCTTGAGTTCCACAGATGTCAGATTTTGTTCCCCTCAAAACCCGTAGTTCGCGCGATCGAAGTATCACTAGTATCCCACTCAGCTTGCAAAGATGAGTTTCGACAAAATTCTCGATCTCACAGCTGTGTGTGTGTGTGTGTGTGTGTGTTTTTTTTTTCAATATGTATAAATATACTCGTATATATTGTGTCTATATATAAGTTAAGCCTTAACCCTTTTACAAACTACAATGTGCGAAACTTCTCCCACACTATTTCCAAGTACTTTGTCCCCCGAAAAGCGTGGGTGTAGCTCTTAATAAAGGGGCTAGAATAACCCTTTTCAGCGAGAAATCGACAGCGCGACAGCAGGCGTTTTTCCACATGGGCACATGCCGTTGTCATGTCGCCATGTCAACACCCCACCAGCAATCGATGTCGACGCCGACGTTCGATGATGTCAATTTTGATGCCACTGCTGTTGTTGATGCCACTACTGCTGTCGTTGTCACAGCTGATACTTCTTGTGCCACTCCTATGATACGATCGATGTCAATTGTCGTTGTCTGTGTCTGTTCAAATAAATGGCGAATATATGTATATATATATTGGTCGTTTTGGGTCATTTCGGACCCGGCGAATTTCCGTTGGTCGTTTTGGGTCATTTTGGACCCGGCCGCGTTTTTCGGCTGGTGGTCTGTCGGAGGGTAGGCGGAAGAGGGGTGGGGGTGGAACACCCGGCGAAAATCGTCGACTCGCGCCGTGCTGGGCGTACAGTTTCGTTTGTACTACTCGTACGCCCTGCGGGTGTGCCGGCAACGCTTTTCTGTTGTCTGTGGGGCAAGCGCGCGTGATCGCACTTCGTCGTTGACGAAATAGAAGTATACGAACGGGCCACTGCTCGCTTATTTGAAATACAGTTTTGTAAGCGGCATACCAATCAATATTAATGGCACCACTATTAATGCTATGTGGCACAACATATATTAAAAAATTAAAAAAAAAAACAACAGCTGTGAGCTCGAGGATTTCGTCGAAGCTCATCTTTGCTAGCTGAGTGTAATACTTCGATCGCGCGTACTTACGGATTTTATATGTCCTCATGTAGGATGTACATCCCGTATGAGGGGGACACAATCTGAGGCTGTAGAATTCAGGAAGTATGTGTCTATTTGTGGGGGGAGAAATAATTAAAATTAAATTAAAATTAAAATTAAACTTAAACAGTCTGAAATAAACGTACCAGGTATACTATAGTGTGGGTCTACTATTTGTAGCTATGTATGGTATATAATATATCATATGAAATACCTGATCAATAATTCCTCGTTTACTTAAAATAACACCTGTTTACTATAATACGTATTTCGTATGCGTAGGGGGGCGCTATATTTATATTTATGCTCGATGCTGTAAACGACGCATTGTCTGGAGATACAATTAATTTATAGGGTAAACGGAAAGGAAGCACGAGGTACGAGCGTCGAGAGCTCAGGTTTTACTGTTTGCAGTATGTTTGCTGTACTGATGAGATTGCATACGTTGCTGTTGTTTTATGGTTTCGTGAGGGCTGAGATCGTATGTATGTGTTGCTGGTGTTATTTATCATACGATTTCGTGAAGGATACACTGTAGGTCTGTCATTATTATGAAACGGTGGTATCGAGGTCAACAATAATAACAGGTGTTTAGGTTAGGGTGCGTGGCAGGGGGGGGGGGAGTATAGACCGGTAGGTATATATGCCGTGCCTGCTCCTGCTGGCATCTGGATTGATAGCAGGGTAGGTCGTGCCTGTCGTCGTGTATGGCATTGCATTGTCTGCTCTGCTTACTGCATTGCACTGCAGCGTAGTATCTCTGTGTCGTGGGTAGAGGTGGGCACCGGGAGGCGAACCCCCCCCCCCGAAAACCGGATAACGAGGCGTTATTATCAAAACAAAAAACCGGATAAAACCGTTTTTTTTCAGCCGGTTTTAACCGGTTTTCGGAAAACCGGTTAAAACCGGATGGTAACGTGAAACGCCTCCAAATCATTGAACAGGACAGCATGTTTGGGTGAAAAACGTGCTGTTTACATGTGGATTCCGAGCCACAACCACAGCGCACGGGGTGACGTGATTTCAAGGTATAAAAACATTGTTGTGAAGAAGACATTGCCGGTGCACAATGTACTATATACCTACCGGTTACTATTAATGGGGCTTTCTTCGCGATTTCTTGCTTCCTGTCTTTTTTCCCTACGTATGCCTTGCAGATCAGCGTCTTCGGAGGGCTTTCCTGCGCGCGGTCTAACTACACTAAAGCCAAGTCAAAATATCCATACTAATTTCAAGATAAAACATTCCACACTAATTTCAAGATATTTCGTTTCCAGACTAAAATCATCTTTTTTTTCAAAGAGTAAAAAAAAAAGTGAAAATAGATTATACAGATGTCGTACGTGCAAGTTTTGTATACTACTGCTGTCTGTGTCCTGTTGTTAGTACTGGTGATGGTTTTATTCGGTAGATAATCAGTGAGAAATGTGTCCGGTGCTACCGGTTTAATCCGGTTTAATCCGGTTTTTATCTGGTTTTCCCGGTTTTATCCGGTTTTCGGTTAACCCATTCAGAACTGAAAACCTTCTCCCACACTAATTTCAAGTATTTTGTCCCCAAAAACGGGGGACCAGTTCTTAAGGGGTTAACTGGTTTAAACCGGCGAAAAAAAAAGTGTTTTTTTTCCAAAAACCGGCTACTCGAACACGCCTGTTGGGTTTCCAAAAACCGGTTTAAACCGTTTTTTTTTAAGCGGTGCCCACCTCTAGTCGTGGGTTTGTGACCACAGAACTGGTATCATATCTCTCTACGATGAAGAATCGGCACGGACACTGGGTGTGATGGATGTCGACGGGTAGAAAGAACGGTTTAATGTTAATACACACACCCTGTGTCCATGCCGATTCTTCATCCTAGCCAGATGTAAGGTCTGTGGTCACAAAAACACGACACAGAGATACTACATTGTAATGCACTAAATATGGTATGACGACCAGGTAAAACATGTACGAGTGTATATGAATCAGCATTGGAGATTGGGATTGTATTGCCCTGAAAAAGTAGCAAATCTCTTGGAAACCCTCGAGATTGGATTGGCGGTTTTGGCGGCCGATCTTTCAATCTAGATTGAGAATTGAAGATTGGTCAAATCAGCAATCTCAATCTTTACATTTCGGATCTCGCCCAAATAACGCCTTACCATATCACTGGAAACCCTTACAAAACAAATTCCCACGCTTTACACCCCACACGAACCAGCTGAGAAGCACACACCGCCATCAGCGGCAGGCGTTTTGCTGCCTTTTGTGCAGTACAGGACAAAAAGAAAGCAAGGCTTGAGGTTCACAGGAAATTAATAAAATTCGGCACTCGCTATACTGAAATTAGTGTACTGTAGAACGCACCCGTTTTCAAAATAAGAAATTCAGGGGCTATGTACGAGTTACGAGTGTGAAACATCAAAACTGCTTAAATTTGGCGAGATGAAGATGGAGATCGAGATTAAGATTTTGCCTGTTTTCGACCAAAAGATTGCCGAAAATATCAAGATTACCGTGTTTCGGGCAATATTTTTTTTCCAGAATTGATCGGCGTTGTTCCCGGAGGTAATCTCCATCACTGATATAAAAACTCGTATGACATGTACCACCAGGCCGAGGGTGAATTAGCGACTTTTAGACGAACCCATTTCCAGGAGTTTTGCTTGAGTTTCAGTCGGGGCAGTACTCTACTATATATAGGCACAAATACGCGGGAGGAGGTCGGGGGGGCGGGATGGTCGAGTAATACGAACCCGGGTTCCGTTTCACCTCGCTTCGCTTCGTTTTTTGCTTTTTTTTGCTTTTTTCGTGGGGGCGGGAAACGAAGGTTTGATACGGCTCCGGGGTCAAACCAATCGCGTCTGTACGAATAGTATTATACGAACCCGGGTTCGATTCCACTTCGCTTCGATTTTTTTTTTTTCATTTCTCGTGGCTGTGGACGACGACCCTCTGCGTGGGACTATATATATGTGGATGGGGTCAGGGTGCCTGGTGGGCCTCCGGCGGCTCCTGCAAAGGGCTAAAAATTGTTCCTGCACCTTGTGGATGGGAGCAGCGTGCCAAATGGGATCGGCCCACTACGGGGCCAGGTTACCAAGCGGGATCAGGAAAGGTCCACACCACCTATAGAAATTTCCGGAAAAAAAAAACATTCGGACCTCCTCTAAACTTGGCTGGGATGGGCCCACTGCACTACGCGTAGTGTGAAGGCGTTATGTAGTCTGTTGGGCTACTGGTAAAAGGTCAATCAATTGTCCACCCAATCTAAGCCTTATAACACTACCCCCCCCCCTTCTGAACAGCGGGGTCTTTGGTCTTCGTATGGGGGTCGTAGGGTCGTACGTGCCTAGTCCGAAGTTCTTAACAATCTATGGGGACCCAGGAAGAGTGTTTTATCAGATTCTGACATGATGGAATTCGTTTTTCTTTAAAAAGCGTTTTGGTGGCGGTCGCGAGATTCGAACTCATGACCCCGTCAACCCATGTCCTGCAGTCGATGCCATTCGTGAAAGCATTATTAGTCCGTTGGGCTCGTACTGGTAAGAGGTTAAACAAGTGTGTGTGTGTGTGTTCTTCACATTTACCGTCCTTTCTACACGTCGACATCCAACACAACCAGTGTCCGTGCCGATCCTTCATCCTAACGAGGTACCAGTTCTGTGGTCACAAAACTACGACACATCAGAGATACTACGCTGCAATGCAGTAAGCAGAGCAGGCATGCAATGCCATATATACGACAGGCACGATCTACCCTGCTAGCAACCCAGCTGCGTGAAACAAGTACTACCCGTCCAATCTACGTACAGTAAGCCATATACGATACACTCTCCATTCGGACCTCTTCTCTAAACGTAGGTGTGTGTGTTCTTCACATTACTTTTTATTATTTTTCCTTTTCGCTTTTTCTTCTTTCTTCTCTTTTTCTCTCGCATGCACCTGGATTGCTAGCAGGGTAGGTCTTGCCTGTCGTATATGGCATTGCATTGTCTGCTCTGCTCTGACTGAGCGTAGTATCTCTGTGTCGTAGTTTTGTGACCACAGAACTGGTACCTTTTTAGGATGAAGAATCGGCACGGACACTGGGTGTGCTGGATGTCGACGGGTAGAAAGGAAGGTTTAATGTGAAGAACACACACACACACATTAAACCTTCCTTTCTACCCGTCGACATCCAGCACACCCTGTGTCTTTGCCGATTCTTCATCCTACAAAGGTACCAGTTATGTGGCCACAAAAATACGACACAGAGATACTACGCTCAGTGCAGTAAGCAGAGCAGACAATGCAATGCCATATACGACAGGCAAGACCTACCCTGCTAGCAATCCAGGTGCATGCGAGAGAAAAAAAAAAAAAATGGGATGGGGCCACTGCGGGCCCAGGGTAATGCTGCTGTTAAGGCGTCAGTCCGTTGGGCTACTGGTAAAAGGTTAACCAAGTACCCACCCAATCTAAGCCTTATAACACCCCCCCCCCCCTTAACAACGGAGTCTTCGGTCTTCGTATGGGGCCATGGGGCCGTACGTTTTCTCTTTTTTCTCTTGCATGCACCTGGATTGCTAGCAGGGTAGGTCTTGCCTGTCGTATATGGCATTGCATTGTCTGCTCTGCTTACTGCACTGAGCGTAGTATCTCTGTGTCGTAGTTTTGCGACCACAGAACTGGTACCTTTTTAGGATGAAGAATCGGCACGGACACTGGGTGTGCTGGATGTCGACGGGTAGAAAGGAAGGTTTAATGTGAAGAACACACACACACACGTGCCTAGTCCGAAGTTTCTGGGGACCCAGGAGGACTTGTTTATCAGATTATGACACGAGGAAATTCGCTTTTCTATAAAAAGCGTTTTCATGGTGGACGTGAGATTCGAACTCACGATCACTACAACCCATGTCCCATGTCCTGCCGTCGACGTCATTTGATGAGGCGTTAGTCCGTTGGGCTACTCGTACTGGTAAAAAGGTTAACCAAGTACTCACCCAATCTAACCCTACAACAGTACGTACAGCAGTACCAAGCGGGATCAGGAAAGGTCCGCACCGGCTATAGAACTTTTCTAAATGTTCCATTCGGACCTCCTCTAAACTGGGCAACTACTGTATGTACTGGTACTGACCAGGCCACCAGGTACCAGGTACTCGTAAGCGTGGGTAAGCATAATTCGACGAGAGTTGACGAGGGACGACGAGAGTTGACGAGGGAAGAAAGTGCTGAAATCTTCTCGCGATAAAAATGCGAGGCAAGAACCGTAGTGGGGAGGAGGGAGAAGAGCCTATTTTGTGACCCCGGATCTGAGTTACGACTAGGAAGGAGAGAGAAAAGAAGGGCGAAGGTAATAAATAGGATGGAAATATAGATGTTTATATATGTATGTGTGTGTTCTTCACGTCAAACCGTTATTTCTACCCGTCGACATCCATTTTATATATTGTCTGTCACATCTCCGGGTGGCGCAATTTTTTTTTGTTTTCACCTCTTTCACGCATCTGGATTGCTAGCAGGGTAGGTCGTGCCTGTCGTATACACTACCGGCCCTCTCATAAGAAAGTGCCCCACAAGAAACTCAGCCTAAACATTACGGGGGGAATAAGAAAGTCGGCAGCTATTATACTGAAGTTAGTGTGGGACACACCCCTTTCTCAAATAAGAAAGTCAGCCTTCGCCTGATTTCTGGTTTGTTATGAGCGGGCCGGTACTGTGTGTCATTGCATTGTCTGCTCTGCGTACAGCAGTGCTGCATTGCAACGTAGTACCTCTGTGTCGTGGGTGTGTGACCTCAGAACCTGTATTTCTCTAGGATGAAGAATCGGCACGGACACTGGGTGTGCTGGATGTCGACGGGCATCATATATAGAAAGAATGAAGCCGCGAACGAGAAACTACAGCGGTAGCCTACTCGTAGCCCCTTCGTAGGCCTATCCACACCAACAGCAGGCAGTGCAATTCGTCCGTGCGCGTCTGCTATGCCCACGTAGCACTGCTGTGGGCGAGACACTGGGAGCAGACGAGTAGACTTGCTCCTTCGCGTGCGTGTTGGTGTACATCTAACTCCAGACCTCCGTCTGTGTACTACTACTGGCTGTGTGTGCCCTTCCGTCGCCAGGAGAATCAACCATGGATTTCGCTGTTTTTTACTATAATACGAAAAACATATAATAATTCGCCTCGCTTGATTATGCTTCACCTCTCTATATACCACACCCTGGACAATTCCTATTTCAATAGTCTATTGTGTCTATAATTATTTTTGGGTGTAGTCTATTAATTGGAATTGCCCAACCAAATGATTTTGATTGAAGTATATTAATTTGAATTGTCCAGGTAATTAATTTTGGATGCTGCCTACCAATTGGAATTGTCGGGACAATTGATTTTGGGTGCTGTCAATTAATTGGAATTGCCTCCACAATTATTTGGACCATTCCTATTACAATAGTCTATTGTGGCTACAACTGATTTCGGATGCTGTCTATTAATTGGATTTGCCCAACCAAATGATTTCGATTGAAGGATACTAATTGAAATTGTCCGAGCAACTGATTTTGGGTGCTGCCTACTAATTGGAATTGTGCCTACAATTGATTTCGGGTGCTGGCTATTAATTGGAATTGCCGAGACACTTGATTTCAAATGCTATCTATGAAATGCAATTGTCCAACTAAATGATTTCGAGTGATTTCTATTAATTGAAATTGCCCAGTCAAATTATTTCGAGTGAGATCTATCAGTCGGATTTGTATAGCCAATTTGTTTCGAGTGTTGTCTACCAATTGGAACTGTCCAACCAAATGACTTAAAGTACAGTCTATTAATTGGAATTGTCGAGGTCAGAAAAAACAAAATCGAACACTAACAATTGGAAGGTCAGGACAAAGCCTATTGACCCAACCAACAATTTTATTTGGAAAGTCAGCACAGAAACCTATTATTGACCAAACCACTCCTATTGATAGGCAAGACCTGAAACTAATTGTTGAAACAATTTCAATTGGAAGGTCAGGGCAGAAACCTATTGCTCCGACCATTCCTATTAATAGAAAGGAACAAAACGAAATTATTGAAACAATTCCAATTGGAAGGTGAGAGCAGAAACGGTTTGATTGAACCATTTCAATTGTGAGACAAGACCAGAAAATAATTGCTGAAACAATATCTATTGGAAGACCAGGACACAAACCTATTGGCCGAACCATTCCTATTGATAGATGCACCACGAAAGCAGGATCTCGACCAATTCCATTTAATTGGACTTCCGGGAGATCTACTGTAAAAGCAATAGTCCATTGTGGGTAGGTCCCATATCCTATTGAAGAAGTAATAGAGTATTGGAGTCTGCGAAGCGAAAAAATTGCAGGAGGCAAGTTAATTAACAGAGCTCTAAAACAATTGCCTAAGCAATTCCAATTAGTAGGTGGACTACAATATGTTGTTGTCTTTGCAATTCCAATTGCGGCAATATGGTAATAATCAATTGTCCGCCTCATTTCATTTAATAGACTTTTCGGTGCGTCTATTGTAGGCGCAATAGTCTATTGCGATGCCTATTGTCCAAGGCTTAAGCAGAAAGGGAAAGCAAAAAATATTTTCCAAGTGATTAATCGGCCGCCAAACATTTTGTCCGATATATTAAATTTAATGGGCATCCTCCGAAATATGTTGTCTGGTCGATTCCAATTAATAGACTGCTTCATTAATCAATTGGTCCGGCAATTCCAATCGCTAGACAGCCTCACGAATCGTTTGCCTTTGCAAATTTAAGAAATAGCTTCCTTATGCATACATACATTGATGTGTCAACTTCCAATTGCAGCGTCCGGAATCAATTGACCGGTAACATAATATTGTCTATTGAATGGAAATGCCTGATAGTCTGGACAATTTATTTCGAAGCCTGCCAAAAAAATGAAATTGCCAGGACAATTCTTTAGAAAGATGCCTATTAAATGGAATTGCCCGCGCAAATAATTTAGAAGGATGTCAATTAAATGGAATTGCCAGCACAATTTATTTGGGAGGATGTGAATTAAATGGAATTGCCAGCACAATTTATTTGGGAGGGTGTCAATTGAATGGAATTGCCAGCACAATTTATTTAGAGGGGTGTCAATTGAATGGAATTGCCAGCACAATTTATTTAGGAGAATATAAATTAAACGGAATTGCCAGAACCATTGGCACCGAAAATATTCTGCAATTGTCCATTAGCGTTACAATAGAATGGGATATTATATTTCAATAGACTATGGGTTCAGCAATGGAATTTCGGTGGTTACTGTTAATAGCAATTACTTCAACCATTAATGTAGATGGGTGTATATTAGCATAAATTGGGTGGACGATAGGGCCTGGTGGGTGTCTGTTAATAGGAATTGCCTGTACCATAGAGCTCGATGCGTTCCAATTAATTGGAATTGGCGACCACAATTGCCAGTCAATTGTAATAGGAAACTATTAATAGACAATTAGGCAATTGATAATTGTCCAGGGTGTGCTATATACACGTAAGTCTGTCACGTCGGGCAAACCAGGTGCAGAGACGGGCGCAGTGTGCTTGTCGCGCGCAGCAAAGGGTCGGCAGGCGCGCCTCGTCTCTTTGAGGAACGTATTCAGTCGTCTGTTGTCTGTATCAGAGCTAATTCTAGACATACATCTAGAGATACGAGTACTGCTGAGGCAGTGCAATGCGCTGCACAAGAAGCTTTTGGGGAGCGACTGCGTGCGCAAGAACTCTTGGCTGTGTGCGGCTATATATATATGTACCAGGTATACGCTATGCACCAGGGATGACGCTACGCGTACTACTGTTGTCTGCCGCACCAGGTACCAGCAGAGGGTATGACGGTGTATGCAATCTCTATAAACCGTCACTCGTGTTATATCATAGCTCACGGGTGTGCGGCTCGCACGGCACAGGTCACACAGTCACAGGTCACAAGTCACAAGGCGCCTGGTGGTTTGGACGTACAGTACGTACGTACGAGTATAGCTGTACATTGCCACCACCAATACCACAACTTTGTGTCGCAGCAGCAGCAGCAGCGGCGGCCGTGGCAGGGGAACAACCAGGAAGGTATCCTACACATCCGTCGCGAGGGATCCAATTAGCGGCCTGTAAGATATCAGCCGAGCGCAACTCGCCCTTTGCCGGCACACTGCATCAGTACCTAAAACTCGTCATACAGCCGTAACATACTGGTACTACGAGTACTGCGAGGTAGTTTCAACTGCTGCGTCGTGTGATATCATTTGTGTGCGATCTGCACAGGCTTCGACGGCCAAACCACACGCGATGAGCGGCGTAAACACACCTTGGCGAAGCTCTTGGGCACGCCGCGCACCAAAGCCACCACTTGGCTGTTCATCAAGTGCATGGCCATGGCAGAGATATTGCTTTATATCTGGCCCCTTTTGGCTTTTGGCGAGCACACTCTGAATATTTAAACGGGGGTTTTCACATATATATTGGCGGTTGTTGCAAGGGGTAAGGGGCGGAAAATCCTGCCCCCAGGATATGGATTTTGGATGCTGTACGTACCAATTTTGAGAAGGTATATCCGTATCATGGAAATGACGGGACCTGACAAGTCACTGCTGTCAACTGTCAAGAGGCTGGATCCCGAGCATGTGCTCCTATATATACTTGCCTTCGCGGAGACTTCGAGAGAGAAGAAGCATGTCGGACGGATAGGGTGGCACCAAATAAGGTGGAGGCGGTGGATAATCCAAACGATCGACCAGATTTTGAGATAATATTTCATCTGGATGATGATGAATGGTATTTATTAAGAGCTGCACACATTGCCATGCACATTGTCGGAAGGCAAATACTACTTCGTATAATAATAAGGAAATGACGCCTGTTGCAAATCGTCTCCGTGACCACACAGACAGGTCGCCATTTCGAGGAGGGTATCGCGCTTCAAACTCCAGCTCAGGGACCGCCAGGAAGCGAGGAGGAGCAGGGGAGGGGGGGGTGACAGACCCACACCGATGGCGTGGGGATGGAGCTTGGATGCGGCTTATTAGAACTTTTAAGAATAGAACGTAAAGAGTGCATATTGTGGGAAGGAGGGAGCAAGGACAACAAATGGAGTATTGTAGATAAATCTTGGCGGGAAGTAGACATAGAAGGATGTTAGACTTTGCGCATAGGTTTCCTTGGTTTCCGTGGTTTTCTGCTTTCGGGAATGTTATGAGTGATCAACGTTGAAGCTCATGCTGCACATTGTCGGATGGCAAAGATGATAAAAATACGAAAATACATGTAAATGATTGTGTGTGCGAGGTGTGTGTGTGTGTTCTTTCTACCCGTCGACATCCAGCACACCCAGTGTCTGTGCCTACTCTTCATCCTAGAGAGATAAAAGTTAGGTACTCACAAAACCACGACACAGCGGAGACTACTCGTACGTCGTTACAAGGGATGCAGTAAGCAGAGCAGACAACGCAATGCCATATCATATAATATGTCGTACGTACACGAAAGGCACGACCTACCCTGCTAGCAATCCAGATGCATGCATGAAAGAGAGGGAAAATAATCGTAACGAAAAGAAAAGAAAAGCTTTTGGATGTGATCGGAGACTATGGGAGGCCTACTGGTATACCAGGTATACATTTCAACAGGATGTACCACAGGATCAGGCTCTTCTCGCCTGTCAAAAGTGAGTTACACATAAATGTGAGCGCCTCTGCTCTTCTTACTCTTCCATAACATGTCTTCTTTCTATGCTTTTTTTATATATTATCGCGAGCAAGGATTGCCTCAATAGCACCGCCCGCCTGACTCAACAACAGCAGAGCCAAGGCACGAAGCCGTCTCTCGCTTGCCTCAACTCATCATCGCGGAGCCGAACAACAACAAACCCATCAGCGAGAAGCCTAACAACAACAAACCCATCAGCGAGGAGCCTAACAACCACAAACCCAACGGCGGGGAGCCGAACATCAACAAACCTCGGCGTAACAGGCAGTATCCACCGTACGATGGCATGCATCATTAGGCGGGACCACCGTGGTGGGTACGCCGGACGCACCCCGAAACTTCTTCTCCCAAACACCCCCTAATAGAAGGGGCGTTTTTATACCCCCCTGCTTCGTCTCGAAAGGGATGCGTAGTCAATGGTCAAATGACTAAGGCAAGCAACAAATGAGTACCCCCCCCCCCCCCACGCACACCCCTCCCGGCGCCTGTACAGACCCTGCCGACAGCGCCTAGCGTCTGGCGTCGCCCCCTCTCTGCGGCATAACACACTAAACTTCGTAAGAACAGCACCCACGCTTTCGGGTACAGAACACTTAGAATTAGTGTGGGATCATTTTTGCAGCTGGTCAAGGGCGCAAGCAATAATCATTCCACGCTATGCTGTGTAACGGCAAACAACGTGCTTCTTCGTACCGGGCAAAAAAGGCGTTACGTAACGGCCGACAGCGCGCTATGTAACGGCAAACAACGGCTACGTAACGACGAACGGCAAACGCGCTGTGTGACGGCAAACAACTCGTGATGTAACGGCAAAAAACTTGCGATGTAACGGCCAATAACTTGCGATGTAACGGCCAACAACTTACTTTGTAACGGCAAACAACTTGCGATGTGACAGCAAAGAGCAGGCTATGTAACGGCAAACAACGCGCTATGTAACGGCAAGCAGCGCACGAACGGCAAATAAATGTAACGGCAAACAACCGCCTACTAGGAGTTCCGGTACATTAACAGCCACCGGAACAAAACAAAACAGACCGATCGGTCGATCGATCGATCGTCCGCGCCACCGTCATCACCATCACCATCACCATCACCATAACTATCGCCACCACCACCACCACCACCACCATCGCCATCGGCACCACCATCACTATCACCATCGCCATCGTCACTACCGTCGCCAACCTCAGGCCTTCTTGAAGAAGCTCATCATGCTGGCCTGCTTGCCGGTGGCCTTGGGCGCCGCTTTCTTACCCTTACCGCCACCCTTGCCCCCCCCTCCCCCTGCCGCCTCCGCTTTCCCCGCCGTGTTCTCCGCCCCGGTCTTGGCCTTCTTCGGGTCGGGGTGCGGGGAGGTTCGCGTCTGGTTGGTCTGCGCCGGCTTCAACGGCTGCGGCGGGCAACAAAAAAAAAAAAAAAAAAAAAAACGCAAAACACGAACCAAAGCAAGAAAAACTTGTCGTGAAAAAACGATGACAAGCGACGAAAACGAAAAACACAAAAAAACAAACATGCTACACACATTCTCTGTGCGTGTTCTTCATGTTGGACCGTTCTTTCTATATATGTACCCGTCGACGTCCAGCTCACCCAGTGTCCGTGCCGACTTTTCATCCTATGGATAGAGAGATACAAGTTATGTGGCTACAAACGACGACACAACAGGGATACTATGTTGTAATGCAGTAAGCAGAGTAGACAATGCAATGCCATGTACGACAGGCACAACCTACCATCAAATAACCCATGCTATTATTAATAATAGCAATCCAGATGCGCTGAAAGAGAGAAAACACGAAAGAACAAAAAATAGATACGTACGGTACGAGCGTATACCTGGTATAGTCTAGAGGGGGTATTTTTGGGCCCCATGGTTTCTGGTTTTTGACTGGCGGGGGGCTAAACTGAGAAGCCGCCCAATACGTTTTCTGACACATTTTTGTAGTTTCTGGTATTACGGTATATGCTTCTTTTAGTTTCTGAAGGGGCTCCCCAATTGAGAAACACCCCACACGTCGTACAGATGGATCATCTACAGAAAGATCAGATAGATCATCTAGATCCTAGCCTGCCGTTATGATATGTTGGTGCAGGATTTGTTTAGTACAAGATCCAACCCAGGAAACATGTCCTACTGTAGATAATGCAGGATGTACGTACGGCTCCCACCCGGCAGCATGAGCTAGATCATACAGATCCTACAGATCATACAGATCACCCTGAAAGATCTAGATCATGAACTAGGAACCGATGAGCTGTCCGAGGTGTTAAAACAATCCCATTTGTATCACGTCGTAAACATTTCTACTGCTGTAGCTTGGGATATGACCACGTAGCCAGTGAGATTGTTTATCGGATTGCGGCGAGTATACCAGGTACACATTGTCTCAAAATCGGGATTTGGGTGATGAGTACGGCATGTTTTTTCTTTTTTCGGACGAATCCAAGAACTTAATCGAAAAAAGAAAAGAAGAAAAATAATTCCAGGACCGATCCCGAAAAAGCGTTTTTTTTTTCCATTCGGCAATCAAGAGATGAGAGTAGGCTGAGAGGCCAGGTAAGTGTTAAGGCTGGCCTCCGAAGTGGGGGAGACACTTGTATGAATGCTTATTCAGCCAGCTCGTCATGTATGGGACCTGAGAAAAAATAGATAGCATACTAACCCCACACCCTGCCGTAGCAAATAGTGTCTAATAAAAAAAAGGGGGCCGGAGGGATCGATGACAAGCGGGGATGGACGGCACGGCGTTGCTAGAAACTTGAAGGCGTCTCTGGCACACCTGGTACTAGCAGGCTTCAACCCGTATGGTGTTACATGTGTCTGCTCGTATACTTCATATACGGGTTACTGGGGGCATATCAAGAGTGTACCGGTACATGCGCTGTCTGGTACTGCACTAGCCTTTTTTGTGGGGAAAAAGTACTTGCAAGTAGTGACTGCTGTTGATAAGCCTACTGCTGTATGTAGAGGCTCGGACTGCTGTTGTGGTTTCATACGAAGGGTAAGGGTTAACCCCCCTTCAGCACTATACCCATTTTTTGTGGGGGACAAGCTGCTTGGAATTCGTGTGGGGTCATTCTTACGGTGGCATCAACACCACTCCGTTCGGAATTGTAAGGACCCTTTGCGTAGGTATTATGAGTAGTGCCGGTTGCCGGAGTATATAGTGCCGGTATTTTTGGCTGGCACGTAGTTTTTTTTTTTTTTTCATACAAAACATATATATTCCCCGAAATCCGGAGGAGTGCCGGATTTTTTTTCAGGCTGGCACATACCGGCACACTACTGAGGGGAGATAGACCACTACTGCATTACTGACTAGTTGTATACTCCTCAACTTAAGGAATTACCCAGTATCGCTGGAAATTACTCAGTATCGCTGGAAATTACTCAGTATCGCTGGAAAATTACCCAGTAATCCCTGGAATTTACCCAGTATCGCTGGGAATACCCAGTATCGCTGAAAATTACCCAGTGTCACTGGAAATTACCCAGTATCGCAGAAAATTACCAAGTATCGCTGATAATTACCGAGTACCGCTGGAAATTACCGAGCATCGCTGGAAAATTACCCAGTATCGCTGGAAATTATCCAGTATCGCTGGAAATACCGTTGATTTGTGTTTTTATGATTTATTCCGAGGCCTCGGGTTGCACTTTCCTTTTCTCTCGGGGTCAGTTTAGGAGCGAGGCACGCAGGTATAGCGCTCCTCAAGCCAGGAGCCTTGGGGGTAAGAAAAGCAAGTACCCCTTATATCGTATATACCATGCCTCTAACAGGAGCGTCAGCAAAATGTAAGTGCTAGCCCTAGAAGGCACGGCATGCACTCAAAGTAAAAGACAACTCGTAACGCCTACGTACGTACACCTAGACACGCACCTCCTCCTCGTCATCGGTGACTTCCACCTCCTCGCTGACGCGCTTCATGTAGCCCCCCTCCATGTAAGTCTTGGTCACCATAACCATCTTCGTGCGCTTCACGGCCGCCCCCCCATTCACACCGCCACCGCCGCCAGCCTTTGCAGTAAATTTGTCCATCGCCCCGCTGTACGTAAGAGTAAGAGGAAGGGCGGGGGGGGAGGAAGAGAGCGAGGGAGAGGGAGGAGAGGAGGGAGGGGGATGGGAGGAGGAGGGAGAGGAGGAGGAGGGAAGGGAGGGAGGAGGGAGACGGAGGGAGGGAGGAAGCAGGGAGGGAGGAGGGAGGAGGGTATGGGGTAGGGTGAGGGGGTGACGGGCGTCAGAGAGGAGCAAAAAAACAATGCGCCAGGAGTCGTGTGCCAAGTATCATAGAAGAGGAGGGGGCGAGGGTGGTGCCGAAAATATAGACAAACAAAAGTGCACGAGATGTTGTATACGCGTATCGTAGAAGGGGGAGGGGAGAGGAGGGGGGTGAGGGGGAGGGTGTACTCACTTGTTGCTTGCCTTAGTCATTAGACCATTGACCACGCATCTCTTTCGAGACGGAGCACCGGGGGGGGGGTACAGGCGTAAAAAGCGTGGGATAGACGCGTACCAAGAGAGCGGACGGGTCAACCTACTCGTCAGCGTGCAGGCGAACTCATACGCTCTCCCCGCATCACGCCTTCTTTGGTGCATGGCGTGGCGTACGGCATCACGCCTAGGTGCAAGATAATAAAACAAAACAAAATAATAAAACAAAGAAATGCTAAAAAAGGGACAACCATGAAGAGCCATTCGGGAAACAGAAGGAACACGGCTATCCGCGCCTCCACGACAATCACACCAAAACATCTAAGACAACATCCAAAACGATCACATATACCACCAAAAAAACAGTCGATCAAAACAGCCACTAAAACCGGCCACACCATCCATCTCCTATTTAATAGGAGGATCGTATCGATACGTCTTCTCGCTCTTACGCCACCAACACCAAAAAAAAAAAAAAAAAACACCACAACAGCCACCGAAAACAAAAAACACAAGCACCCCAAACAAAAATCCAACGAGCTGTTCCACGCTAGAAAACAAATCACCCAATTCGACGCTGGCATCCATATGCAAGAAAATCGGACTCCCAAGCAGTTAGGTGTATATAAGACGCAGCCCACACCTTCATGCGACCCGCCCAACACCTCACGGCGCTGCAAGCGACGTCTGCCTGGTCGGTGCAAAACCCGACGTGCTCCGTCCCGGCACTGCAGGGATTCAAGGGTCTTATGGTCACACGACTACGGCCATGCATGACATGCGGCTAATGAGTACACCCCCCAGCCCTTACCTGACCGGCTCCTTCTTCTCGCTCTCGTCGCCCTCCTCATCGCTGTCGTACCTCCCCTTCCGCTTAACCCTGCCAACCCCACCCTTACCCCTTGGCTTGTCCTCCTCTTCATCGCCGCTGCCGCTGCTGTTGTCGCCGCCGCCGCCAGCTCCCGCTTTCCCACCGCTTTTCCCCTTGGGTTTCCCCCGCCCCTTCCTGGAGCCTCCCGATGCAGGGGATTCTCCGTCTTCGTCCTCTGCCTCCTCTCGTTTTTTCTTGGCCTTCTTGGCGGCCTGGCCGGACTTGACGCCGTTCGCTGGCGACGCCGTCTTCTTCGCCTTACCTCCTCCCGCCTTTTTAACGCCAGAGCCGCCATCGCCATCGCCACCGCCGCCGTCATCGCTGTTATCACCGTCACCGGCAGATTCAGGCGCCGGCGTCGACTCGGCCGACTTCGGCTTCGCTTTCTTCGAAGATGTCGGAGACTTCTTTTTCGCTGCTGCTGCTGCTGCTGCTGCTGCTGCTGCTGCTGCTGATGCTGATGCTGCTGCTGCTGCTGCCTTTGCCTTTGGTTTCGGCTTACCCGCCGCTTTCTTGGCACCTCCTCCGTCGTCCCACTCCTCTTCCGAGTCCTCCTCTCCTCCCCCCCCCTCCTTCTCCTCCTTCTCCTCCTCACCACCGTCGCTCTGCCCCCCCGACCTCCCTTTCCCTGCCCCGCTGCGCTGCGTCAACTCATTCATCCCCAACCCGTCCCCCTCTCCCATGTCCTCCTCCTCCTCGGAGTCCTCCTCAACGATAGCCTTGGTCAGCCTGGCCTTCTTTTTGCTGCCCTCCCCCTTCCCACCCGCCCCTCCACCGCCTTCTTCTTCTGCTGCAACCCTGCCCTTCCCCTTCCCTTTCCCATCCCCGCCCCCCTCCCCCTCCAACTCCTCGGCCTCCTTCAACTCCTCCTTGCTGCTGCTGCTGCCACTCCCGGATTTACTACCCTTTTTCTTCTTCTCGTCAGACCCTTTCTGCGAGGCGGCAGCGGTAGCGGTGGCCTTTGCCGTTTTCTTGGCCCCTACTGGCTCGTCGTCGTCGTCGCTGACGAGGTCCACATCCTCTTCCTTCGGCTCCTTCGCCACCTTTGTTGCCTTCTTCGGTGCCGGCGCGGTGGTGCTGGTGGATGCTGTTCACGTGGGAACAGAGAAAGAGAGCGGTAGAGAAGAGGAGGCGCATCGGCGTGTCAAAACAGCGTGGAAAAGCAAGGAGGAGGGAGGGAGGGGGGGGGGGGGTACTCATTTGTTGCCTGCCTTAGTCATTTGATCATAGACCACGCATCCCTTTCGAGACGGAGCACCGTTTCTACTCCTAATATAGACACAGGGGGGGGATACTCATGTCATGCATGGTCGCAGTCGTATTATCATAGACCGTCGCACCCCTATAAATGCCCGGACGGAGCACTTTTGGTTTTCACTGACTAGGCAGACATTGCTTGCACCAAGCGCGAAGCACCGTGAGGTGTTGGGCGAGTTGCATGGAGAGTGAGCTGCATCTTTCTGAATGAACCGCTTGTGAGGCGGGCTTGCAGTGGATGACGGCTTCCAATGAATATATTTATTTTCTGGTGTTGCCACTTCTAGAGACAGCAATGGGTATTACTATGTATCTGCCACGAGGGTACCTTACCATATACACACTACGTGATACGATAATTCCTCTTGTGCGGAGGTAAGGTTCTCCGCCCCGCACAAATGATCTAACAAGACCGCCAGCCGTGGTGATCGCCGAAAAAAACAGCAGGGGAAGGCAGAAAAGAGGAGGAGGAGGGAGTAGTGGTTGTGGCGGTCGTCGTGGCTGTCGTCTTGTGCCTGGTGCGATCTCGAAAAAGGTGAATGGCGAGAGTGCGTGAGGTGCGCATTTCCCCACCAACCACCCAGAGAACACAAAGCCTACTCTTTCGAAGCGGCAGGCCAAAGGCTGTGCAAAAGCCACGCGGGACCCTAAAACCCGACTCAAAACACGCCTCCGACGACGACAAAACAACCCCTTCGCCGCTCAAACAGTTCACACCAAGCAAAACTACTCACTCGGTCGCACTCACAGCTGACGTATTTTAACAATTTCATATACAAAAAACACACACACTGAACCAAAAACCAAACCGAAACCACCCCACAAGCCCAACCTTCTCTCTCTTGTCCCTCTTCCCTCTCACCCTTGCCAAAGAAGGAACCGATGCCCCCCCTCGGCTTCTTTGCCGCCCCCCCCTTCCCCTCCGCCTCCTTCCCTACCCCCCCCCGCCTCTTTCCCTCCCCTTTCCCTTCCCGCCCCCCGCCGTAGCCGACGCGAAAAAATCCTTGGGGGCGATTGCTTTTCCCTTGGGTTTTCCTGTGGCAGCGGAGGCCTTTTTTCGTCCTGCACCGTCGCCTGCGGCGCCCTTGCCCTTATTGCCCTCGAGCGGCCGGCTAAAGGGGGATTCCTCTCGAACTTTTTCGGGCGGAGGCGGGGCTGTCGGCGGGGGCACGTCAACGGTCTCCGGGCAGCGCACGCCGCTCAGCCTGTGGGGGGGGTGCATGGTATTGCGTAGCATGGTACGGCAAGGCACGAAATCAGGAAAACAACCGTTTCGAATCGTGCCACATCGCACCGCATGGTGTTGTGTGGCATGGCATGGCATGGTATGGCACGGCTACGCTCACGGCGCTCTTGTACGCCTACGCTTACGCTACGCTTACGCTACGCTTGCGCTACGCTTGCGCTACGCTTGCGCTACGCTTGCGCTACGCTTGCGCTACGCTTGCGCTACGCTTGCGCTACGCTTGCGCTACGCTTGCGCTACGCTTGCGCTACGCTTGCGCTACGCTTGCGCTACTGTCACGCTTACGCTACGCCACGCTTACGGTACGCCACGCTTACGCTACGCCACGCTTACGCTACGCCACGCTTACGCTGCGACTACGCTATCGTACGCCTACGCTAAGCTCACAGCATCGTATGGGCACGTTATCGCATGCCTACGCTACCTTTGCTAGCAAGCGAGACCTCGGCACCTGTGCGTCCTGAGACTGATCCCCGCATCCGTGCTCTCGTCCACCATCTCCTTGCTGTGCTCTAGGTCCGTCGCCCAGAGCTAGTACACATATATGATCGATCCCATTTTTTTTAACGGTTGTTTAGACGCAATTGGGCGCGAAACAAGGGCGAAGAAAAACATGTGGCAGGCGGGAAAAGGGGAAAGGGGGAAGGTGCAAAAGGGGCAACGCGAACGCAGAAAACAGGGTAAGAGGAGGAGGGGGGGAGGAGGAGCACCTGATGATCCTCTCGGGATAAGGTCGGATCAAAATGCTCACGCGCTCGAGGTAGGAGCAGTTTTTTTTTCTGCGGTCACAACGGGAGTGCCGGGTTAAATTGAAACACGACACGTATGTATGATATTTTAGATGTGACAAAATGGTGACCTTAAGCTATATTTTTTATATTTTTACCATTTCGCCGGAGTACACAAAATAAAATCATCATAACAATAATAAAAAGGTGGGAGGAGGTGGGGCGGTGTGCCGCTACATTCGGTTTCCGCCCATCCCCAACACCAAAATAAAACAAAACTATGCCCAACACTAAGCAACAAATCCAGTCGAGGACGAAGAACAATAGATCAAGGAATCGAAGAAAAAAATTAATTAAGCAATGAACAGACACAAAAAATCTAGGGATCAATAATCAAGAAATCAAGAAACCACGAAATTTGAAAATTGAAAATCAGTAAATCAATTCATCGAATATTTTCTTCTTTTTTTCCAATCAATAAATCAATGCAGCAGACTGCAATAGGTACGATACCTTGGAAAAGGGCAAAATAATGATAAAAATTCTTGTAATTCAACAAATCAGTACATCAAGACACCAACAAAGTGTGCGCCTAAAGGTTGCATTTACAAGCCTTTCCGCCCGAAAGATAAGTCATTACTGACGACCTTCCGCTATGCGTATACTCGGAAACGAAAAAACGTCAAGTATTGGATCTTTAGCGGGGCACAAACATTTTTAATTATGAATACATAATGTATGTATATAACAGCACCAACACTTGCAGAGCAGTCGTGCAACAGCAGGATCCTATATACTTGCAGCAACAGAGGCAGCAGCGGCAGAAGCAGCAAGCAGCACCAAGCACCAACAAGCAGAAGCGCGGTCCATCCCCGTTCCTCGACAGTCGCTGCAACCGGGAAGAAGGCGCCCTAGCGGCGAAGATCAGGAGCGTGGCGGCGAGGGTGCACCCGCTTGCAGCTGCAGCATTCCAGTGTTTTCGTTATCTTCCACTTATTATCTTCGCCCTTCTTTTCTCTCTCCACCCTAGTAGTAACTCAGATCCAGGGTCGCTAAGTAGGCTCTTATCCCCCCTCCCCACTACGGTTCGTGCCTTGCTTTTTTATCGCGAGGAAAACCGCAGCCTTTTTTCCCCTCGTCGACCCGCGTCGAATTCCGCCTACCCACCCTACGAAGGCGCTCTCAGCAATTGGTTCCTTTTTAATTTTGCAAATAAAGTCAGAATCTGACCACGGTGGGATTCGAACTCGGGCACCAATGCTACAGCAGTAGTAGCATTTGAAGCTAACCACTGAACCACGTTTATTATGTACCTCTCGGCAGTACTGTTGCATTTCCGACCTTGATTTGCCTACATTCTCGGACATTACGGGCATGCGCGGAGCCAAGGCGGGCGTCAGCCCGCCGCAGGCGAAGCCCCCCTTGCATGAGCTATGATACGATGGTGTTTTCCCAGGGTGAGCTATAGGCGATAGCTCATTTGCTCACGTTTTTCCGGCTTGAGCTGTAGGCGATAGCTCATCTGCACATGTTTTCAAAGCTAGAGCTACAGAGGATAGCTAATCTGCACATATTTTTGCCCAGCGTGAGCTATAGGAGCTGCATGAGCTGGCTCGTCTGTCGACGGGGTGATGAGGTACTCGTACAGGAGCTACATGAGCTACAGATATTTCCCCCAGCTTGAGATATAGGAGGTAGCCCATCTGGAAATGTTTTGAAGGCTTGAGCTTATACCATACACGACAGATGAACTACTGCAGCCCATGAGCCGTCCGACTACTGTAGGTGTGCATACATTCGTACAATAGTCGTGGTCGTCGTAGGTGGCATTTTGTTCGCCTCACCTGGGTGGAAACATCGACGGGCTGAGAAGGAGACGCCGCCTGCACGCTGTACACGTGGACCGAGGTGACGGTTTCGAGAGCCTTCCGGGTGCTGTCCAAACCCTCCGCCGGCACAAGCTTCACCTACAAAAAAATACACGACAACAACAACAACAGCATATCAAGAAAACAGCAAGGGGCACTTATCAGTACATGTCAGAAAAAAAACGAGCACGGAGAAAGCCAGGCACTGAAGATTTACAGGGAAAACAAAAATCGGGAGGTGTTGTAATGACTGCACGTAGTGACGAAAAGGGGCACGGGGTTAATGCCCCCGCTGACGAACGACCCCCGCCCGTTCGCGTACCTCCATGGCTCCAGCACCACCTTTGGCCCCGCTCTTGCCCATCACCAGGTAAGTGGCCGTCACTTTTCGCTCCCCCTGTCTCCGGTAGAACTCGTGCAACATCCTACATAAGGCAAACGTGTGCGAGGGGCGGTGGCAGCAGCGGCGGCGGTAGCAGCCGTGGGGGTAAAAAAATAAGAAGAAGGTTTTGGTCATCCAAAGATCATCCCAAGGATGCCCCCTCCCAAAAAAAACAAAAGACGTCACAAAAATTAGAGCTGTCACAAAAAACCAAGGGTGTCACATACACCAAACGCAAAAGGCCAGCGATGTCACAAAAATCAAACAAATGTCAAAATTGTCACAAAAAACTACCATACAGATAAAAAATAAAAGCGACAGCTGTGAGATTGAGGAATTCGTCGAAACTCATCTTTGCAAGCTAAATCGTCACAACTCAGACGGGGGAGACAGCGTTAGACAGGCGCCATCCAGGGGGGGCAGCGGGTAGAAAGCACGGACGCGTCAAGACGAAGCGCTTCTGTTTTTATAGCACCGAAAGCGCCTGAATCGACCCGAGAACCCTGCCCCCTTCTCCCTTGGTCCCTTCCGCTCGAACGCCCTACACCGGAGATGTTTTTCGACGCCCACTTGTTGCACGCAACGCACACAATACAAGTATTCTGGTGTGTACACGTATTGGTACTGCTGGGACTACTACTACTACTACTACCGCCGCTGCTACTGCTATTCCTACCCCTACCCGTACCGCTGCTGCTATAGCTATTCCTACTACTACCCTACCGCCGCTGCTGCTTATATTCCTATATACTCCCACATACTATTTTGTACTAATAGCACCACCACCGCCACCACTACCAGTACTACTGCAACTGCTACGACTATTAGTACCACCACCACCACCACCACCACCACGAGTACTACTACAATTACTACAGTACTATGATACCACCACTACCACCACCACCACCGCCGCCGCCGCCACTACTACTACGAATACCCCTACCTCGACTACTACTGTTTGGAGCAGTCAGCACTCACTTTTTCGCGGCGTTAGCGGTGACGGAGAGCACCAGCGCGAGCCAGCGGAACGTCACCACCTTCTGCTCGTCCAGTACCCATCCCTTCCTCCAACCAAAACACAACCCGCCCCGGAGCGAGCGGGGTCAAGCGGGAGGCGGGGTCGGGAGGGAGGCGACGGGAGGGGAGGGGGGGTGTTGAGCTGTCAAGGAGCATTCATCACGCGTTGGCACGACTAAGCGGATTAACCCCTTCAGTTTGCACACAGCAGTGTTTTGGGGACAAACTACTTGGGATTAGTGTAGGATTAATTTTGCGGTGAGTTAAGAGGGTTAAGTCAAGGTGGCGAAGTCAAGGCAACGGGGTCGAGGCCGAGAAGAGGAAAACAAACACACACAACAACAACAACAACAACAACAACAACAACAACAACAACAACAACAACAAATAGCACTATTTCGAGGCAACACACGTAATAATCAGGACCAAAATGTGGTTATTATTAGTAAAAATAGCGGGATATGTAGAGGGACGTACGGTTTTGGCGTCCATCGTGGGTTCTGATTACTATGCCCCCGGTGACAAAAATGTAAGATATAGGTACGACGTATGGAGGCAATGTGGCGAGAAAAGCCCCCCCCTACCCTCTCTCTGTCTGTCTGTCGAGGCAAGGCAACACAACACAAGACCAAGCCGACAGCACACCCGACCACAACGAGAACCTTAACGAGTCAACGCAACAGACGAAAAATAACAACAACAGCCAAGAGCAGCAGCAACAGCATCATCAGCAGAAACGACACAGCACGACACAGCATGACACGGCAAAGAATCAGCGCATCGGTGCGGCGGGTACATGAACGCATAGTTAACAATTGAATACATACAAAAATATGAATAAGCACGAAAGCATGATACACGCAGCGAGCGGGCGAGAGAGGGAGAGAGTCACCTCGAGCTCCTCCAGGTACTGAACTTGCGTTCCTCCCTCCGAAGCGGAATCCATCGCCATTTGCGGAACTCCCTCCGCCAAAGAAAACACCCTCTTCTGCCAGCGCCAGCGAGGCAGGTGTAAAAATACTTTCCGGGGTACCAGGTATCAATCACACGGTCCTCACAGCCACGAAGACACCGCTAAAAACAATAGGTAAGCTGGTCACTATGGCCAAGGACACAGGGACGGCGGGTGCTGCTGAAACATTTTGACACGCAACAGACAAGGACGCACGCCGGGCGGGGTCGACGGGGTTGAACGGGGCGGCGCATGCGAGGTGGGGTGGAAAGGGCTGAGGATCAGGTCAAAACCACACATAATTACTATTAACACCATCAGAATGATGGCTGCTGCCGTATCGTATATAACACGCGAGATAGCACACCCCTCGGGACGATTTGCCGAGCCGGTTTTCTCCCAAACTCAGGGTGCGCACACACACGAACATGGTGGCTCTCGAAATATCATCTCGTCGAGGTGTTTCAGTAGACGGCATCGCTGGGGGGGTGCAGTCCCCTCGTTGTCGAGAACATCAGCTAGGGACTCCGTCCGTGGGGGGGCTGTGGGGTGTATGCATCATGTCGTGCACGGCCGTACGTAGTCGTATGGCCATAGACCCTCGCATCCCTACAATGTCGGGACGGGGCACGTTGGGTTATCACCAACCAGGCGGGTCAAGTCAAAACCACACATAATTACTATTAACACCATCAGAATGATGACTGCTGCCGTATCGTATATAACACGCGAGATAGCACACTCCTCGGGACGATTTGCCGAGCCGGTTGGGGGTGTTCTCTTGCGTGTTTTATGGTGTGCTGTAGTCACAGAGGTCAACACCGAACTTGTTTGACAAAAACGATCGAGACTGGGCTATCTTGCTATCTCGCTGGGTGGTACCGGTATAATAATAGCACCGCGAGTATCGTACACCCAGCAAAGAAAGGCTCTCGTAAGGGTTTAAGCAAGGGCAGAGCACACAACCTTAACCTTACGCGTGCTCGCGATTCCTACGATGAACCCAGCAGGGTACATACACCCCAAGGCCCCACGGGGTATATACCGGAAATGTAAGGACCGTTTGGGTATCATGTGAATATCCTCAAGGTGCTTATACCTCCGGACAAATTGGTACCTGGTACCTGGTCCCCCAGAGCCCAGGGTAACATCAACTGAAACGTCATCATCGACGAAGATGAGTCTGCACTCCTCGGGAAAGATGTCAAGAGACGGCAGTTTAGACCTGTGCCCGACGGCGGTCTAGTCTTAATGTACTAGCTTTAGTGTGGGAACTCCTAAAGTTGAAAGTTGTGCTTCAAAGAGTAAAATCAAGAGAATACGAGAATACCAGTCTACCACGACCGGTTGCCAAGCTATGTATTGGAGGAGAGCTTTGGGGTGACAATCGTTCCGTTCACCGGTTCATGCCCATACATACAACAGAGTAGGCCAGGAGCCAGGAGCCAGGAACTTCGGAAATCTTCCTGTGGCTTGCTCTCTGATTTAAACCTGCTGCTGCGCTGCTATCATAGATAGTGGGGCTGTGCTTCAAATTCAAATCCTTTCGAAAAAATGGTGCTTGCCCTGGGCTACCGCACAGTTCTCACGGCATGAGGCATGAACGTGCCGGGTTATGTTCCTCCAACATGGCATGCCTACGAACAAGTATGCACTCGAACACCGGTTCCAACGCACTACGCAATCGTTTGGTGCTCTGTCTCCCGACTACCCTGCCATTTCGTAACGAGTACCCGCCATCCCGCCCACGCTTACCCTATCGGCGGCGAGAGCAAGCAAGCTGTGACTGTGAAATGTTTGTTTTCGGTGGAAGGCGCGATATTCACTGGGGGGGAGATTCTCATCACTCGCAGCGCGTAGGATCCCCGACTTCACACGACGTACTCATGAGCATGGACACCAAAACATACTGTCGACGGGAGCCGGGATAGCCACCAGCCTCACGACCGGGCCAACATGTTTACGGGTGCCCTCGCTGAGAGAGAAAGGCTACGAACCTCTCCGACGATGCAACGAAAATATCGGATGCTGATACAATTGGGCAGGGTAGGGTGCGGCTGACGGCGCGACAAGACAGAACGGGCCCTGCCGACGGCAGCATGCCACTACAAGGTAGCCTTCGAGGGATCGTTCAACAATCCGTATGATTCTCACCCTTGTATCTTGCTCCACCGCAGCGTACAAGGTAGGTTGGAGGCAGCAGGAAACGTACGCTGTTCACGAGCAATTTCTCGAGGCGAGTTTAAAAATCGTAAACGCCTCTCGATTTACAATCAACTCCGAAGCAAGCTAGTAGAAAAGGTTCAACTTGTGAGACTGCTTCTGTACCTATCTCCGAGGCAATCGCAAGAGGCTCAGCTTGAGACTGCTGCTGTACTTGTAGGTATAAGGTGCTCAGTCATGCATGATACATGGACAGCTGTGACTCTGTGCCTTGGACAATGTTCTAGCTTCCAAAACCATATTTGAAATGCGGTTCCTATGAATACCTGCAACGTTCAAGAGGATATACCAAGCAACGGCGCGGCGCCAGAGAGTAGAAGCCTGTCGCTCCAAAGCCTCCGCATGGTCGCTCGCGTTCGTTAGTCGCCCGCTCGAAGGTGATACTATTTACCAGCTAGCACCATTCGTGGTCCGGTGAGGACACCTTAGGTGCTGAAGTTTTTCATCGTCTTCTCGGGTCCAAATCCTAGTCCTTGCTCATGCAGCAGTGAAGTCGTATTGGATCTTCAAAACTTATTCGGTTTTAGTATGCGCCGCGAAACACCGGCCCTGCTGAACGCCCACACGACCGCACGGCGGTGCCACGGCTCTCCCACAGGGCAGCCCTCTGCGTCCCTGGCGAAATAATATCGTTTTCGGTGTGACAGAATGTTGCGCCTCCTGTTCAGTTGTTGTTGTTGTTGTTGTTGTTGTTGTTGTTGTTGTTGTTGTTGTTGTTGTTGTCGAAGCAAGTACCACGAGATAGTTTAAGCTCATATGACATGCGCTCCATCCAGTAGGCTCTGGGGTTGTGGAAATTGGTGATGTACGTACACGTCTGGAAACCAATGAAGCGGACAGAGGGGCCCATGCATGGTTTTGAGTGCAAACTGACGACTTGCAAATACCAAGAGCTTGAGGCAGAGCGCGAAGCGCGAGGCTCTTTTTTTATCGTTATTGTAGCCCAGGAGTTCTGGATGGATTTTTCCAGAGCATGCACGTTCGCTGCCGTACGCTTCCCTGGAACGATATATCCAGAACTCTTGGGCTGTAAAAAAGGCAAAGAACGGCCTCGCGCTCCGCGCTCGGCCCTCCGTTTTTGCCGTTGTTACTAAAGTATGCCACGTACGAAGTACTAAGATTCAAATGTAATACTAAGTTAGGGACGCGAGAGGCCGTTTTTTGCCGTGTGTTACAGCTCCAGAAGTCTGAATCAGTTTTTTGAATGCAGGCACGTTCACTGCCGTGCTAAAAACCTGCAAGTGATGTGGCAAGCCGCCAACAAACACACAACACGTGAAACTGTCAGGAGGCACCCGTTAATATGTGCCCACACTATAGCAGTACGAACACCCAACGAAGATTCACGAGACAGACTAACCCGAAACTTATGCCCCGGTTCATTCCCTTACGGGGCTGTGCAAACTCTCACAACCACACTCTCAACTCGCAGCTCAACAATCGCACCGACTTGATACGATCTGCCCCCCCCCTCTCTTGAGCGACAGGGCGGGCGGGTGGGAAAGTCGATCGAATTCAAATTGTCTCGCGGTCCTGTCTAACGTAAGAAAGTCGTTCGATTGTATTAGGTCTCAGTGTCTTACCACGCTGATGTTACGACACCTCCGGACCAAACCAGGCAAAGCTACGACTGAAGGGCCGGTTCTCTCCTTCGTCTAACCCGACACTCCCGTGGTGCGTTGCCTTCTCCCTTCACGATCGACGCTGTTTGTTGCGCGCATACATAGCAGCGACAATGCCATGAACTCCATCAAAAAGCCAGAAAGAGCTTGGGTAGGATCGTCGAGATTATTTTGCAGCCACGGGGGCCCCCTTGCCCTGCGTTTTTTATTTTCTGTAACCCAGGTGTTCCATTTTCCCGTTTTTTTTTCTCTGTGCACTCTCTCCCAAAACGGACCCAAGAAAATCCACCGGACGCGCTACCTCCTCCTCCTCCTCCTCCTTGTCTCCTGTCCCAGTCTCCCCCTGTTCCTGCAGGGGTCACGGGACGCGGTGTGCGGAACGGGGTGGGGCAGCGTGGTCAGGCAGGACACCGCGTACGTACGTGAATCAAGCCGGGTCCAGTCCGTTTCACCCCAAGAGTTTGTTAGCGCGTCGCTCCGGCCACGAGGCGCGGGCGAGAAGCAACTGCAGGGGCCTCGAGGGCAACGCACACCTCCCGATTCCCCGCCGCCCGGGCCGAGCGGCGAAGAAAACACACAAAACTTGCAAAGCGAACAAAAAACTTGGAAGTAGACAAGGCTCATTTTAGAAGCTGGAAAAGGGTTATATAGGCTTGCAGTAGGTTTTCTATAGGGGGACTACTGTACGTTGAGCTACGACGTACAGTCAAAATGCCGATAGTTAGGTGGTTGGTGTTGGGCGACAACTGAGCACGAGACTTGAACGATGTTTTCGTCGGGGGGAGTCCCGTTTTGAGCAAAACGGTTGACCGCAAAGTGTTCCCACATCGAACAGAAAACCGGTCCCCAATTCACGATCTAGACATTTCTGGGCAGGTATGTAGTTCTAATTTTTGTCGGTCATGATATCTTATTATCTCACGTTGCCGGGTGGGGAGCCGTACGATCTGCACGATCTACAGTAGCACATGTTTCCTGGGAGTTAGTTAATCGCTCATTGTAGAAACAAAAAAAAAACGATTTTTATTACTTATACTATTACGGTGAACCATAGTAAATAGGACCAAATACTGTAGGTAAAAACAGTAAAATAAATAGTTTTTTGTGTGTACCGTACTGTAGGTCCTATTTACTACATTAGCCCACCCCGTAACACTATAGTTCTTCAGCGGAAAAGCCCCATGGCACCAGACAGAAATAATGTTGCACCAAAATATGTAGATCCTGCGTAACACCCCACAACGGTAGAGCTATAGGATCTACAGAAGATGGTCTAGATCGTGATTCTGTCCGATTTTTGTGAAAGTGTTTGGTGCACTGATTTGGTTGAATGGGACGACGATGGGAGACGACGGGCCGCCCGCGAAGTCCACGCGATGCTTTGTTCAGTGCAATCGCGTTGATCGACTGGCCGTTTGAAAAAAACACTAGAGCAAGTTGTTGTAACGGTATATAGTTTAGTCGACTTGGGGGGGTGAGGCTCAAGTCGTGTACGTAGACCTACAGACGTACCCTGGTACCGTATATACGCCGCACATGGTCGCCCCAGGAGGGAGATGAGACGGCACGAGCGACGAGGGCATCCCGCGCACAATGGTATCCAGTTGTGTGACGACAAATAATTTAACGTTTTTGGGGCTTAATTGGGGGGGGGGGGGGGATGACAGAAACCAAATGGTGGCTTACACCCTCGACCACACGAAGCGGCAAAACACACAGCAGACTATGACTAACTGTAGCTCCTTGGTGACGCCAAGTATCCCAAGTTAAAAAGCAGGGGAGTTGTGTACGACGCCACGCTCGCGCAGCATGAATGGGTACTCATCGTTACTGCTGCGCGATCAGGTCACTACCATCACGCGAAGCAGACGGGCTTATATACGACGGCGCTCTTGATTGGTTTAGGCGCCGTATGTATGTACCTGGGTCTTTAGACCCTTCCTATCTATCCAAACCGTGCCTGTTCTTGGTTTCCAAGCACGTATGATATATGTAGCACCTGTTCTTGGCTGCTTCTCCACTTTTACGCTCGAAACTTCCCAGAAACATGCATGCCTCCATCCAATCTTAAACAGTAACACCTAGGGAACAGAACGGCAACGCATACCGTTGGCTCTGCTCTCCACTCCAGCACATATATATACCTGGGTCCCGAAAGGTTAAAATAGTGCCCCCCGCACCCCCTCGCCGCCACCACCACTTCCGTCCGGCCACCCTTCGTCCAGAAACGCCAACCCTCGTGGGCAGCGCGCACCATCCTCTCCTGGATGTCTGGTTCTCGGGTCGTCTTTGTCGGTGGCTCTAGGAAGGAGGTGGCATGGGGTTGCCTCCGGTGTCACACGGAAGAAGCTGCGCAAAGAGAAAAGGCAGTCCGAATGGTGGAAGGAAAGGGAAAGTAAGAAGATTATAATACAAGTTGCGAGGAGGCGTGGGGGAGGGGGCGGGGATTAGGAATTAGCCTTTTGGGCACGAGAACGGCACGTTTGGGCCTTTCGGGCACAAGATTGAGATTGGACAAGTTTTTAGCATTTGTTTTGCCCACGAGATTGACAGTGTTTGCCATTTTGGGCGCAAGGTTAGTTGGGCACGAGATTAACACGTTTTTGGAATTACACACACAATAATATCAATATTGGATAAGTGTTGGCGCTTTTGAGCACAAAAATTGACAAGTTTGGCAAATCGGGCACAAGATTGGACAAGGTTTGGCATTCCAGGCACAAGATTGGCAAGTTTTTCTTGCTTTTTTTTCTTCTCAATATCGTATCGGACACGATCCTCGAACACGATTCTCAAACACGATTCTAGTTCGGTATCCGTCACTCGTCTACAGTAGTGTGTTAACCTCCTAACTTCCAATACAGGAATCGGAACCGCGTAACGGCACTATCTTTCATTGTATACTTAACCCCTTAAGAACTGGTCCCCCGTTTTTGGGGACAAAATACTTGGAATTAGTGTGGGATAAGTTTTTCAGTTCTGAATGGGTTAAGGCCATGGGATTGCTCATCGGGCAGCACTTTTATTTCCCTCCAAAACCAATTTTTGACTTACTATTAGTATAGAACTCTTCAAGTGAGGAGCCTCAGAAAAAAAATAGGGTGCACCTCTATATACCGTACCATGCATCCCCCCCAACAGTTGTACAAATATGCTTCTCGTAGAAGGACACTGCGGTTTGACTTCTTTGACTGGCCGCCTCCTACACTAAAACCAGCCTATTAAGGCCAAAAAAGTGGCCTTTACGTACTCAAAAAGACCGGTCTACTATTCCGGGTGGGCTAGTGTAGTAAGACACAGTAATCAGAACCCGCGATGGACCCATAATTCAAACATCCCCCCTAATGTGTACACACCATATTTGGTTGTGAATACTAGTATGAATAGTATGTGCCCCCGTAACATGAGTAGCATATTCGGTCGATGACGATCCCACCCGGCTCACCTATGCTGGAGGGCCTCCAGAGCCGTCGTTCGATTCCGGGGATCCAAGCAGAGCATCCCCGACGCGAGGGCACACGCCTCTTTAGAAGACCCTTGGAACACCACGTCGGCCTCCTGTGCCGGCATGTCCGCGAAACAAACCTGCCAGATAATAGTGTGGGGTTTAGGTGTGACGCGGAAGAAAACTACGAGAGCAAAACTGTGTACTGTGTGTCCGTATAGGCTTACCTAGGGTCTCTGTCTCCAGAAGATCGAATTTTTCGGTCTGTCTGTCGCCCTTTACCCAGTACTGCAATTAAATGAGCTTGCTCCGACTTTTGCAGCCAATCAGCTATCCCCAAAACCTACACTGGACCTTGACTACCCAAACAGTTTCAGGTGTCTCGGCGAGCGATCCCGGAGGGAACAACGCGCGAAACACTACAAACAAGTGCCAGCGAAACACAAAAGGCAGCACGCAAAGCAGCAACAAACAGCATGAAAGCAGCAGCACCATGCACACCCAAGTGCCAGCATTGGAAGAGTTAGGAGGGGCAGCAGGCAAACCCACCAACCAAGGGTCACAACCAAGAAGAGCACTGAGATAGTTAGGAGTGGCAGCACGCAAGCCATTGCACACCAAAGCGCTGGAGAGGGACAGCACGACCACCACAACAGGAAGCGTGCCAGCAAACGGGTACGAGGGACGCTGCTTTTTTGGCATCTGATGGGCGACCTTCAAGAACCCCCCCCCCCCCTTTCCGTTGATATCCTATAAGGAGTTGCACAAGGGATGTACGCTATCACCTAACCTATTCAAGGTATATATTAATGACATGATAGTAGCAGTAGAAGCAGCATCGCAGGGAGTCATGGTGGGGGAAGATACGGTGTCGRGGATTGATGTTTGCGGATGATTTCGTCTGCATATCAGAAACACCCGAAGGACTGCAGAGAACAAATAGAGAAAGGCACTAGAGTACACCAGGAAGTGGAGAGTGACCGCGAACGTAAAAAAGTGCGCAGTAGTTGTATGTAACGAAGATAAGGAATCCGGTAACTTGTAAGTGGAAGTGGGGAGAAGATGAATTACCGATCGTAGACCAGTATACGTACCTTGGCGTAGAGATCTCAAAAGATTGCTCTTGGGACGCACACATAAATAAAATAATAGGCAAGGGTAAGGCACACGTAGGCAAGATGGAAGCAGTCCCTAACAGACTCGCACCTTGATCACTAGAATTAAGAGATGTATACTGATGAATGTATTGTACCAAAGCTAGAATATGCAGGAGAAGTATGGGAAGGGAACGCGAAGCTTGTAAAACAGCTGGAAACAGTACAGATGACAGCAGCTAAAAAAGTACTAGGTGCTCAAGTACGACGAGTAATACAGTATTGAGAGCAAGAACTGGAATGTATCCCTTAAGACAAATAGAGACGTGCGTAAGTTGAAATGGACAATATAGAAGTAAAGAACATGCCAAATAAGAGGGGGGGGGGGGGGGGGGGGGGGGGGGGGGCGGGGGGGGGGGGGGGGGGGGGGGGGGGGGGGGGGGGGGGGGGGGGGGGGGGGGGGGAGGGTTGCCAGCCATAGCTGATAAAGCTGTATGGGAGAAAGTAACTCAAGCCGCGAGCTCTGGAATAAGGTGGGATAGCGTAGTCGAGAAAGTATGGAAGGATATAGGAAACCAAAAAGAGATGCTGGCCATAGAGAAATTTGGCGGATACAAGACTAGAGTAAAAGAAAGGATAGAAAGCAGGGAAAGGCTAGCGCTGAGAAAGAAGTGAAGGGGAAGACACTTAGAGATATACGGGGGGTTGAGAGAAGGAATAGGATGAAAAGGTATCTGCACGGCCCAGATGGACTTCGCGAAAAAGCTGAAATGCGATTTCGTGTGGGGGACCTGGACCTGCCAGAAAGAAGGAGGAGGTATACCAGTAGCCGGGAGGAGGAGGAAGTAGATGCACAGATGTGCCCATGTAGCAAAGCCATAGAGAGTAGAATTCACATAGTGGGAGAATGTGAAAGGTACAAGGAGGAAAGGGATGTGCGAGGAGAGATGAGAAGAAATAGACGAAGTGTGACATGGAGACAGTTTGGTACACTAGAATAGTAGCGAGAAAAGATCGCTATCTTAGGAGATAGATGGTGGCCAAGGCGGCGAAAGCAGGAAGGGGATAACATTAGCAAAAGTTTCTTATGTAATATATGGAAACAACCGTAATGAGCGCCCAAGTGTTGGAGGTGTCTCTATTAGGAGTAGGAACGGTGCTCCGTCTCGAAAGGGTGCGTGGTCAATGGTCAAATGACTAAGGCAGCAACAAATGAGTCACCCCCCCCCCCTCCACCGTTGTATGCCCCGAATTGAGACGATCTAGTTTAAGAGTGTACACGGACGAAGACACGTAGTATGCGCATAATACAATGGAAACCGAAMAATCGCGGTGAGCTGGCACGTTTGCGTCCGTCCCACTGTGATGGCTATTTGGTATGTTCCTGGCCCCATAGCATGCATCAAACGAGCAACCGCCCGCGAGGTGAATTCAAATTGAATGTGTGTTTTGAGTATCCTTGTGTCAGTGGTCATTATGAAAGTGCCGTACACCCCGACGTAACTCTCTCGGGAAACAGGAATTTGTATCGATTGTTACGTATCCAAGTACTACGGTATTGTCTTGGTTCTTATCCATTATTTGCCGTTGTGTTTATCATCTCTCTCTTTCTACTACTCCCTCACGGTCTTTTCCATGAACACGCCGCTGCAGATTGCGGCACTTGGCCGCAAGCGGGATTGTAATGGAATTCTCGTGTGKGCATTAGGGGACCAGACATACGCAGCCCTACTGCGATTAGCTGCCTGTCATGGCACTGTTAATATGCCTGAATGACCATACGAGGGGGGGGGGCGTAGCTCATTTGTTGCTTGCCTTAGTCATTTGACCATTGACCACGCATCCTTTCGAGACGGAGCACCGTTCCTACTCCTAGTAAGAGACACCTCCAACACTTGGGCGCTCATTTCGTTGTTTCCATATATTAAAAGAAACTTTTGCTATTATCCCCTTCCTGGTCGGGGGGGGGGGTGGTGCGCGGCCGTAGGCGTATGACCATAGACCCTCGTATCCCTACAATGCCGGGACGGAGCACGTTGGGTTTTCACCAACCAGGCAGACACTGCTTGCCTTACGTGGGGGGGGGGGGGGGGGGGTAGCTCATATCCCTTCGTTTACAATTTCAAACGCAAAGGGCATAGCACTTGCTACCCCGATCCTTCGGTGGGTCAATCATACCTGTGTTACAGTAGGCATAATACCATCACCGCCATTGGGCTCATTGTCATCATTGCTGCCAACCTGGCTTGAAACGGGAATGAAAATGGCATCGGTTCGGTACCATCACCATCCTCATCATATCTATCATTACCATACCACCACCATCACCACCACCCCTACTACCACCACCACCACTACTACTACCACCACCACCACCATCGTCGCCAATCCGTGCCTGAAACATAAATGATAGTGGAATTGGCCCGTTCCCCCCCTTCCAGACCACGACCATCACACAACCACGGCCCCCATTATCATCACCACCACCACCAAACCGCATACCAGGGTACCAGGTATCAGCTGAAAACGGAATAAAGAATGGCATCGGTAGGTTAAGACTACCCTTCCGAAAATTGTGCGGCTGGTCGAGGTACACACATGTATACGCACCTGGAGGATCTTGTGCAACTGGTCGATGTCACTCCGGCCCTGGAACAAAGGCCTGCCCGCAAGCATCTCCCCCACCACGGCACCCGCGGCCCACATATCTACAGCAAACCCATACCTATCCAGTAACGAAATTCAGTGACGAAAGAGAGAAAAATAAACAAATGAACCCCTTCATCATAATGGCACCCCGGTTTCGGGAATGAAAAAAATGCTCGGAATTTTGATAGCACACCACACTTTTAGCAGTAGTGAATGAAATGCCGACGTACCGCGTACGAAAAAGCACAGCACAAAAACAAGTGAAAACAAGAAAATGTAACAACTAAAAGTGAAACAAAAACCTGAAGCATTCCTGACATGAGACATACCAGGCATAGTTCGTATAAGACGAAGCAAGAAGAACGCGTGAAAGCAAGAAAAACACATAACGAGGAACTTCCGCAAGAGCGAAGCAACACCCAGATAGAGAAAACAACGGACGAGAACGGGAGGAAAACAAAAAACAAACATTAAGCCACCTTGACTTTACGCCAGCTGCGGACTGAGTTGCTTCCCAAGAGCCGACGGCGGGGGGGGGGGTCATGGGTCTCAAACCCTACACAACTAACTGCGTCCTTTCTTTCGAGACAAAAAAAAAACTCGGAATCTTTGTATAGTCTGATGATTTTCGCAGTATTTGTTTGTGAACGAAAATATGTCAGAAACCCAAAAAATGATGCCGCAATATCACAATTTTAAAAAGTAGCACATTAGCTCTATTTAATACTTAACCCTTGCACTATATACTGAAAAAAATGTGTCCCACACTAATTCCAAGTATTATGTCCCAAAAAAAGAGGTTGCAGTTACGAAGGGGTCAATCAAGGTTTCGCTTCGGGTAGGACAACTACACCACATAAAAATAACGCCGAAGGAGTGGAAACCCGGAATGTATTATTCATACGAACCTCCGCGAACCGTAGAGCAGCTCCGGTGCCCGATACCAGCGGGTCGCGACTTGGTGGCTGTAAGACCGGGTCTGTGGAACAGAGTGCGTCTGAAATACGCCGACAGGGAAAAGAGGGGTAGGAGCAAAAAAATAGGACGCGCTTACAGCCGCTTTTCGCGGGAGAGGGGTTGCAAAATGGCGACAACAATAACAATAAAAAACGGCATGTGTCGATTTAAACATGTATTTACGAAGTATAACCTTTTTTCCAGACCCAGCTGGCCATTTTCCCGAACAGAGTTGGCAAGTCTTGCCGAAAAAGGCCATTTCCATTTCAAAACCTTTCTCTAAGCATAAAAACCCTCTCCGCAAACGTGGACGTTAAGAGAGTTTGGACTATTGTAGGGGGGTGAATTCATATCATGAATGGCCGTAGTCGTATGACCATAGACCCTGGCGTCCCTACAATGCCGGGGCGGAGCACGTCGAGTTTTCACCGACCAGACAGACATTGGTGGCGCCAAGCGCGGGTGCATACCTCGATGGTTGCCTGCCGAGGGATTCCCGATGACCTCTCACATGGTGCGGGTGAGGGGTAGGGTAGGGTGAGTCAAGAATCATGCACTTTGCCGATATACCTCGTTGCAGTGCAGGTGGAGAGGATGGAATCGCTGCGGATGTTGGTAAATGCCTGCTGAATTATGAAGAGCTACGTTTATTCGACCATAGGGTTCACAGCCGTGCTATCGCTCAGGTGGCGTAACGCACTAAGTAAGTCTGGGGTGCGAATGGTTGCTGTGTGCTGTATTATATGATGCAGGGAAGCACAGGTCTCGTGGAATAGTCGTTGTTTGTTTTTTCGAGAGGGGCTGGCCAAAAATACTTGTGGATGGATGAGCCCCGGATGAGCTGTTACGTTGCTTTTTTCTGGTCGAACAGCGCCGTGCGTACAGTGCTGAGTTTGCAGGGAAATCACTATCATATCAGTACACGGAAAACAGCGAAATTCTTCGAAAAGTGGCTGTCAAAGTACTCTCTGCACGTAGAATACTTCTCGCCGTTTTAGGAGTTCCTAGCGTCGTCGTTTCCCCCGGTGGGGACCACGGGGATGCATTTTCCGGTGATGACGTGTTCGAGAGCAACACACATTGTTGGGGGTGTTTCACATTGTACCCGTGCGCTCGACGCCAACATCGCTCTCCTGATGAGCTCTAGGTGCATGGACCTCGGCACGCTCCTGAAGCTCGTCCCGTCTATCAACAGCGTCGTCTCCACAATGTAAGCGCGCGTTTGGACTATTGTAGGGGGGTGAATTCATATCATGAACGGCCGTAGTCGTATGACCATAGACCCTGGCGTCCCTACAATGCCGGGGCGGAGCAAGTTGGGTTATCACCAACCAGGCAGGTATAACTTGGCAAAAACAAAAGTATACCATATTAAAAAAAACAGCAACGGCCCAAGCAACGTTGTGATATTTGTCCATAAGAACATGGGCATGTTTTCCGGGAAAACTTGACCAAATCTTTAAAAAATAAGACTTTTCTATATACGTATATTCGTATCTCCAAAACGTTAAACCTTAAAACCTCCCACAAGCTTGGAATTTGACCCTTTTCGGGACTTCAAAGAGGGGAAAAAAAACTGCCCAAAACAAAAGTGACGGTTACAGAATCGGCCACACGAACAGCCCCGGCTGCTGAAGTAGGGGATAGGGGATGCGTCAGACCTGCAATTTAAACCCCTCGGGACACCAAAGAGGAAAAGTTGACGGTTTCTATTTGACCATTCCGGTAACGACCACTGCGTGATTGGGCGATGATACATACAATGGTTGGTGTCCCGAGTTACAAACCGAGGAGCCGTACGTATGGCACGGGTGCAACATGGGTCTCCTCCGTGTTGCGCGGCGCTCGCGCTGCTCGTAGACGGCTAATAACACCAAAAGTTGTCGTCGTTTTGGCCAGTCTCTCGGAGTCCGAAAGGGCCGAAGGAGTTGTAAGTACGACACGCGCAATAGAGCATATCTACTGATACTCGTACTGCTGTACACTCAACACTATTGCGGGGTGACCATAATAAACACTAGTAAATAGAACCAAATATTGTTACAGTAGTAAAAAAAGGTAAACATATACCTGGTAGGCTTTTGTCTATACCGCAGCAGGGCGTATTTATTTTGGTCCCCGAAATAGTAAATAGCATGCTTGATAAGAACCGCGCTCGTCATTTTTTTGGTCGCTATACTATAACCAATCACCAAAATGTTGCGCATATAAAGCCGCTGAAAAAATATACCAAAAATACAACCAATCATTACAGGGATTAAAAGAACAAGCAAACCTGGTTTAAGGATTTATGTGAATAAAAACAATGGTACGTGGGTCTGAGACGTTAAGGAAACACACGAGAGACAAGCAACAGCAGCCGCTCAGAAATAAATAAAGCAAAAACACCGCGCTTGTCTCACACGTGCTGTCTTGTCAGCCTCGGCGACCATTAAACCTGAGTACAGCAGTACCAGTACATGACGTAGCACGGCGAGCAAGGCCATCATTGTGCATTCGTGGGCAGCCGTCCCACGTCCCATTGGGAGTCCCACGGGTTCCCGTGGAATCCCGCGGGATAGTACGGGAACCCTTGGAAATCCCGTGGAACCCCGCGGGAAACTACGGGAACCCTTGGAATTCCCGTGGAATCCCGCGGGAAACTACGGGAACTCTTGGAATTCCCGTGGGAACTCAGCCGAAAGCATAATATCGTCAATCTTTGTATGTTGGGGGTACGGCGTTGCTCACACGCGTCTGGCCGAAGTCGGCGATCTTCAGCACGCCCCCCGCGCTCAGCAGCAGATTTGATGGCTTGATGTCCCGATGGAGCAGGCCCTGCGGCGGTAAAAGGATGAGCGGCGGCGGCGGCGGCGGCGGCGGTGCCGGCGGTATAGTCAAGGAAAACTTGATGAGCCCTTTTTTGAGAGCCCAGATATACCGTATCACCCCGGGTGATAAGATAATACCCCCCCCCCTGAGACGAACTTCCGACGCGTGCTACGATAGAGATAGAGATATACCTTTTTTTGGCTGTTTTTTTCGGAATGATCTATTAAAGGTTAAAGCCTCCTTAACCAAAACCGTCGGAATTTCACTATTATTGTATGTTGCAATATGTTTCATTGTATACTTATTAGGCCATGGGGTTCTTGCTTAGGCCATGGGATTCTTGCTCATCGGGCAAGCACTGTTATTTTCCCTCCAGAATCGATTTTTGGGTGGAGGTTTGGAGCGCTTCTACAAGTGCTCCACCCCCAGAAAAAAACACGGTGCACCTCTACCATTGTGCATGCATCTTCCGAGCCGAGGTTCTCCAAAGCAAGTGGGGGCACACAAAGCGAAAAAAGGAGTGGCCTTGGAAAATATCTCGACTCCACGACATATCTCCATCTAGACGCAGCATCGCTCAGCGTTTATCTCGACTCGACGACATCTTTCCATAGACGCAGCATCGCTCGACCTTTTTCACCTTCCCCATTTGTCGGGGAAAAAAAAAAAAAACAGCCTCGAAATTCCTCCGAGGGGGTGTGTTATCTTACTATTACGGGGTGGGCTAATGTAGTAAATAGGACCTACGGTACACACAAAAACCTATGTGTTTCCATATTATTACTAAAAATATATGGTCCTATTTACTATGGTCCCCCGTGATACTACTCAGTTTTATAGTAAGCCGTTCGCGCGTGTTTTGTGTTTACCCCTCGTTGAGGATAGACGTAGTTCAATGACTCCCCTGGATGCTACCCGGGTCGTGATCGAATGAGAGTTTTCTAATTTACACGGCGCCAAACAAACAGGGATCCTTTTTCGAGATCGCCGAACCCTACGTAAAATCTACGACCGACCGCGGAATAACACACCCAGAACAGCAAACAAATCAGAACGGATTACTTTATTTGTTCGAACAAATCCTTAAGCACACTGAACCCGGTACAGTAGTGCCCTGACCTGCGAAATTCTCCCCATAAGCTCGTGTTTACAAATAATGCTTGTCCCATTTTAGTGACAGCCTTGCCAGGGTGATGGCGATGGCACAGTTTGCTGGTACCACGGCAGTAGCAGTACCATGTTCATGGATAACGTAAACTGATGTTACATATATTTATAAGACAAAATACGGGCAGGTGCCGCGGCAGTATACACGGTTTTGGTCTACAATCGAGTTAAAAATCGGCACATGACAACAACAAACACGAAAACAACAACCCTTACCCGTGCGTGTATGTAAGCAAGGCCACGGAGGAGCATGGTGGTGTAAGCCTTGCAGTGTCCCTCTCCTAATGGACACATTGCGCCATCCAGCACCTGGTTCGCAGTGCGTGGGGGGGAGGGGGAGTTCGGAGGGGGAGGGGGGGGGCATATAGCGGGTGGCGACGAGGGAAGACGGGAAAATTGTAGCGTTTGTGGCAGGTTGATAGATTCGGGGCCTACGGAAACAAAATTCTAAGCCGCATCAAGTCAGCAGACATGACAAATCTCCTGCTCTTGTAATAGTGCATACCCTGGTATAGAGTACGTGAGCACGAATGCAAGTACATCACAAACTATTCAAAAACGTTTCTGTTTCCGAAGCTTAAAAGGCCACACGGTGGCGAACCACGGTAGAGACGGGGTGCCTACATTTTTTCTTCTCAAGTTCCTAACGTGGGAAGTTCTACTACACCTGACCCGAAAACCGACTATTAGGATCACATTCTCATAACTGTCGCAACGGGAGGAGAAAATACCGCAAGCTGGGCATAACACGAACACGATTGAAAAAACGCGAATGAAATTGCGAAGGTATTCTGGACGGAATTGGCAGGACCACCAGGGCTTTCTGATCTTAATAGCTAAAACGTTCCTTAAACGTAACCCCGTGGTGATCTCCCTCCTCGTGCTATGATACGTAGCGGCCAACCTTCACCATGAAGCAGTACATTGGGGAGCAGCGCGGCAACGCATATCGCTGTCGCTGCTCTTGAGCAGTTGAAAATAAGCAAATGGGGTGGCAAAGTTATTGAGCACCAGTCCCTCAGCTCTGAGGAGCTTCGCCAGTCAGAAATATTTATAGTTGAGTTGGGCCAAAAAATTATCTCCTCCGCCGTAGCATGGCTCTCATCGTGAGATAGCAATGGCCAGGCCTCACGGCGTCCGGTATAAGCCACAAAAACACAATAACCGGAACAACAGCAACCACCACCACCACCACAACACCAATAACAACAACAGCAGCAATAAAAACAAGATCAACTACACCACCACCACCAAAAACAGCAACCCATCAACACTACCAATGAACAACACCACAACACTGCAACCAACAACATCAACATCAACAACAACAACAACAACAACGTTCCTACCTTAGCGAGGTCCGACGGCATATATTCCAGGACCAGCACAGTGTTGGACCCCTGGTGTGTAGATAGAAGGGGGGGGGGGGGGGGGGTAGTGGAGGACGGCGACGGCGACGGGGGAGGGGTTGGAAGGGGGCGGGGGGGATAGTTAGGATTAGTGTGATACATAGGCTCAGGAGGGAGAGGCTGCGGGTCAGGGGGTGAATGATGGAGGGGAGGGGAGAGGGAGGGGCAGGGGAGGCGGTGCTTTACGAACCAAAAAACGGAGGGAGTCATGACCATTAAAGCTGGTGCAAGATACGCACCTCGTATCTAATAGAGTGACTGGCCACCGGGAGGGCCTGTCTCTTCTTGCCTGGAACGGACTCACGAGGGAAAATCAAAGCATTTTTTTTCTCGTACGTAGCTACCTACGGAACTGACAGCCCATTATCGACTATGTACTTCGTACTATTAAGTAATATTTAGCATTTGTACAATACGTCGTGGAACTGGTTGTTACACCCTGGCACCCCTACGAGTACTGTTTTGCTTTTTTTGGTTTTCCTACTTACCTGTAGACTCGACCAAGGCGACGGTACGTAGGGAGAGGCCCCTTTTTATATACCCTGGTACTGTTTTTGACTCATGCTACGGTAGAGGTAGCGCATGCCTTTAATGTGGCTCCTTGCTCCTTACTCCATGAGTTCCATGCCTCACCCCAAATTATTTTTCTGAGAAAGCCTAAAGGCGCGACCCGATGGACACTTCAAAAGCCGTAAGAGCGTATCGCGAAAAATGTTGCAAAACACTCTTGGAATTTCCAACAATTCTGGTTAAGGAGCACAGCCAGCCAGAAACGTTTTCGCCAAAAAACTGCTACGTACGTACGCGTACCTCTATATCGTAGCACGGGTATTTTACACCCGCTCAGAGCCGTTCAGTAGAGCGATTATAATACCCTATTTCGTATTTCGTTGCAGTCTTAGGATTTGAGTCTGTTTTTTTTTCTTTTGGTTTTAGTGATACACGCCGCGATACTGCACCGCCATGGAATTCGTTTCTTCACACATCCCGCCAACAATGCACCCACAGGTACAATTTTTCACGTCCAATTTTTAGTGAGGAGATACCTGCTACCTGGTACGGTGGAGATGCACCCTGTTTTTTTTCTGAGATTTTCCCTTAACCCCTTAAGAACTGGTCCCCCGTTTTTGGGGACAAACTACTTGGAATTAGTGTGGCAAAAGTTTTTCAGTTCTGAATGGCCTTATACCTCACTCAAAAACTGTTTTTGGAGGAAAACAAAAGTGCTATTCAAGTACCCGACGAACAATCGCATGGCCTTACGTACGTACACGACGGAGAACATTGCATCACAATAATAAAATTCCGACGGTTTATGGGTTAAGGAGCCTCCCGTCATTCCGATTTTTTTTTCAGCCAAAAAGTGCTCGTACCGTACCTCTATCGTAGCACGCGTCAGGTGCAGAGCCACTATATAGCCCCAAGTGCATGTACTACGTACGGTAATGTAAATGGGGGGGGGTATCATACCCCCCCCTACCGTATATGGCAGCAGTCACTTCCTTGTGCCTTTCCGTGAGCACGGGCTATTCCGGGGTAAACATATGTAGTAAATGAGGACCAAATATGCGTAGTAAAAATACTGGAATGTATAGTTGTTAGGGCCCATATGAACGAATATGAAATAAATTCAATTTGAAAAAAAATAAATTGAATTCGCTTTCCATTGGTCAACACACGCACCAGCACCAAAGATTATACCCTAATCTTTGGTGCTGGTGCGTGTGTTGACCAATGAAAATCTAATTTGAATTTTATTTTTTCCAAATTGAATTTATTTTATACTCGTTAATATGGGCCCTTAGTGTAGACGCGTGCTACGATAGAGGTACTGGTAGCACTTTTTGGCCGAAACGTTTTATGAACGATATCGGGCTCCTTAACCCCTTCATAACTGAATTAAATGTCCCACACTAATTCCAAGTAGTTTGTCCCCAAATTCGTGGAATCAGTTCTTAACCCTTACAGGACTGGAGTCCCGTTTTGGGGAAAAATTACTTAGAATTAGAGTGGATTGTCCCCAAAACGGGTCTGCAGTTCTAAAAGGGTTAAGGGGTTAACGCAAAATCGTCGGAATCTCATTTTTTTGTGTTGCAGAAGGTTTCATTGTATACGTAGGCCATGGAATTGTTCATCGGGTAGCACTTTTTTTCCCCATCCAAAATCAGTTTTTTTTTTTTTCGTGAGGTATAGAGCTTCTATACTATAATCAAGATAATCAAGGGACCACCCTCAGAAAAACCGTGGTGCACCTGCATACAGGCTATCGTAGCATGCGTCTGTACGCGATGGGTCCTGGTCACTACTGTAGGGTCCCCCGTGAAATAGATGCATGGGCCACAAAAAGCGGCCCAAGCTGCCGGGGGTACCCGGGTGCAGTCCGAATCGCAACGCAAGGGAGATGCATGCTAGCTTGAGGTAGAGGTGGGCCATTTTTTTTGTCTGAGGCTCCTCGCCTGAGGAGGTCTATACTAATAGAAAGTCATACTGGTATATACCAATAGTAAGTCATCTAATCTAACAGTAAGTCATATATACTAATAGTAAGTCATACATGCTAATAGTAAGTCATATATACTAATAGTAAGTCATCTATACTAATATTACGGAGGACCATAGTTAATAGGACCTGCGGTATACACAAAAACCTATATATTTCCCTATTTTTGCTAACAATATTTGGTCCTATTTACTAGTGTTTACTATGGTCCCCCGTAACAGTAAGTCACCCAAAAAACTTGATTTTGAAGGAAACCAAAAGTGCCACCTGGTATGTATGTACCATACCCAATGAACGATCCCATGTCTTAAGTATAAAACGAAGCATTCTGCAACAACCAAAATGGGATTCCGACGACGGGTTTTGGTTGAAGGAGCCCCCCCGTCATTCAGAAGGAACTGTTCCAGCCAAAAAGGAGACGGCACTTTGACCCCTTGACTGACGCCAATTTGTCTTTTTTTATCCTTGACTGACGCCAAACTACTAGGTTTTAGTGTAGAACACTCGGACCCACACGCTTGACCGATGCCCGTTTTCCCTTGACTTGACCGTCTCCTGACATCTTTGTTCAGAAGGGAACGTTTCAGCCAAAAAGTGCTGCCTCTATCGCAGCGTGCATGAGGAATGGCGTGTGTACCATGCGCGCGCAGCATTGGTGGTGACACTTGTACTGCACGCTCTGCCCTTCCTATCCACGCTCTTGGGGCCTTGATGAACTTGATTATAATATAGAGGGGGAAACATTGACGATACAAAAACGACGATTACAGCTATATGTATATACATACGGCCACTGCGTGATTGAGGGATGGTAATCATACAATGGTTGGTGCCCCGAGCTACAATGGTTGCAATGCAGGGAGTCGTACAGCAGTACGGGCGCAAACCTGACCCTACCAGCACCCTTGGGGCGCTCACTCACTCCGTTCGTAGATGGGTGATATTCATCAAACTTGTCGTTTGTTTTGGTCGCTATCCCTTACCACTCTGTCCCGAAATATAATCACCTTTCTTGATTGAACAGTATTGTACAAAACGTGCTGATATTTCGGGACAGAGTGGTACATCCCTTAAAATTCCCCTTAAAAGGGGTCCGTACCCAAAGGGGCTAATATTAATAGACGCTTGATGGAAGTAAAGTACGCCCACCTACAGGAACCCATCCCAAAAGTGAACACGATACCGACATTGCCGGATTTTGCACCGTGTTTCGGAGGCGATTTTTGGACGGGGTACAAACAAGAAAACAAGACATGGAGATGATCGGAGTTTTACACCGTAATGTCTGGACGGAGAGAAAACAAAACAAAATAACATACCAAACTATTAATACTCACCTTACCAGTGAAAAAACGCCCAAAAGGAGAGCACGAGACCGACATAATCGGAGGTTTACACCGTACTTCGAAGGGCGTGTTTTGAACAGAGAAAAGAAAACATACAATAAAAACAACGAAACAACAACAACAAAAACATACGTTTCACCTTTGGAAACACGTCCAAAAGACGAACAACGTGCGCGCACTCCCCGAGCGCCTGCAGGGCCCTCAGCTCCCTGAACAGCCCCTTCGAAATATCACCACCACCACCCCCACCGCCTCTGCTAGACGAGGAAACCCCTGATGCTACCGTCTTCAGCGCGACGTACCCCCTCCCGGCTTCGGCTGCTTCGCCTTCAGCTTGATCGCTCCGCCCCCCCTTCAACCTGGACCCTCCACAGGAGGGAGAGGAGGTAGCCTTGGAAGTGGTGGTGGTGGTAGTGGTGGTGGTGGTTTCGGGGTCTAGGCGTTCGGATTGAGTGTCCCACGCAAGATACACCTTGTTTACAACGGTAGGGGGGGGGGGACGTGGGGTGCAGAGGTGGGGGGGTTTGGGAGTAAGGAGGCGCCGGGGGGGGGGGGGCGGCGGGATGGAGCGGTTAGCACAGGGTTAGTAATGCAAAATTTCCTCAGCGTATTCGTTATTGTTGGTTGGTGATTGTTGTGGTGGGGATGCGTGGGTTCTGGGTCTCTGCTTTCGAGATTCAGTGTCCCTATGCCTTCGGTTCACCCATGTTTGGGGAGGTTAGGGGGGGGGGGGCGGGCCAGGGGGGCGGTGTACTTCATTTTCGATCATGCCGTAGTCGTATTGGCCATAGACCTCGCCATCCTAAGCAATAGCCGGGACGACGATGTCGCGGTTTTCACGACAGGCAGACATTGCTAGCACAAGCGCAAAGCGCCGTGAGGTAGTTGGGCGAAGTCGCATGAAGGGTGAGCTGAATCACTACTAAGAACGCTTGTGTAGGCGGACGTGGGGGGAGGGCGCGGGGCAGGGCATGGTCGTGCGGGGGAGGGTCCGCGCACGCCGGTTAGTCGAGACGGAAATAATATCGGCGTTTTGCTTCTCAGTTGGTGGTGGTGTGGATGGCCGTTGATGGGTCGGGTCTCACTAGGAGGTCGGCGGAAAGCGGATGGGATCCGCCCCCCACCGTAACCTGAGGAAACTATAACAGCGTTTTTTTACACGTGGGTGGCGTTGGTGATTGGTGGCCCTGGCCGGTGTACGCTGAGGGGTGGCGGGGGCGTCGGGTCGGGCGGGATGCGTCTTCTGCCGTTCGGATGATTGTTCCCTTGCCGGTACAGTTATTATCTTTGGATTGTGGTCGGAGTCCGGCAGGGGGGGGTGGGGGCGGGCCAGAAAATCGTAAGAAGGCCTATAAGAATAACCGTTTTGGGGTTTCAGGTTAGGTGGGGGTGGGGGCCGGCGGGGGGTCGGGTCGGGGTTTCCGCGTTCGGACCAAGTGTCTCATGCCAGGTACATCTATCTTGGAGGGTCGGGGGGTAAGGGGGGGGGGAGTCCGCAGACAGTCGAAGAAGGGAAAACATCGGCGTTTTTGGTGTGTTTGGTTTGAGTGGAGAGTTCTCTACTTTTTGCCTTGTTTTGTTTCTACTGTAGTTACTGTTAGTAACGTGGTGACCTTGGTGGTCTTGCAATGGTTGTGGTGGTGGATGTGATGTTGTGGCTGTTGGGGTGTTTGTAGTGGAGGTGGTGGTGGTTGTGGAGATGGTTGCGAGGGTGGTGGTGACCTTGGCGGTGGGGGTGGTGGTTGTGGCCACGTTGGCTCCACGAGCCCCAGCCAAATCAGCAATCAGCCGATGCGGTTGGGGGTTTCCACATATTGCGGGGCGGTAGCTGTTGTTGTTCTCGTGGCTGTGGTGGTAGTGGCGCTGATGTTGGTGGTGGTGGTGGTGGAGGCGGCGGAGGAGTCTCGGCGCTCGGCTTGCGTGACCCACGCCAAATTGCCCTTGGGTTGGTTTTTGGTCGTTTCAGAGCCCGCAAATGGGCGAAGAAGGCAGGAGCAGCGCTTGCGGTTTGTGATGGCCTGCCGAAGAAAAAACCTGGGCATTGCCGGTTACGTCGGGCGATGGGAATCTACCACAACGAAAAACTATCCAATCAGCGAACCTTACCAAACGAGATCGGTCCATTCCAACCGAATGAGAAGAGGCACACCATCGCCGGATTCATTGGCCAATCAAAATCCACCCCCTCGATAAGCACACCAATTAGAACACCCTCGCCAAACTTTCCTTTCAGACCAGCCACGCCTACTTTTTTTTTATTTTTTTTTATTCTCCGGCGGATGGGTAAAAATAAAGCTTACGCCCTCCACACTTCCACGTCTCACTGCGTGCCGTGTGTCAATTTCACTCCATGCCCCCTCGGAAGTATCAGCCCTTGCTGCCTACGACTCCGGAGACTTGAGCATGTTGACCCGACCTGACCCCCGAAGGGGCCACGCCTACGCCGCCAATCATCTGCCGGATAAAAAACAGGGTCCACCGAGTCAACCAATGGGATTCTACCGCCACACAGAACCGACCAATGCAACTCTACCACCAGCGAAAATCGGATCATTTTCTGTTGCACCGTCGCACCTCGCCAAAGGCGCCCCTGCCGACCGTGCGGATGATCTCGTACCGCTTCGACTTGTCCAGGGCGTAAGGTTCGGAGAAGGTTTGCATGATTCCTTCAGCGGCCTGTGAGCACAGCAGCAGAGGTCACCGACAACAGGTTCAGAGTTATCCTATCACCAGGTAGGGCTGTGTTACCAGGTAGGGCTGCGAATCGAGCTGTGTGAATCGGAGCGAAAATTCGATTGAAGTGGAACCATATTTCAGCGAAACCGACTTTTCCCAAGTTTTTCGATAAATTAGCTCACTCGGAGAGAGTGAGCCGGGAGGAGTGAAGCGAACCACCCTCGCCTGGTACGTAGGGGGTAGCGGGGGGGGGGGTGAATGCTAGGCGGTGATGCACGGTACGAATACATCAGAAAACGATCGGTACATGTGATACTCCTCTGTACAGCAGTACTTGACGGCTGCTTGCTGGTGGTGGTGGTGGAGTTCGTCGATAATTATCGAGGAATTCAAATTTGAAATAACACGAGAATCGAAGCCTACGACCTACGAATATCATAGACTTTGGATATATGTACGAGTGCGAGCATGCTCACCAGCTGAGCGCTAAGCTGAACGGAGCAACCCATCACGACAGGGCAAGAACACCAGCAGCAGAGAAGCAGCAATAGAGCAGCAGCAGGGTGTTTGTGTGTACTGCTGTACCGAATACCCAACTTGTGCGAGTACGAGTACAACTGTCACGTGCGACGTTCACCCTCTTGAGCTCGAAGTACTCGGATTAGAAATGGGAGTCTTCAATGTTCTTACATGCCCTTTTGGTTATAGTACTATTGCTCACCCGCAGGGTGTGCTGAGGGGGCTGCACCGTCCTTCCACGAACCAATTCTCCGGCGGCGCACACAAATATCACCTGTCACCGACTCACTCCACAAGCCTCGCTACAGCCACAGCTGATAGCTGAGCTGGGGTTGTTGATTGACATTCAAATACGGCAATTCGGGAGTTCCACCTGAAAAATGGCGTTCTACAAAGGGATAAGCCATCATACACATTTGCCACAAGTTCGAGGTGGAGAAAACTGTGCATTGCCGTGCGCGGAGAGCCACGCACTTGTGAGGCACATACCCAGCAGTACGGTGAATCGATCGTTCCAGGGCCTGCTCGAGAGCGTCCTCGTACGTACTGCTTTTTATTTTTCCCTCCCGGGGAAAATATGAACCGACGGAAACATTTTCTACCGACGGCCCGACCCAGGAGAGAGGGCTCCGCGTTTTGAAAGCAGCACGCACGAGGAACGGCACAGCAGTACGCACCCGCGGAACAGCAGCAGGTCACCGTCGGCGGGCACCAAGTGCATAAGAGCACCCCGCCACAGTTTTGGGTGAAACGCCAGAGGTATAACGTATCGCATTAACCATGTCGAGCAACAAGGGTCCGACTTCGAAGAAGAGGAAGCCTTCCCTAACATCGTCTGGTGCAGTGGTAAGCAAGAACAGCACCAGCAGCGGCAGCAACAACAACGTAAACAGCGGCAGCAGTAGTAGCATTGCTGCAAGCAAAACTAACACCAGCACCACCAGCGGGACCTCACGGAGCGGTGGTAATGGCGGCGGCAGCGGTGGGAGCACCCACCACGTTCGCACGCCATCATCGTCGAAGCTTTCTGGGACAAGCAAGGCACCAATGAGCAGCACCACTGGTCGCCCTACACAGCAGCACCAGCAGCAGCAGCAGCAACAACCGCAGCAACAACAACAGCAGCAGCAACAGCAGCACGGGAAGAAGAAATCGCAGGCGATAGCGACAGCAGTAGCAGCAGCAGTAGCAGCTGCACACGCCGACCTCGACAAAAAACCCAAGGTCTTGTTGCATGAGCTTGCAGCGCAGAAGTACTCCCTTTTCCTGGCCGAGTCTCCGGGGCTCGGCCACCTTCCGCCCCTCAGCTACTACCGTCGACCTCGGCGGAAGCGACAGGTGAGACCTGTCAAGCGCAAGCCATTACAGATCATTCTATTAATAGTCGCCCAGAGGCCCCGCAGTTGGCCCCAATTGTATGAATAGCTGACCACGAACACCCGAACACCCGGCTACAAACAGCTGTCGTCGTCCTCCGGAAATAAGAACCCGGGATACTGGCCTAGCAGGGTAGATTTCTTATTTGAGAAACGGTGTGTTCCCCACTAATTTTACTTCCGTAGTACTACAGCTGTAGCAGTGCTGCTGCTGTGTACGTATATATCCGCTCTCGGATTTCTTATTTCCCAGGATAGGTTTCTCGCGGGGCACTCACTTTCTTATGAGAAGACCGGCAATGCAGCAGCAACAGCATATTAATAGTGTGTTGCAGTGCATTCTAAAGAACAATCTAGGGTCACCCCCAAACCGATCAACTGAGAGGTATGATATGTGCTCGTATGATATTTATCATAAGTAACTGCTGTACGGCTTGGACAACTGCCACACCTACAGTAGGACAGATCATGATCTATCTATCTATCTTATATCTATCTATCTGTCTGTCTATCTATCTGTCTATCTATCTATCTATCTATCTATCTATCTATCTATCTATCTATCTATCTATCTATCTATCTATCTATCTATCTATCTATCTACAGTATCTATCTATCTATCTACAGTATCTATCTATCTATCTATCTACTTCGTATCTATCTACAGATAGATCATCTAGTTCCTCACCTGCTGTTGTGAGAGGTTGTGCGGGATCTGCATAGTACAGATCCAACCCAGGAAACATGTGCTAGAAATATGTTGCAGATTATACGGGTAGGTCCCACCCGGCATCATAGGCTACAGGTACAGCTGTACAGTGAATCGTGGCTTGGGCCTAGACCAGCCACAGGCAGGGGTCACTTTCTTAAAGCTTGTGCAACTGACGAGGCTGAGAGCTTTCTTAATGTTTTCAATTTTTCAGGCTGACTTTCTTGTGGGTTATTTTCTTATGAGCGGGCCGGTACTGTATCATATCATACGCCATGCATACCGCTCTGATCCGAAATATAAGGACCATTTCGATTAAATGTTAATATACAAAAGGTCCTTATACTCCGGACCAGATTAGTGTGCACGAAGGAGAGAGAACGGAGGGAAAGAGTACCTGAGAGTGTTGCATCTTAGATTGAGATTGGAAACAAAGACCTTGATCAAACGTGCCCCGAAAAAAACGAATGTAAATAAGTCTATGTACCCTTTGGGTCAGGGTCAGATGTCAAGGTCAATCTATTGGCCTTCTGGGCGCGTTCCCGCGGGAGTCCCATTAGATACCGCGAGATCCTACGACACCCCAGCAGTTGAGATCTCGTGGGACGCCACGGGATGCCGCATATTTTCATAGGATCCCTCATGGGACCTCGCGGGATGTCGTGGGATTCCTTTGGATTTCCCGCGCAAATCACGCCGGGAACACTCCGTGGAAACCCGTGGGATGTCATGGGATGCCCAGATGTGGTTACGGGTATAGGGTTAAGATCAGGGTTTATCGTGGTATCACACGGGAAGTCGTGGGAGCTTATGGGAACTCGTGGGGTCTTCCGAGGGCAATACAGCTAGACACAAACTGGGTGCTGCGGGTCTATCGCGGGATCACACGGGAACCCGCGGGAAATTGTGGGAGTCGCGGGAAAAAACAACTCGTGGGATGACAGGGAAACCACCAGAAGCCACAGGAATTATTCTAACGGGATGTGAGACCCGTGGGCACGCAAACTATATTACACGAACTTAACACTACTGCTGTACGTCGTGTATGCTCAAGGGACTTTGGGACCCTGGTATAAGTTACCGAAAAAACGACGAGTGCCGGCATACCAACCGCCAACAGCAGTAGAAAGCTTGAAACAGGTAGGCCAAATATGGTAATAGTCTTTAGCTACATTGGATTCCGATTAAACTGGAAACATTGTCTTGTTTTCTACATATCACCTTCTGCTAAATATTTGGTGGTAGCGGCGTGCATCATCGCTATATACGATAATAGATGTGAAAGTACTACTGCTGTACCACCACGTTATTCTCTTTCTATCTGTGCATTTTCCTATCTCCCTACGATGCGCTTCACGCACACCCTCCCTTCCTCCCTCCCTCCCTCCCTCGGCAGCCCGGGCTGCCTCGTATGGCCGATGGTGCTGCCTGTCATCGTCATTTGGTTTCGACACGTTTCCCCTGTGAAGCCTCAAATGACATATACCATTTCCTTGAGTAAATACTTCGAAGTTATATACATACATGCATATGTTTCCTCGCTTTTCTCTTTTCCCCCCTCTCCATGTGTTCGGCCTTTTCGCTCCCTCGAACCGATGGTCACTTTCATTCACTGCTTAGCATTCTGGACGGAACTGTAAGAACCGTTTTGATATCCATGTTTATACCCCAACGGTCCCTACATTTCCACCCAGAGTGGTATGATATACGATATTATATGTATCTTCGTAAATACGTACTGCTCGCTTTGGGAAAATGTTGTGGGTACGTATATACCAGGTACGCCTTTTCGCTTTTCGCGGACGTTGTGCACTCACTTCTCTCGCGCACCCAGCTGCTTGCTCTAAAGTTGCTGACCTTTTTCGGGACACAGATACTGCTATGGGCTACTGCGTGTGACCCTTCTATGTCCTGCCATAGCCCATAATGGCGCAGGTATACCGATCAAAAATGTAAAACATCTGTCACCTTCGATCTTACCAGACGTCTATTAACTCGCACTGGTTTATACCGCGTATCATAAGTAGATATACATAGCCCCTTTTATCCCATTCACAGCTGAAAAAAATGCCCCACACTCATTCCAAGCAGTTTGTCCCCAAATTCGTGAGACCAGTTCTTGAGGGGTTAAACTTTTAAGGGACCTTACTAATAGTGTGTTCGGGACCGGAGGGCTCTTATATACCGACGTCCATTATGAGACTTGGTACCGGCTCCTTGCAAGCAATAGTAGGCTAAAACGGTGCGCAGAAATTTTAGGTCCCTTATATACCGTTTTCCCTTATCGAAGGGGTCCCTTAAATAGGGCCTTTACCTACTCTGCTTTGTCGTGCTATATACCTATGCGCGTGTCGGGTGGTTTCGGTGCATTGAACTTCGGGAACACATCCCCTCGGTCTCAGCAGCCCGGTCCGCTTGGCTGCGGCTGATGCTGTACTGCTGTCTGTAATCGACTACTTTTTTTTCCCAAGCTTTTCCCCCCCCCTTGAAGTTATCTCCCGGCGTTGTGCGATGACGGTTGTCCTGCTCCCGCTCATCCTGCTGTTGTTGCTGCTGCTGCCTTTGCCTCTGTTGCTGCTGCTGCTGCCCCTGCTGCCTCTGCTTTTGTCTCTGCTGCTGCTGCTGCTGCTGCTGCTGCTGTGTTACGGTTATTTTATCGACGCTTGTGTTCCCCCCCCCCCGCCTCCGTTTCCGCAATTTCAGCGCCCCGACATGACGAAGGCCTCGGTGAGTCTCCGCGTGCCCGGAGCGCCGGTGGACGGCTCGCACACGCTCTACTTTTCTTCCGAGTGGCGCAAGCCTATGGTGAGTGGTCGCGTTCGATTGTACGTAGGCCAGTAGATACGTACAGCTCGTAGAGATGTGCAGAAGGGGGTTGGGTAGTCTTAGGGACACCTATGAAGGACGTCTACGCTTGGTGTTACCGCCCTGTCCGGGAATTTAAGGACCGTTTCAATATTGATGTGAGTATCTAATTGGTCCTTGTATTTGCGGACTCCAGTAGATGCATGTTTTACTCGTACATATTTCTGGACGGAAATGTAAGGACCGTTGGGGTATATATATGAAGAACAAGTGGCCCTTATATTTTCGTCCAGAGTGGGGCCTGCCTGGTAGGGAGGGGGTCGGGTAGCCTAGGTGATGCAGGACAGGACACCTACCAGGTACTTAATATACTAAAAAAACGAGCACTGCACTATTAAAACCAGGCTGCTATTCACAGGGAAATTATCTACAGCGGTAGATAAAGTAGTGGTCCCTCCATAGTGCCGGTATGCATGCGCCAGCCAACAATACCGGCACTATACGTAGCGGCAACCGGCACTACTCCGCACACTCGTACCACACTGACGAATCCCATATATATGTGCCAAGCGATTCCACAGTCAGTGTTTTTCTTAATTTTTTATTTTCTGTTCTTTCGTTGTTTCTCTCTTTCAATGCATCTGGATTGCTTCGTAGCGCGTGTAGGTCGTGTGCCTGTCGTACATGACGTGGCGTTGCATTGTCTACTCTGCTTTCTGCATTACAACGTAGTATCTCCGTGCCGTGTTTTTGTGAGCACGTAACTGGTATCTCTCCAGCATGAAGAATCGGCACGGACACTGGGTGGGTGTGCTCGATGTCGACGGGTATATAGAAAGAACAGTTTGATGCCGAGAATACACACAGGCACTATGGTCGGGCAACCGGCCCTAATTAACCGACACTGTGGAGGGACCACTACTATTACGGGGGACCATAGTAGACACTAGTGAACAGGACCAAATACTGTTTGTAAAAATAGGTAAATATATAGGTGTTTGTGTGTACCGTAGGCCGTATTTTCTACCTGGTATATGGTAACCCGTATTACTGCAACAAGAAGTGCCGACGCGGTTGACTTGGAGGTACGAGTGTAGAGCACACCCTTTCCCACGTAAGAAACCCAGGCTGGGTCAGGGTTCCTGTTTCTTACTATTAATATTAGTATTAGTAGTGAGCAATGACACGGTAGGGGTGGTGGCTTATTATCTCAATATCCCACCCAAAATAATGACCTCGAGGAAGTTTGTTCGCGCCACCCGACCAGCAGTTATACATATTGGTTTGCGCTTAGTAGTTCTTAAGTAAATACCCTGGTATAGTACTACGGGGGACCATAGTACATAGGACCTACGATGCACACAGAAAACTATATATATATTTTACTATTTTTACCAACAATATTTTGCTCTTTTTACTATATGTATAGTTATGTTTGTGAAATTTTCGCACTTTTCGCAACTTTTCTCTTCGTACGAGCACTTTTCGGCAAAACGCTAAGTACCCCGACACAGCAAGCCCGGCCGGACACATTGGTCGAGGTTTGGACTCGATCCGAGCTTTGTGGCTCGCGTGGCGGGCGCTCGAAGTTTTTTTTCCCGCGGGAGTGGATAAGCCGATTTCCCGGGTTTCGCTGCGTGAGGCCGTGTTTATGTTCAGTCGTGCGTTTTTTGTGCGTTTCTTGCCGAGAGCACGGGGAGCACACACGAACAACAGCAGCACCACAGAGAGCGTGTTACAAACAGTACAACCTCAATGTTACAAACCTGCTGCCCAGCAGCAGCAGCAGCAGCAGCAGCCATTACATCATGCATGCGCGTGCCTCAGATCCGTGCTTTACCGTGACGAGTTGCTTTCGTCGAAGCCTGCGATTTTCCGAGTCATGGTATAATACCTGCAGATCGATGCTCATGTACGAATCTCTCCGCTGTCCCGAAATGTAAGAAACTTTTGTTCATTAAAACTATATATAAACTGTCGTTACTTTTCCGGGCAGAGTGATACAACACTGTGCGCCTCGAAGGCAGATCTGTGATGTGCTCTGTTGTTGCTACGAGCTACGAGTAGTTTTGCTTTCATAGAGCCAGCAATCCGTCACCTAACGACACCACCACCACTCTTCTACCCGCTGCTGCTGTTGATGTCGCTGTAGTGCTGTGGCTAGCTGTGTCTATCGGGGCCTACCGTCCATAATCCACACCATCTATCTACCCTTTTCTGTTCTGCTGCTTTGCTGTGTGTGTAACAGAGCCACGCCCACTCTGACCGGAAATTAATGACCGCTTTTGAATACCACGATACATCACACAACATGCAACGAACACAAGCAACGCCACAGCCCCGGCTAGAAGCACAAGCAGCAGACGTGACTGTGGCGGATCCACCGTATACTGCTGTGGCTATTAATTAGTGGTTGCTTCATCGCAGCAGGCTTGCATCCGTCATCAGGCACCACCATCTCTCTCTCTTCTGCTGCTGTTCTGTTGTTGCTTGCTGCTGTGCTTGCATCATGTATGTGCGACCTGTCGTGTGGCTGACGCGGGCCGCGACAAATAATCGTGTAGTACAGGAAAATGTATCTTTGAAAGTATAGGCAAACGGTCACCATGCACGATTTTATGCTTGAAGGCTTGAGTTCGATCCTTGGCGATGACTCTGGATACTTTTCTTTTTTTTTGTATTGTACGTAACCCAGACCCCCATAATATAAGACAGGAAGCACACAAAAACTAAGTGGATTCCTTAGGCAGGTATACAATATGATATGCGTATGATACAATATCGCATGCTGTTGTTTTGATATTGATAGTAGGTTTTCGGTTCGCCCTTGCGCCACTCCCCCAGGCACGTCCCGGAGGGGAACCTTGTATCGTATATATATATTTTTTGTTCATCCCATTTATTATCTTCGCCCTTCCTTTCTCTCTCCTTCCTGGTCGTAACTCAGATCCGGGGTCACAAAGTAGGCTCTTCTCCCTCCCTCCCCCACTACGGTTCTTGCCTTGCATTTTTATCGCGAGAAGTTTTCAGCACTTTCTTCCCTCGTCAACTTGCGTCGGATTCC
>MEHQ01000081.1:100375-154052 GCA_008828725.1 Saccharina japonica | reverse complement strand
CATGGATTGGGTTGGTGATGCATGCGTGGAAATTATTTTTCCACAGCCCGTTTTCCAGCGCAAACTTATACCCAAGAGAAGAAAATAAGTTAGAACTTCTCCCCCCGCAAGTCTTCCTCGCCTACGTTTACTCTGAATTCCACTTTTTCCCATTGTAGACTTCCCGCTGTATTACCTAGCAACTGTTCTTTGTTATTCGTGGATCGAGAAGCGGGATTGGACCCAGCATGTCACTGCATGGGCATCTCCTTCCGAAATCGCAGTATTTCCCGCTATTTACGTGTGACAAGCCCCATCACATGCATGCGCGTCTCTCGGTATCGGAAATAGAATTCGCGGCCAATAATGGTTTGGTACTACAGTATTCCATCGTATATATATATATAGCTCGGGGAAGCTATCTATGCTCTTCTTGCAACTCGGGCAACGTTTCCCCCGCGTACACTTTGTTTCTACGACTACAGTACGCGGCAGATGTTGAGAATCTCCTATTTTTGGCAAGATTCGAATTATTATGTAAAATTGGGTGTGTTCCACACTATTTTCAGTACAGAGAGGTCGCATTCTTATTTCCCGCCCAAAATCTCAGTCTCAAGTTCCTAATTATCAGGTTATTAACATCTGTCGCGTACTGCTGTACTGCTGTTCCTGTTTAAATCACGGTCATTCTGGCCTGTCTTTTTCCCTCATCAGGCGTATATTACGCGTGCATGTGCTACAGCGCCGTGGCGCCAGGGGGTCGACATACAAAATAATAGTTTGTGCTGACTACGTATCTAATACTACTGCTGTTTGTATAGTTTTACATGTCCGTTGGGTCCATGTGTGTGGACCGGGAGATGCATGCTACGGTAGAGGTGCACCGTGCTTTTTTCTGAGAGTGTGGTCACTTGAGGAGCTCTATATACCTCACCCAAAAAACGATTTTGGAGGGAAAACAAAAGAGCTACGACTGTACCCGATTAACAATACCAGGGGCTACTGTAACTACTGTATATACCTGGTACACCATGCAAAATTCGATGAAAATCGACGAGCGTTGGGAAGGCTGAACCCTCTGCGCGATAAAAAAATCAAGGCAAGAACCGTAGTGGGGGAGGAGAGAGAGGAGCCTACTTTGTGACCCCGGATCTGAGTTACGACTAGGGAGGGAGAAAGACAGAAGTGCGAAGATAATAAATGGGATGGAAAAAAAAAAAAAAACCTATATAATGAAAACTATTGCAACACAATATTATTATAATGAAAGACCGACGAGTTTGGACCCGATAATTCAGAAAACGTTTCAGTCGAAAACTCTTCGTACCTCGATCGTTAGCGCGCCAGGAGTTAATTGTCGCAATCTCCGTGGTACATCAACGTACTACGGGGGACGATACTATTCTAGGGTCATCTCCCGCTTTAGTCAACGTATGCCATTACAGGCTGGGAAGCGCCGTTCCCCGACAAGACCGCCTTCTTATTCTTTAGGAAAGCGGTCAATTCCTGCAGGTAGACAAGCCAGCTCGATACCACACGAAGAAAACCCAGAAAGTCAAAGCTAAAACCTCTGTGGCTGACACTGATCCTGTCATGTTCAAGTGCCGCTGATTGGGCATACCATCGCCCCTGACGCCCCCGGGGCCGTGTTGATGCACTTTTCACCAACTGTGCTGGATGGGTTGACTACCTACTACTACTGTACAGTGCTACTACAGTGTTACTACGGGCTGTACTGAATGACGCACTGCTGCGCTTCTGTAAACTGCTAGTATGTATTGCAGCGTACTGGTCGCCCCGATGGTCTAGAGGTAACCTCGAACGCTTCTGAACGTTGATGTCTGGAGTTCGAATCTCACGTGGGTCGGACTTTTGAGTTTATTTGCAAAAATAAATAAAAAACGGAATCAACTGCTGAGAGCGCCAATTAATAGTAGCGTGGGTAGGCACAATTCGATGCGAGTCGACGAGGGAAGGAAAGGCTGAAGTCTTCTCGCGATAAAAATGCAAGGCAAGAACCGTAGTGGGGGAGGAGGGAGAGGAGCCTACTTTGTGACCCCGGATCTGAGTTACGACTAGGGAGGAGAGAGAAAGGAAGGGCAAAGATAATAAATGGGATGGACAAAAAAAAAAAAAAAAAAAAAACTGTGAGGGTTTCGAATACGAGCTATGATACTCTCGGAAGCACCCCGCTCAAGCTCAAATAACAGGTGAGACTGACCGAGCTGTGATGATCCCGGTTTGAGTTCGACCTGACGTTTGGGCACGGCGAGTCCAAGAAAGTTGGAGTCCAAGGGGTGGGGTGGGCTTGGACCTTGGACTCTGGGAATCTCCGGCTTTGAAAAAAGTATTCGAGTTTTGGTACCTCTGGGATCCTGGGATCCTGGGATCCTGGGATCCTGGGATCCTGAGATCCTGGGATCCTGGGATCCACGAAGGGGTCTGAGTGTTTCAAGTCTGGCAATGTAAACACGACTCAACTTTTGGTCGTGGATCAGTTTCCGGCATGCTCGCTGTGTGCCCTAGGCTTGTGCGTTTCGTGTACCTATGGGCTATGACCCTCCAAAAGTTTTTCGGAGGGTCATAGCCCATAGTTTCGTACGTACGTTGCTTGTGCTTGCACGCCTGCCCGTTGCCCATCATTGCGTACACGTCTTTTCATATAATTTTCGCAATTCGGTAAAATCGAGAGTCAACCAGTTGGAACGACATGATTGCAGAGATGTGATTCCCACAGCAGTATGAGTACCAATATGATTTCCTTGTTATTTCCATCCAGGCGCACTTCGACGCAAGCAAGTCGACGAGGGAGTAAAAGGCCGAAGTCTTTTCTCGCGATAATGAGTGTTCTCGCGATAATAAAACAAGGCACGGGCCGTAGGGGGAAGGGGGAAGGGGGGGCGCGTGCTGTGTAACCCCGGACTTGAGTTGCGACTACGAAGGGAGAGAGAAAAAAATGAAGGGCGAATAATATAAATGAGATGGAAAAATAAGTGAAGAAAAAAACTTGGGAGGACATTCCGTACATGCCGTTTATAGTTGGGAGGTCATTCCTGGCATGCCTCACGACCAAATGGTGCTTTCATCCAATTGCAGCTACTGTAGTACAACTGGACTACAGTACTCGGCACTGTACACGAACCACGCAAAACGTCGTGCACCTCTGCAATCTCCACTGTCTGTTTGGCAGCGTGTCGCACTACACCCTATATACCGCATATGCTCTTTAATTATTGAGCGTGGTACGCTGCCAGCGGGTGCTATTTCCCTTTAATTTTAATTTGCCGTCTCCCATGTGATCAGCAGAACGGAACGTGTCCCCTTTGTGTATGCTGCTGCTTGCCCCGCCGATCAAGCTGTGGCGACTGTCTTGGAAAAAACGCGTTGTAGGTGTCCATATCAGATCTGCTGCTTGCTGTGGGGAGAAGGTGATACCCTTAAAAGCGGAAGGTCTGGGCTCAAGGAGCAACCTACCACGACCGAGGAGCACTCGAATACGACAGAGCAAATTTATGTTCCAAGGCCTTCGGCAGGTGAGAATGAGGCCTGGAGTGATAGACCGCGCGAAGTTGCCGTTTTAGGGGGTGGAGTCACAGGGCTGTAATTTTCGGAGGTATACCGCCCAAGAGCCCTGGCATGCAGCCGTCGTCGATACCATCTCCGCCGGTAATCTTCCATACGCGCAACAACGTCACTCAGGATCGGCGGGGGGGGGGGGGTTGGCGGGGGGAGGGGGGCACCTGGCGAAAGGTAGCTCGAGGCGCTTACCCTTGTGATAGATTGGGAAGCTGGTGCACTTTGAAACATGACGCCGATGGGTTCGACGGTGGACGCCCAGCTGGCTTTTGTCACTACGGCCTAACCGTCCGCTGCAACCGCGACCGTGTATCTATCGTAGATATATTCGCAGCGCTAGCCACCGCGGCACCATTTGTCGTGTGCAACGACCGGGAACACCGCCACGGCATCCGTGGTCGTGAAGGTAGCAGGTTTACTTTAGTCCCGGTGAATATGCTATGTGGAAGGAAAACACTGTTTCCGAGATGTGGCCGGAATGTCCGTTTTGCGCCGGCGCTCAATACGGGTTGAGACCCGAGTGGCGGGTGTTGCAGTCCCGTAACGCCAGGACTGAAAACGACGCGATATGCGGCGACTTACCGAACCATATCCTATGCGGAGAGTCTATATCCAATGGCAGGTATTCAACTGTCGGAAGCCCAACCCACTCCCACACGACACGTCCGTGTCTATGGGCAGGTATTTCATGTCAGAAGCTCGCGAGATGTCGCGAGATATTTTAGGTTAGGATATGTGCCTGGCCCAGAACCTCGCCGGACAGGAGCCCTTCCTCCTCTCGGGGAAACATGTCAGCGATCAAATGCAAACCTGTTGTTAAAGGGACTGAGTCCTGCCAGTCCCAAGGGTGCGATAAGCTTAAAGGACTGGTACCCGGAGGATTGCTAGTGTGACGCGCCCGTTTCATGAAACGGCATGCTTTGTATATTGGAGGGTTTCCACCTAATTTTCACCAAGAATTGAAGGAGAAAAAAACACACCAGGTATGCTGTATTTCGACGCCAAGGGATCGGCAGAAATCAAAATAACATCAATCTCAGAGATCTTGTCACACTCACCCCCACGGAGCGTGCGCATCCACCGTTATTACTCTCCGGTCGCCGCAGGAAGCGTGTTTGATAGGCATCAGCAATCACCTGCGTTGCCTGCTTCCAACTTCTTCGACGGCTTTGCTTTGCTGAAAGGGCATTCGGGAGCTCTTACTAGCTGACCTATAGGAAGTGCTCCGCTCAAGCTGAAACAGCTCGCAGGTGAGACAGACCCAGTGGAAAATACTCTGGCATATATCGAGATGAGGGCTGCAGCCTGCTGTAACCTACTACGTCGTACTATATATGTGCGGGTGCTCGTTTTGTCTAGTTCGTGTGTTACACGTATGACCGGCACTTCGTCATTGCAGGCCGTAACGGCGTGAGAAGGTTGAGAAGCGCCGCATAAATATGCAATCCATTCTCCGAACCTTCTGGGTGGGTCTCATCGTTGAGAGTTTATAGCCGTGCTGTTGCGATCTTGGCTTGTATATTATGTATCACGGAGCGGGAGAGGACCGCGTTTATCTCGAGCTGTATACAATGAATCGAGACCTAAACAGCGGTTGTCCCCTGCAAACAGCGACCTGGGTACTTGCCCCCCTGGCAACGATCAGCCGATTAGGCCCGAGCACACACTACAATGCCTGGTGACAGTTTAGTCGAACGCTGGTTGCACATATCTATATCTTCTTACTTCTATGAGCGCACGGTGTGTACGCACACCGTTGATAGCGCCGCCTGCGGGTACAGATGCACACACCTCTACTGTAGACTGGACACATAAAACAGCAACTAACGTCGCATCCTACAGCGGAAGCACGTGCTGCGCTTTTGGGTCACTGATTCCGCCCTAACCAATCGGTTCTAAAGGGGGGCACGATACAAGTATGCACACAAGAGTGACTGCTGGCGCGTGTTTGCCTTGTAGGGGCAGCACCTATTTTTTCTGGGGCTATGATAATCACTTGATTATAGTGTAGCAGCTCTATACCTCATCACCCAAAACTTGATTTTGAGAGTAACTACGAACAACGTCAAAGCTTACTTTACTGCTGTAGTGGTATATTCCAACGATATTGTGTTAAGGAGCCTACATTAGTCAGTCATAAATATTTGCCTCAGAAGGCAAAACAAAAAAAAAGGTGCTACCCCCTATCCCCTATCGCAGCACGCCTCTAGCCTCTGCTGCGCATACTTCTCGCGCTCACGGCTACTACAGTAGTACTACGTCAACCACATTCCCAGATGCTTCCCCAGCTATCTTACATGCCTAGACTAGACACTACAACAGCAGTACTTACAGCTGGCAGACGGTGAAACACGCAAGAGTTCACACAATTCACAGCGTGCCGCAGTGCACGATACCCTAAGCTTCAAGGTGGCATGGGGTACAGATGCTCCGACCTCCTCGAGGTTACGGTGCGGCACCCCCCGCGCTAGACCGTGGAGGAGTAATGCCACACGGGGTGGTTCCTTCTTCTTTTTAGCTCCTCACAAGAGGAGCTACTACTTGTTGCACTTTCGTTTCTTAAGCACCATAGGAATCTCACCCCAAAACGTGACTTCGAAGAACTTCTTTCGCCCAACCCGATCAGCCTTACCACGAGCTCTATATAGTCCCAAGACAACCATACTACAACAGTAGTACAGTACGCGACAGATGTTAATAATCTGATAATTCAAGATTTTGAGACTGAAAAATAAGAATGCGACCTCTTTGTAGTGAAAATAGTGTGGAACATACCCAGTCTCACGTAAGAATTCCAGTCTCAGGCCAAAACAATACGAGATTATTAACATCTGTCACGTACTGCAGTAAACGTATCACACACTACTGACCCGGAGACGCTGACATAAGGAGCTCAACCGACCAGAACGTGTTGCCTCAACAGGAAAAAGCTAACTGCACCCCCTACCCTGGGGATGAGTCGGAGGGCACGTACGTACGCGAGCGACGGTGGCAACGCCAGGACGCAAAGCTACGGTACGGTTGCACCTATTTTTGGGTTGTAAGAACCCGTTCTGCCTTAAGGAGCTTTACAATGCCTTACATAAACACGAATTTGTGTGTGTGTGTGTGGGGGGGGGGGATGAGTATATAATAACCCGATCAAGAACCCCATGGCCTACTGCTATTACGGGGGGACATTCAGTAGTAAGCAGGACCAAATATGCCCAGTAAACATACTGTAACATATATGGTAGGTTTTTGTGTGGTATGGGTCTTGATTACCTTGCCCCCCCGTGATAGGTTTACTCACGAATAGCACTCTAAAACACTTACTGTAGTTGTATTTCAACAATAGTTTGATAGTGTCCCCAGTCGAAATGCCTCGGTCAATCGTAAATGGCTTGACCGAAGCATGCTACGTACAATCCCCTGTTGCAGAACGCCTCTCAGATGGTCTTGGCCTTGCTCTCCGTGTGCAGTACCGTGCCCGATGAGGACGTGTGATGCAACCACACTTCCATCGACGCCAAAGAGATTGCCACGGCGATGACGAAGTCTGATCGCCGCCGGAGGAGGGGCCACAAAATACAATCCCGATATTTGGGAGCCGAAGGAAAGCACGAAGGACAGCGAAACGTCCGGTCAGTTAGAGGTCCATCGGGCGTTGCACGTATCAACGTCGTGTTACAACCTCATTCCCCCAACGTACGGCCTCGCGCAGCATGGCTCGACCAATAGCAGAGATACTTACAGCATGCGTGTGCGGTTGAGAGCTCGTTTTCGTCTGTAGTATGCAAGAGGAAATCAGCCGGAAACGCTTGGGTCGCGGCACAGTAAGTAGTGCGCTTAATATGGGCGATTTCTGAGCTCAAGCTTTCTTTATGACCGCCCAACATCAACATATGCCGCTGTGCCTATTCAGAGCTAGCACACAACAACGCTGTCCGCTGGTACCGGAACTGCTGTACGTGGCAGCGTGCTGCAAACCCAGACTTGGGGCGTGGGGGGGGGTACTCATGTCGTGCACGGCCATAGTCGTATGACCATAGGCCCTTGCATCAATACAATGAATGCCGGGACGGATCACGTTGGGGGGGACGGGGGTCAGCCGTGCCCACGACGTAAATACATGAAGCCTGGTTGCATTTACCAGTAGTAAGTGCTCACTGCAAACGCAACCGGTGAGCACAACAAAGCAGGAAACCGAAACGCAACATCGTCCCCGCAAGCAAAGCATCTCATGCCGCCTGGGCCTACTCCAGTGCCATGAAGACTTTCTCGTCCATTCAATAGGCACAAAGCAGAGCGAAGAAAAAACGACCTTACATAGACCTCACATGATCCGAATACGGTGGAGCGCAGGCGAGACCCTTCAAGCGTGTGGTCGTTGTACCCATCGATGATGTAGGGGAACACGTTCCACGTGAGACCCCCCAAAAGTCGCTGCAGGTGAACCGAGTAGCCCATCGCTACGTGTCGAAGTATCCACACTCTTTGGGGTTTGCACACACGAAGGCGGGACGATCCCAGAGGGGCCAGGGGCGGTATTCCAGAGGCGAGAAAACGAATACAATGGGGACAGGAGGGAAACCGAGGAGGGGAGTCGCGGCAATAGGTCACAGCAGTGTTGTGAGTCTACAACGCAACTCCACGGCAGACTCATCCATACGAGGCTGAAATTTAAGGCTGCTCACGGGTCAGGTCAAATCTCGCAGGTCGGGTCGATTCGGGTCGGACCAGGGTGACCTTTCCCGGCCCGCGAGGTTAAAAACGTCCCCGGACGTGATCCGACCCGACCAGAACCGTAATATTTTGAAGACCTCCTGATAAACCCGACCCGAGGGCCAGGCCATCACGCCTCGTGAAGAGCCCTGCTGAAATTGCACCACCGACAGCTGAATGTTGGACATTACGACGGGAAGCAGGCGCGACTTCATCCGTGGCGACCAGTCAACGATCACCATCATCTCAATGATGGGTCTCAAACGTAGGTCAACCGGGAGACTACGTGAACTCAACATGAACCACTGCCCCTCTACGTAACTCTCTGGAAATAGCCTCTTCCTCACCTGTGCTTGGCCATGCGCTTGCCCCTCGCATGGTACACTGCCAGCAAAGCGGCCGCCAGGAAATACGCGTTGAGCGTCAGCAGCAACGTAGCCCAAGGAACCTGTGGACGCGCCCGCCGTCAAGCGTTTCAAGAAGGGGGCTTGCTCAACAGGCGCTTGCACAGGCCGCCACCGCGAATGTCGCTCAAATTGGCTTAGGGGGCACATATTTAACAAAAAACATTCCTAACAAGACAGGAAAACAACGCTGGTTGGGCTCAACATATCTCGTAAAAAGTCTTCTCGCCTACCCCCACCCCCCAACCCCATCCCCGGGACTAACAGCATAAATTGGGACCTAAATCCATGTTGTTGCATGCTAGAGACAGTGGTTGCGAACGCGGTGACCTGTTTCAAAGGTCCTTGCTTGCACTAGGACCAGTTAGAGGGTGCAACAAATCTGCGGGCGCTGTTGAATCCTTAACTAGCTGGCGGTACCGCCGGTTTATCTACGGACGGGACAACCCCGCCCCCCACACATGTTTGCGCCCCCCCCCTCCCCGGCGATTACCTCTATTTCACTGTACGCGTTAACTAACCCCGCCAAGCCTTCGGAGTTGCGGTGAGCGTGTCACACGCAAAGGGGTTGAAAGGAAAACTACGGTACAGTGAAACGGGAGCCAAACGCGTATGTTCGCAACCAATAGCACCGATTCCCAATCAACGGCGAAGACATGAACGTACGCGGTTCATGAGGTGAGCTTTCTTCCATTGTTACGCACACATGCGCTTCAGCACCCCCAATTTTCATCGAGTTTTGCCAACTTGCGCTCTCGCACTCTCGAAGAAGGAAGGACGGAGTCGCAGATAAAAAAACGCCTCGATACACCAGCTGATATTCGAACTGCGGCGTAACCACCAGCAGGGATGTAACCGTTCGGGCGATTCCGCTTTTGCAGGACAAAACCCAACGAAATACGGACACGTGCTGGAAGACCCCCCCCCCCCCCCCATTCTAAGGATGCCCTCACCGTGATCTCGTCCAATTTGGAGGCTCCGCTCTTGACTATGGCCACCAGTCCAAAGGACATGCTGACGCTCAAGGCGATGAAGAGGCGTCCCATTCGACGATGGGCGGTGCGGTGCTTGGATCGAAACGTCGGGCTGAGCTGAATCGGCGCGATCACACTCCATAGCCCCGCCGGCAAGATGTGCATGAATCGCCCGGCTGGCGCAAGAAAGGAAAACACGCGTACGGCCACCCGTCCGGCGCCGAGATGGGCGTTAAGTGGGTCGCTGAGCAGACGAGCGTGCATGTGTCGGAAGATATATTATTGTGCCCGGTAAAGCGCAAACCGGTTTTCCCCTGATAAAACCCTAGGAAAAAGAAGAAGCATAACAGCGCCGTTTTTGTACAACGCTAAAATAGAGCTACGGCTGACTGATACAACAAAACAAACGCAAAACAGTGGTACGGAATAATGAGCAGCTCGCATGAGGCGGGTCAAAAAGGTTTGAATCACATGGGGTCTTCAGCGCCGTGTATCTGCTATGGGTGCTGTACACTGACCGCTTCCGTCCGATACAGGTCTGTTTTCCCCCCAACGGTATTGATATCTGACCCCTGTCTCGTCCGTTCGTCTGACGCGCCGAACCACAGCAGATCCCTGCTACAACACTGCACTTTCAAGTACGGCAGCTCTGATCAGACTGTTAGTTTTGAAAACAAACTCAGCCATCAGACTGGTCGCGTGCCTACCTATCCTCTTGCCCACATAGTTTGCGCCACGAACTGTTCCGCAACATGCAAAAATGCGAGTTCTCACTTCGCTATTTTTTTTAGTTGTAGTGGATGTCTACTCTGCGCCTGCAACGTGGAAAAAAAAAATGCTACTAGACTCGTGTCCTCATGCTCTCATTCAGAACACTCACCCGGAGTGCGAGCGTAGCGCAGAAAGCTTGGCTTGCCGTCAGGATCGACGAGGGGGCTGTTGTGAAACACGCCATCCTCACCCATCTTTATTAAGTGCCTGCGTGGAGATCGTTGGGCACAGCGGAAGGGCCTTGTTGCGGCAACCCAGGCGTTCTTTGTATGGACGCTTCCGACCGCCAAATCAATTACAAAGTCGATGGGAACGTGGCAATAGCCCCTCTGCGAATGTTGTCTTCTGCCGGCCAGCGCATGCAGATAATGTGTGTGCGTGTCTGGTTGAACTATATACGTGGCTAGAGCGTCGGCGATGTATACGCGGTATTCTTTTGTAGCCCGGGTGGAAGCCTCGGTTATTAGTGGCGGTATGTGCAACTTTCTGATCACAGCTTTTCCGTTTCATCTTAAGGTCCGTGAACGCACCGAAAACGTTCGACGGAAGAAACTACTGTACGAGTACGGTAGATTCCCCTCCGTGCATCAGCAGCGGAAACCCACTCGGAAGTGACAGAACTGCTAAAATTTCCCAAGGCAAGCTGACGCGTTCGTTGGGGTGGCGGAAACAAAGTGCAAAACCTCGTCGAGTCACAAATCTGGCGTAAGACAAAAACGCCTGAAAAAGCTCGGAAATGATCAAACTGCTACAGCTTTCCAGGGCAAGCCGACGCGTTCGTTGAGGCGGCGGTAACAAATTGCGACACCTCGTCGAGTCACAGATCTGGCATGAGACAAAAAAAGAGAAATGCTTTCACTCACTGCCGTAGGATCTCATGCCAATCCATATTGTTGTGAAGGGGCGAGGCGGCCCCAGGACACGGGGCAGTAGTTGTGTAGTATTAATAGTAAGGAAATGCTATTTACGATATCGATGCCGTAAGTCCTTATTAACGACAACGGTGTCGCAAATAAACTCTCATTTACGACACCGCGGCACGTTTGCGGCACATGCCCAGGATCATCCCCGGACAGCCATGGCTATGTTAGCATGGCGTAGGGCTATCGTTGCAGCTATCATGTACCCGAAACGGTCCCGTGATCGAGGAGATACCTGGTATCCTCGTGCACCAGCAGAATTGTCAGACCGGTGTTTTAAATAAACAGTGAGAGACCGGTGTTTTAACTATAAGCCTTTTTACGACACCGACTCACCGCAGCAGCAAGCAGTACAATACTACCAGCAAAATACATTAGTACAGCACTGCACCGCAGCAATTCAACAACAGCAGCAGTACTCTGCACTGTATTGTGCTGTGCCGTACTGCTGTACTGCTGTATAGTATTAATAGTGCCTTATTTTGGCGTACGTACAACCTGGTGCAAAGCAAGCGAATTAGTTTGTTGTGTACCAATACAAAGAAGGGGGCGTGTTCTTTTTTCCCGCGATGGAATTTCGCCCAAAAAACATCCATCGTTGAATGCGCTGCCGGCATTGAACACACCCTGAAATAATTAATCGTTCGGTGACTACAATAATTTTGGTTCGACGTCTCCTCTTCCCACCAACGCACACATTTGACGACAGTTACAAATATCCTATCCACCAGCGCGAGTTCCTATAGAAGCGAGAGCTACACCATAGAAGCGAGAGCTACGGTACTCGTAAAGCAGCATCTTTACGCTTGGACTATGATCATACTGAACGAAGATATTTGATTATCGTTTATCGATATCTTATCGAACACGATGTAACTACTGTACTACTCGTATACATACTCGTACTATAAAAGAGTACTACAGTAATATCAATATTGATAACTGCTGTACCAGGGTATCTACCTGGTATATTTTGCTGCTGCCAGGATACCTACCTGGTATCTTTTGCTGCTGCCAGGGTACCTACCTGGTATATTTTGCTGCTGCATATACTCGTACGTACCAGGTATCAGTTATACTCTGTGGTAACCCCTCTGTATATCGTGAATCTTGCTATATACGAGTACAGCAATGCTGGCTCGCAATGAGCCGATGACACAGTTAAAGAGCAACAGCAGCAGTGCCGTGACTCGTACGTAGTGCAAAAGCGTGTGCGATGCATTTCGCTCGATCCGATTGTTCGACGTACAGATGACACAAGTATGATACCTGGCATGTACGTATGATACCTGGTATCATACCTGTTACGGATCGTGTATCATACTCGTATGATACGTATATTCTGACTCATATCGCCTACCTGGTGATGGAAGGGAAGGTACCGATGCCCCAGGCTCGAATCACGACGTTATGAGTCACCATAATCCCTGACAAGATGAGCAGCAGCAACCTCATCGCCATGTTGAACCTCGGGTGACTAAGTAGCAGCAGCAGCAACGGGCGCTTTTTGCAAGGCGGTCTCCCTGGCGGCCTTGCCATCATCGTGCCCTCTTCTCTTTGGGTACACATTATTCTATGTTTTGCTGAATATTTCGAGCAGGGCCGTGCGTGCGCAACTGCGGTCGTATCGTATAGCTGCCCAAACCGGCCAGCCCTTTTTTCGATGGGAGCGGGCAGGCCTACTTAGGCAGTGAAGGAAGCCTGAGGAGGTAGGCAATGGCGGAGAGAGGCAGGAAGCTGGAAGTGGTGGAGGAAGGTGGGAAGTGAGGTACCTTTTGCGAGTAGTGCGGCGCAACCTCAACATCCTCATCAGAGGTGATAGTATCAAAAGTTGTGTTTTGAGATATCGTATCGAAAGTTGAACATTTCAAAATACCAGATACGATATATCGAAAAGTTCAATATAGTTTCATATATCGTATCGAACGCGCTCTGGCCTCCGTGAGGGCGGTATATATCGTACGCGCCGGACGAAATTCTTGTTCGATATACATTACTTAAATTATGATACTCTAGACCCCAAAATAAAACATTTTTCCGCTCACCGTTTCCCCTCCACCTCCGCCGGTTTATTTTCCCGCTTTCCGCCTCGACCAACCGGCTTCCAACTCCGATGTGCCCCCTTCAATCACTGCTGCTATGCGTAGCAGAGAACAAGCGACAGCACGAAAAGGATACACAAGTCAGCCATTGCCGTGCACGAACCAGACAGAGTGTGCACCCACGGCTCGCTAATGCTGCATCACCAACAGCAGCAGTAGCAGTACTATTAATAGTGGTAGGTACCCCTGGAATATACGAATGCGCGCTATACTGTATCGTATACTTCCAGCCTAAGATATATGACCACCACCGTTAGCCACCGCCCCCTTCCCGTTGGCTTCTCTAAGATAGATGCCACCCAACCGCACGAAACCGCCGCCGGATATAGAAAATGCGAAACTCAACATGACAAGAGAAAAATCAAGTTTATCACCGGGGTTCGTTACATGCCACCCCCTTTGTGTGGCGGTGTGTAGGGTTTTCCTAAACAACACACCCAACACTTAATATTATCCATACACCGTAAAAGAGCAGACAGACGTTCTATATGAGGCATGCACGATTTTCAGTCGCTGAACGTAACGTGCTGCACGAAAGAAGACTTGTTGAGCAGCACGATCCCGAGCATCATCCGGCCTCGGCTGGACCTCTGCTGGCCCTACCGCAACACCTGCATGGAGTATACCGCAACTATCGATTTCACCTTTTATGATATCTACCAACTAACTGTCCGAGCTTGCTGTATCACCCCCCCATCCATATTATTAGCACCCCGTCTGCTGCCTATAGGTGGGTGTGACAAATAGGCCAAAGTTCCTTACCGTTCGTATAGTTATCGTATATACTGCTATTAACCCGGGTCGATAACACCCCCCCACACAAGCAATAACAATGTGGCTGCCTGGTCGGTGAAAACGTGATTACCCGACGTGCTTCGTCCCGATATTGTGGGGGTGCGAGGGTCTATGAGCATACTACGACTACGCTAATCCGTTACATGAGTGCACCCCCCCCCTACGAGAACACCCCCGGTGACCAGGTGATGGATAAAGCAAAACTCAAATAGAACAAGCCCTTTTTGACCGGGGTCGTTAGATAATACCACCCCACCGCTGGACATCATCCCAACTGAAAACGCAACAAAACCTCCAAATAATTATCACCCGGGGTGATTGTTCAGGCCAAATACGGTACTGTTAGTAGCATACTATTATTATTACCATTATTAATTCTTGGCAACTGGCAATGTGTACGGCATGATCTTCAGCGTTGATCACTCATAATCACTCCGAAAGAAGAAAACCACGGAAACAAAAGGACCCCTCTCTATGGCACAAAGCCTGACTCCTTTCTGTACCTACTTCTGGCTTGAGGTTTATCTACTATTAATACATTTGTTCGCTGTCCTGGGTCCTCCCCTTTCATTTCTATGGCATCTATAGTACCAGAAATTCAGAATGACAGTACTGTGCACCCACGAGTCATAAAATGGGACGCAATCCACTTCCCTGCCGGTCGTGCTCAGCGAGTGCAACGCCCCGCCCCCCACGAGGCCGCGGTGTATGTCCTACCTCTATTGGTTTCAACACATTGTTTTGTCTTTTGTCCCGCTGTCTCTCATATACACCCCTCCTGGCTCTTGCTCTCTAGCACAATGTGCTACTGGATCTTCGATATGTTTTCCTTAACGTATACATAGCCATGAACGCGTCCGATTAATACCACCTTCTTTCCTTCCTTCTAAATTGCTTCCTCTTGCACTCGTTTCGCTGCCGTCCCCCCCCCCCCGATATTCTGCCCACAAGCAACGCGAATTCTGCCGGAATCAGTTTCGCCCGGATGCTCCCTTCCTGTCGCCACCCCCCCCCCACGTTTCCGCTGCCACTCCCTCCCCCCATAGTTTCCACTCCCAACAATTTATAGTGGTTTTTACAGTTCGGAGAGACACGCCTTGCCGGCAGATAGGAGGACAGTGCGCCGGCCACAAGGGCTCAAATGACGCCGGCATTGAATTGAGGGGGGCAGCATGTCCTTGCCTTACCGTACAGGCCTTCTCTGTTATCAAATCGATCGCTGGGGCAAAACACCTTTTGGTGCATGTACGTACCTTCCGTCTGGGCTGTTAGGAGTTATGTGATTCTACCAAAAACAAACAATTGTATCAGGAAATTCCCTAGAAAAATAAGGCGCTTCTCAAATGGTTACCCCTCCCTGTATACTGGTTGTCGGCAGGCTTTCGCTGATTTCGAAAGTGACCTCATGCCATCCTAACCCATGTTTTCTTCTTTCCACGGGTGGCCCCAATACCACGTGGGATCAGGCGATCCAGCACCGCGCGCGCCCGCGGTCCGTTTCCCGATGCCCGCCGGCTACGCCGGCGCCAGAGTTTGGATAATCTACGAGTAGATGTTTAGCTTCTTTTCGAAGAAGAGCAGGAGGCCTGCTTTGCCCCTCCGAATCGACCTGTTGCTCAGGGTCACCAGAAAATGGACAAATTCATGGCTGGCAGACATAGCAAGACGCTTTTTGGTCCCGCAACGAAACAATCTAGGGGTTGCCCCCCTCCGGCCGGTGTAATGCTTTCCCGCCCTTTGGCAGACAAGAGCGACAATAATGGTACGCAGTAGCCAGCTACTTCTCGCTTCTCGCAGGCCCCCTTGGCATTTTGTGTCCGTCCTGGCAGGCAGTTGTCTGTTCGGGGGTGGGGTGTCTTGTGTCTCCTCTTGTACTTGACAAAGTAATACAACAAACAAAAACAAAATGTAGGAGGAGAATTCCCCCCTCTGCCATGTAGATTGAAGCATGTTATCTGAAAATATATGTAAATGTAAAGATAGATACTCAAAACTGAAGAAGGTGAACCTTGGTGAAGTACGGGATTTTCTCATGTTTTCCCGAATCCATCATCACGATCCCGCGGAGGAGTGGCGGGCTCTCAAAACGGCTGATTGTCGTCCGTGGGCATGCATCATGATGATGAATTATTCATTCGATCAGAAGAACAACAGCAGTCACACCCAGCAGATAGGTGTATCAAATACAGTTTGCCTCAAAAATGGGAAACGTAAATGCATAGCATATCTGCGGAAACTCCTGACGCACGACGACCGAACGATTCGTTTTAGGTTGGGTACAGCGGCCCGGTTTTATTTTTGTCGATTTCTCTAAGAAACCGGCGTGGTCGAGCGGGGGGGATGGGGGGGGGGGTACTCATTTGTTGCTTGCCTTAGTCATTTGACCATTGACCACGCATCCCTTTCGAAACGGAGCAAGAGGGGGCGCTTATCGCCACAACGGTGAAAAAACGATGGCGTGTACAACGAATCCATGGTTCCAGGGCTTGTGGCCACTTGCACAAGGGTCTGGTGTGTGAATCTCACCCTGTGCAAGCCCCACACCACTGCAAAGTTCGGTGCAAGATGGTTGTACAACGCGCCACGAGGGAGGGGGAAGGATTCACTTGCGTACGCTATAATAATGGCTCTCGACTGTTGGTGACATTCGAGAATTAAAAACTTCATGCAGAGACTCGAACCCGTGACTTCAATCAACTCCAGTATAGTAGTATATTCAAAGTCAACAGTTAAACCACATCACTTGAACCGCCCGGGCGGCCGGTCACCCTTGTGTTAGCGATGTTGTTTTGTGGTATCGCCAAACGTCCAGCCCATGGTCACAAGATAGAGGCATCAACGACTAGCTTCGAGATAATCCTCGATCTCACAGCTGATACGAAGTATTACGTATCATTTTAGTTTATACCAGGTACTGTATGGACAGCGGGTTGTCGTTCGATGCTTTCTCGGGAGGGTTTGGGGGCGGAGGGCTTGGCCCTTGCGGATGGAGGGGGTATAGTGTCAGGAGAACAGGGAGGTAACGACTACGAATATACATCTTGTTTGAGATTTCGTAGTCTTTGGTTGCTGGCAACATCGCTTCACGCTTTTACTTCTCGTTGTCTGGAGTTTCTGGTATTTCGTCATGTTTTTGGTTATTGACACGTCAATTATCATTACTATCATCTTTGTCATCCGACAAAGTGTAGCATGAGCTTCAACGTTGATCACTCATAACATTCCCGAAAGCAGAAAACCACGGAAGCAAAGGAAACGTATGCGTAAATCAATTGTCCAAGGGCATATGAAAAAAGTTATAACAACTCTGGAGTGGAAGAATACCAAAACACATTTTGGGTGTTTGGCCCAGTGATCCAGATTCATGTTGGAAGTTGAACGGCGTCGGGGGTGTGCAGAAACCATACCCCGGAAACGAGGCAATAGACCATTGATTACCTGTCTCTGTAATAGCCCAATGGCAGGAGTTTTTTTTTTCTTTGTCTTGCGGAAAGATCGACTTGCATCTGAAAAGCGCCTGCCGGTATTAATACATACCATAGCGTATATACTCGAAGTATATATATATATGAAGTATGTCTGTGCATTTCCACGCGAGCCGACGAGAGGTCGAAACATGCTGAATGAAGGAACGCACCTCACCGTAGCGGGGAGAAGCGAGGAGTGCCCACACCATATGACCCCGAGTGGCCCCGGATCTGAATTACGAAAGCGAGGGGGCTGGACTATAGGGCAAAGAGACAATCTTAATATTTCACAAGACAAATACCTGGTAGATAATATGGTGGGGAAACATAAATACGATACTTCGTATAGCGTGTGCCTCGTGTGTGGAAACTAATTAATATCTTGAACTTGTATGGATTAATTAAAAATAGTGCCTTGTATCGTAGACTGTGGTGAATGTGCCAAACGGGGGCCGGATGTCGCAGCAATACAATAATTTGTTTCCGCAGCGAACATTTGTCTCCTAAAGCAAACATGAATACCGGTAGATGATACACACGTAGCTCAAGGTAATAACCAACTAATTTCACCCACCCATACCCCCCACTGTTCATGGGTATGCGTGCTTGCACTCGACTTTACGCAGGCAATCCTAAACTTCCGGCCCCCCTGGGGATGTATGTATGCTACGCACACTGCTGTAAGCAAACGCTTTTTCTCTGGAGCTCTAGCTCTGTGCGCAGAACAAATAAATGATGTGAGACACAGTAAATCCGCGCCGGGCCTCAGGATACTGATGGTTCCCGGAATGCGGAGACATTGTTACAGGCATATATCAATGTTTCGTTGTTCTGTTTATATCACGGTAATAACTACTATTAACAGCAACAACAGTACGAGTCCTTTCGGGGCCAACGAATCCCACAAGCAAAGTTTTTAATGCGTTGTATATACAATAGGTGTATGTTTAGCTTCGCTCTTAGTCTTCTGTTGAGCCTTTTGTTCCGTTGGGTGCGAAGGCCGTGCGTCGCGATCTACAGTACGTCGTAAGAATGCCACGGTTTGTGACATATATATATATATTTATGTTTCCATCCCATGTATTATCTTCGCCCTTCCTGTCTCCCTCCTTCCTAGTCGTAACTCAGATCTGGGGTCACAAAGTAGGCTCCTCTCCCTCCTCCCCCACCACGGTTCGTGCCTTGTATTTTTATCGCGAGAAGACTTCAGCCGTTTCTTCCCTCGTCGACTCTCATCGAATTGTATATGTACCAGGTATATATATATATATATCATGCCTCTCTGTGTCTCGTATGTCTCGCCATCGTTCTCGCGCCGCACAGCAGAGCAAGTAGCCACTCCCCTCCCTTGTGCAATACCAGTCTCAAATAAATGCATCCTCTCGCCCCCCTCCGTCTCCGACTGTATGATATTATTGTATTATCCGTATTATCCTTGCCATCCGACAATGTGTGTACCATGATGAGACCTTCAACGTTGAATGTTATACGGTAACGTGCGTATGTATGATGTATCTATAACACGTGTTACAAAAGTTATGCAACATACATGTTGCGCATCGCTCATGATTTTGGTGTGTCATTGGTTCCTCGAAATGTTCAACATTTTTCTACTGGCGGACTTGGACCTGTCGCTCCCATTTGGGGGCCAAATTACCTGAAATCAGAGTAAAGAGTCTCGTTTGTTTACAGCCGTGTGCAGTTCCACAAGGTTAAGGGGTATTACGTCCGAGTTCCCCTCAGGCTGTGATGCATTCTACGAAGCGGTGCAGATGATAAGGAAGGTATACTATGTACAGTATATGTAAATAGAACCACCATCGCATCCTTCCGTTGGGGTAGAATAGGCACATCTCAGCAAATATCGTACTTCGAAGTATGAATACGAGTGTACTCTCCGCCCCAATGGCGGGTCGGCCATAATCTGGATACAGCAGGTCGTCCGACACGATTGTGAAATGTATGAGGTGGTATAGGACTTACCGTAGGTATTGATGCGGTACGCAAACAAACGTATTCGGCAATAAGGTTATAGGATCACCACCATCAGTCGTAGCAGTAGAACTTGACGGCAGCACGAAGCAGAACACTCCTATAACATGCCGTGGGGCCTATGCACATAATTCATGCTAGCATTATAGCCATGCTAGCCGCGTGTCGCATGGTGCGCATCTCATACGACAGCAGCCCGGGGTGTTTCATGTGGTCGATGCTATATTAGTCACGTATATGTATAGTTATGTTTGTGAAATTTTCGCACTTTTCGCAACATATAACAAAGTAGGATTGTGATTTTTTTGCCCGGCGGCGCGTTTTCGCTCTCGCCCCTCGCGGCCGAGCTCGCCGGCGCCGGGTGCGACCGGCGGGGGGCCGACCGGGGAGCGTGCCCCCGGGGCCTCGCCCTCGACCGTGGCCCGTGGCCCGCGCGGCGCGCTCGCGAAGCCGAAAAAATAGAGTCGGTTTCCCGGGGTACCCCGTCCCACTCGGCTGAACCGAGCAGGGCAACGTGAAACCCGCTTCTACTGTGAAAAACGCCCCGCCTTTGCCACACCCTGTAGCCTGTTCGTAGCCCTATACATGACGGACAATCACGATCCCTTCAGCCTTTATGGGTTTCGAAGAGGGCACATGCAGCAAGAGCACACGCGCACGCCACAACAAGGAGGGCATCGATCGGACGACACGTCGACCATTCTTCGAACATGCGTTCATACAACAGCAGCACAGCGTGACAGCGTTGGGGCATATTGTCGGTCACTGTGCAGCAGTGTGGCCTGATGTATGTGTGTTTCATGGCATACTGCTACATCGCCAGGTCTGCGTGGATACATACCTGGTACGTGTTTATCTCCCCGCGCAACACTGGTTTCCGTTCGCACACACTGTGCTGCTGTACTCGTAGACTGTACACCTTTCGAAATACAACAAGCACGTACGTGTTGAAGTATACCAGGTACGTATCATGCATACTCTTCGTACGTATGATACCAGGTCGTGATACAGCAGCGAAAACAGCAGCAGTACTCGTGATCCTACGCTGCTGCTGCTTGCTGCTGTGTAGTATCATACGTCTACACACAGGACGTGAGGCTCGTGTGCTGGTGCATCACATGTCTGTCGAAACGGTTGCACTCTTTCGTATCATATGATAGTGATCACCATCGAAGCTCATTCTACACGATTCGTCGGATAGGAAAAATTAAAATTGCGAAACGAGGGATATCACCGCATCGAGTTTTTTACCGCACCAATTTGTCCGACAATGTAAGAAACGTTTCGTATTTTTTTTTAAATCCAAACGGTGGTAACATTTCCGGGCATAATGGTAAATGTAGGGTACCTGGTAACCTGGTGCGTATCATGCGTCCTCTACGTCGTCATATGCAACCACAGCAGCAGCAGTATCATGCTCGTAGGGGTGTCAATCTACCGAGTGGTGCTGCTTCTTGCTCTCGCTCTGCTATATTGCGGCGTACCAGGCATGAGACAACAGCTAGCAGGCGCAGTATGATGATACTCGAAATGGTACTACTACAGAGTGCTGCTGCTGCGGCTTACGCTGGATGTGTATGAACTCATGAGCACGCACCAAAGCGACAGCATGTATCATGTATATATATACGTGTGTTGTTTCAGGGTTGTTGTACCAGCATACATAAGCACACATGTCCGCACACACCAGGTGCGCACACGCCAGGTGCGCGTACTCTACAGCATTACGACGTATTACACCAGTGTTGCTGCTGCTTCCTGCTGCAAGTAGTGGATACACAAGAAGTGGTGTTTCCTGGTGCATACTGGTGTTGATGCTCTTATTATTACTGTTGTCCGATAGATCGAAAGCGACAGCATGTACCTGTACGTGTGTTGGTTCAGGGATGTTGTGTCAGCATACGCACAAACGCACAAACGTGCGCACTCAACAGGTGTACATACTCTACAGCATTACGACGTATTACGGCAGTGTTGCTGCTGCTTCCTGCTGTAAGACTTACACAATAAGTACGGGGTGATTCCTGCATACTGCTGTTCTGTTGTTGTTACTCCTGTTGTTGTGCGATCGATCGAAAGTTTGATCCTCACTTACGTACTGCTGTACTCATGCAGCACATGGTGAGTGGGTGAGTTCGTGGGTGGGTGGGTGTTTGGGTGGGTGCGTGGGTGGGTTGGTACGTGGTTGAGTGCTGTCGTGTCTGCGATGTCCCTAATTTGCGTTGTATTATCTTTACCCGCCAGTACGATACAGCAGCCCCATGCTCCTGACCTACGCACTACTGTACTGCTGTACTGTTATAGCGCGTGGTGTTTGGGTGGGTTGGTGGTTAGGTGGGTGGATGGATGCTTTGGTGGGTGGGTTGATACGCGGTTGAGTCCTGTCATGTCGGTGGGTGGGGACTACTGTGCTTCCCCCGTTTTTGGTTTTGTACTTTTGTTGGGCCGTTACAAGGGCTCCGCACAGATGCCGGCGACTGGATAGGAAATTTTTCATAGTGGAACAACTTCTTGCACCTACAGTACCTGCCCATCTGCCCCAAGATACGTACTGGTATTTGTTCTTGTCCGCTATATACCGTCCCTGCTCTGGCATACTACAATGATAATATTTTTAGGCCAGTATCCAAAAACGGGTATACCCGGTCGGTTTTCACTCAAAAACGGGTACAGCCTGGAATCAAGTAAAAAACACGCCCAGCGAGCCACGCGATTGGCCAAAAAACAATGGTACCCATTTTTGAGAGATAGCGTCCCGGGTACAACTACTGTAAATGTCTATTATGCTTGGCTTTCAACCGTTTTTGGTTATTTATTTTGCTCTAACCACTTGCCTACAGTGTGCCTCGCTCTCCACTGCGTCTGCGACCGCTCTTTCGTTGTTTCATTTTCTTCCAAGCTTTTTCACAATTCACTTAAACTCTATTCAACCATTTTACGCACCTGGGTGCGTACGTCTTCGGAGTGATACGACCATCCACCTACGTATATATGATACGACTAATGTATTTTGACTGTACTCGTAATATGACTGCTGCTGTAGTATAGGGTGTATTTCAGGTACCCCCTGAGACCAAGTAAAACACACATACATGCTTGCCGCCAGAACCCTCTGCCTCTAACACCCCTGACCCCTGACCCTGCTCCCGATAACACCCGGACCTGAGCCGTCCAAACATAATCTGGACACGTCTAAGTGTATAGTTAGGCGCCGACAAGTGTGCCTGGTTGTCACTACCCCTCAGAAACGGGCACCATGTGATTTTGGCCAATTGATCCCGTGATGGCTCGTGGGATGTGGTGTTTTGACTCGATTCCATGCTGTACCCGTTTTTGACTCCTACCGGCGCGGGTGTACTCGTTTTTGGTTATTGCCCATTTTTATATGATGTACGAATCTACCACAAGAACCTTGTGTTTTTTTCGCTTGTACGGCGGAAAATGTACCCTTTACTACGAGTAGTAATATTTAAGTAACCTCAGCTGCTAGCTGTACTGCTATGCTGTACGCTACATGAAGCAGAAGTGTGCTGCTTCTACTGCTGAACGTTAACTGCTGCCTATGTCGCAGCAGTAGTTGTTGGTGCTGGTGCTTGCCGCAGGTACGTAGGTACTACAATTAGTAGCTCTGCTTGTGCTGCTGCTTGCTACACTGCCCGCTGCTACTGCTTTTTGCTTGCTGTACTGCTGCTAGCATATACCAGGTACTGTTTTTGCTGAACGTAATGCGAATATATTTTACTACCGTTTGCTGTACGTATACGAGAACGACATGCTGCTTGCTGTGGTACATACCGCCATGTCTAACAACCGAAACATGTCAGGAAAAACAACGTGACATTTTCGCCGATCGTGATAATGTTTCACAAACTATGAGAACAAGTTTTGGCAAACACAAGAAAAACTGCCGTCGCGATTCTTGACAAAAATAACATGTTTTTTTATTGTGGTAATAACGCCAATTTCCTTATAAATTTAAAAAATACGCGTACGTTAGCAAAAACCGTTTTACTACGATTACCGCTGAATGGAGAGTACTCGGCTTCCCCGTTTTGTATGATTACAGCTGGACGGCGATAGCTCGGTTTTTCGGTGGGACATGCCAGCTTGCGTCACCCCGCGGGGAACACCCCACTCCCCGAAGGGGAGCCTTGTATGTATAGTTATGTTTGTGAAATTTTCGCACTTTTCGCAACTTTTCTCTTCGTACGAGCACTTTTCGGCAAAACGCTAAGTACCCCGACACAGCAAGCCCGCCCGGACACATTGGTCGAGGTTTGGGCTCGATCCGAGCTCTGTGGCTCGCGTGGCGGGCGCTCGAAGTTTTTTTTCCCGCGGGAGTGGATAAGCCGATTTCCCGGGCTTTCTGCATGAGGCCGTGTTTTGTACGTACGTGCCAGTAAATAATACCGTAATGTCCTGTTGTTTGCCCTGCTTTCACGGGCTGATCATGAGCACACAGGAGAGCCCAGACACAGATAGACAACATAACATGTGCAGAGAGCACAACGTTACAACTCTGCCTAATAAACACCAGCAGGTAACACCGTGCGTGGGCGACACACCCATCTGCGCTGTTCTGCTGTGGCTTAGCTGTGTCTATCGGAGCCTGCCCCGTAATCCACCATCTACCTTTCAGTTGTCCTGATGTGTGCGACTGACTCACGCTCACGCTAGCTAGCCGAAAATGTAATGGCCTCTTTAATCCAATATCATACGAGTAGGATCTTGGAGTATACTGAAGCTCACCCCAGAAATCTACGAGACATCAGACAACACGCAACGAACACAAACGAGGTCACAGCCCCGCCTAGAAGCACAAGCAGCAGCAGGCGTTCCTGTGGCAGGTTCGCCGGGTACTGCTGTAGCTGTTAGTGGTTACTTCATCGGGGGCTTGCACATCCGTCATCAGCAATCACACCACACCTCTCTCTCTCTTGTGCGCTGCTGTCTGCTGCCTGCCTGTGCTTGCATGATGTATGTGTCGTGCGCCTGGCGCGAGTCGCGACAAATAATACTGTACCGGTATTTGGGCAAATCATTTTTGGTCATATAGTCAAATGGTCACCATGTCCGATTTTGAATGTGAAGGCTTGAGTTCGATCCTCATAGCTATGCATTTTTTTTTTGTTTTTTTTTGTATTATTTGTGCGTACCAGGTATAATATAACCCAGACCCCACATATATAAGACAGACAGCAAACAAAAACCAAGTGGATTTTTTTACGTAGGCAGGTTTGGTCGAGAGTTTCAGCCCCTTCTTCGGTGCATCCTTTTCTACTTCTTCTGCAAATAATATCCCACCACTACTGTTGTACGAGAACTGATGTGCCCCATATGTCACGCGTGCGTGCGTGTGCGGTATCCTGACCTTGAGCGCCACAACAATAAAATATTGACAAATTTTAATATAATACAAATTTTGGCGGGATCCTTAACAAATCTCTAACGGTCGAGTCAATATTAATGGTTCCATCATATTTCCGAGTATGTTTTATCCTCAAAAATGCAGGTACAGTTTTTTTAACGTCTGATTTTATGTATAGTACTACGCAGATATTTCATAACGTCGTACTTATGTACTACCAGTATGCAATATGATACTATGCGTATGATACAATATCGCATGTTTTTGTATTAATGGTAGATTTTCGATTTGTCCTTGCGCCACTCCCCTAGGCACGTCCCGCAGGGGAACCTTGTATTTTATATAATCCGCAGTCCAAGTTCGTCTAGCCGCGGTGCGCAGCCGATCTCTCTCCCTTTGTTCTTCTGGCCGTCGCTGGCTGGCACTCTCCCTGCGTTGCTGGTCAGCGTTCGCGTCGCATGTTATATTGGTACGTCGACTATATAAATAAAAAATGCCGATGTCAACAAATTGGGCGAGTAGAGCAACAGGTGGGGTTAGGACGTGTGAACACAAGAATCCCGGGTTCGAGACCGTGTACGTTTCCTTCTTCTTTTTATGGTAGAGTACAACGTATTAGACAGATAAAATTATGAGAATATGTTAAGAGTACAACGTAGCAGACAGGTAAAATTCTGAGAATTTGATGAAAAAAGGTGCAGACAGAAAAGTGCAGACATAATCAACTGTTTAATCAAGTAAAAAAACGGCTTCGGCAATTTTGCGAGAGGCCCCTACCACGAAAGACTTGGTCAAGATTAGAGAACTCACGTTCGCCCGTAATATCGTAATATTACAACATACATACGACTATATCGTCACAGAATACAAACGTACTCACATCTAACCCTTCGGAATGCTCTGCCCATTTGGCTGATTTCGCCGAGAGAAACCGACGGAGAAACCGATGGAGGAGAAGTGCTCGGTTCTGTTCGGTTTCGGTTAAGATGTAAAAACCGAACAAAACCGACCGACTTTTCGACAAAAAATAGCGAAAAACCGACCGAGCCAATGTTTATTTTCGGTTCACAACAGCATACCGTACACCGTACCTACCTGGTACCTGGTATTTTTCGACTAACAACCTGCTGTACGCGTATATGTATAGGTACCAATTCGACATTTTCCCGGAATACTTTCACTTTTCATCTCCGGCCGCGGGTCTTTTCTCGCGCTGTCGGCTGCGGGTACGCAGGGGGGGCGCGTGTACACCACGGCGCAAGTGCGGGTCCCGGCCGAGGCCTCTACCGAGGCCCGTGGGGCGTGCTCTGGGCCTTCAAAGTCGCGAATTCTGGCAAATAACTCAGGGGAGACGTTCCGACTTGACACCGCCTCGCAACTACTCTAAAAAACCTGTCGTACGAGAGAGCTCCTATTTGCAGCATGCAGGCTGCAAAAAAAAAACACAGCTCGAAAAATATACTAGTTTTTGGGGCACGGATGAACATTATAACTTTTTGGCGGCTAGACTAACCCTAACCCTAACCCTAACTCAAACAAAATGTCATCCGTGCCCCAAAAACTAGTATATTTTTTCGCGCTGTGTTTTTTTTTTGCAGCCTGCATGCTGCAAATAGGCGCTGTCGTCGTACGACTGTTTTTTCATCCGTATGAACCTTGATGGTTCGTTTTTGACCCGCCGTATGAACGGAACACACAAAGCACGCACCACGCACGAGAAAACAAGGACCACACCGACATCGGTGTCTGCGATAAACGTTTTCCTCACTAATTTCAAGATCATTTTTTCCACACTAATTTCAAGATATGCTCTTCCACACTAAAATCAAGATATAATTTTTCCAAGAGTAAAAAAAAGGTGAAAAAATGGATCAATACCTTAAACTGGGCGAGTTAGCCGTTCTTACACTAATTTCAATATAAAAGGCTCCGAAAAACAAAATCGGGAAAAATTAAGTTTTGTTTTTTGGTGCGATACAAGGGCTCCGCATAGGTGCCGGCATAGTGCTACCAGGGCTCCGGTGTCTGCAATATGCCCGAAATCCACTTGACAAAGTGCATCTAGATGCCTAAAAGCGTTTATTCCGCCGACGACGGCGAACGAACTCAAAATAGGGCCTCAAATAGTTTTCTCGCATCCGGGGAAAAAGGCACCCGAAACAATTGTGTTTGCCTGCGGGGAAGAATGTTGCGTGCCCCGAGACCCGTGTTGCGCTTGCGCGCAACACGCCTTCTGGCTCCTGTTGTTGCGCAAAACCTAAATTCCGACCCAAATGTTGCGCCAGCGGAACAGCGCAACAGCAAATGAATGCCCTGGTTACTGAAAACTAACAATTTTTTAATTAATCCCTGGGAGCCGGTTCTAAGAACATAATATTTTCCTTGGGTTTTCCTCGGATATGTTACATATTATAGAGAAAAGGGAACCCGACAGCGCAGGTAGACACTGACGAGGCAAACACCGGTAGAGAAAACCGCAACAACAGGGTATGTGTGATATATACCAGGTATTCATTATACCTGGTGCGTATTAATAGTACATATATACATATATATATACTCCAAAAACCCTCGCACGTTCACACAACCCGAAGAACGCACGATCAATGGATCACGCTAAGCTTGAAAATATGAACTACTACTACTACTACTGTATGAGGAAACGTTCGATCTCACTGAGCTTATTACAGTAGTATACATACTAAGTACAGGACGCCTATGATACTACGAGTAAAAAAACGAGCAATAAGAAACGCAGGCCGATGTTTACAGGCAAACAATAAATCCAGTAAGTAAGTCATTTTCCTGAATTTAGTGCAGAACGCCCCCCCCTTTTCAAATAAGAAATCCCGCCTGGACCAGCTTTCCTGTTTCTTATTCGGTGTCCTGTACTACTGTAGTCCGTACGTTTCCATTTTTTATGTTTTTATGCATACAAATACGTACGGATGTGCACTTTGTAATGGTCTAGTGGTACCCTCGAATGCTACTGAGGGATGATTTCCGGGGTTCGAACCTCACGTGGGTCGGACAAATGAGTGTATCTGCAAAAATAAGTAAAAAACGGAATCAACTACTACTACTGCTGAGAGCGCCTAGTAGCGTGGGAAGGAGCAATTCGATGAGAGTCGACGAGGGAAGAAAGGGCTGTAGTCTTCTCGCGATAAAAACGCAAGGCAAGAACCGTAGTGGGGGGGGAGGGAGAAGAGCCTACTTTGTGCCTCCGGATCTGAGTTGCGACTAGGAAGGAGAGATAAAGGAAGGGCGAAGATGATGAATGGTATAGAAAAAAACAGATAGATGCAGGTGTCACAAGAAGTAATCCCAAAAAAATCGCTGAGCGGTAAGAGGGATAACGCCGTAGACTATATAATATATACCGCTCTGGGCAAACACCTACTGCAAGGGTCGTCTGATTATCATATTAATATATATATATAAAGAAAACGCTCCTTGCATTTCCAGCCATAGTGGTATGGAAGAAAACAAAATATTCCATCTACGAGTACCACAAAACGGTTTAACCCATTCAGAACCGATGTTTTATCCCACCCTAATTCCAAGTAGATTTCCCCGCATACGTGGGACCAGTTCATAAGGGGTTAACTACCAGTAATACCATCGGCGGTTGGGATCACACTGTGCCCACATTGTTCGACGCATATCAGATCATACGCTGGGCTGGTGGTTGAGTCGCACACTATCGATAGCTCGATTATTCGTACCGGCACACCCCACCCACCCACCCACCACCCACCCACACCAACACCTTCCTCCTTTAACCGGCAACACTGCTTGCTGCGCTAAGACATATAGTTAGGTGTACAGAGCCTCTCTCACGCGGGCCGCCTCGCGCGCTCCAGTCCACATTCCTTCGGAGACAACAAAGGTAGCCATCATGCCGGGAGTCGCGACACCTCCAGCTATACTCACGAATCTTGTTAGGGTTGCAGTATGTTTGGTGCTGACATTTTCTTCTTCTTCTTCTGCCACTGCCACCGACGCCACCAAGTCTGAACCTGTCCATCGTGTTGCACGCGCTGCTACTACAAGGCGGGATGCCTTTCGCTATACCCCGCCTGTCGCGGGCGGTACGGTGAGAGTCGGGTGTCAACGCCCCAACCCCTATATTTCGAGCTTGCAGTCAATTATTTGGGGGCAACCTACTTGAAGTTGCGAACATCGGGAGATGGGCCTTTGCGGTAGTAGTAGTAGTAGTAGTAGTAGTAGTTCAGCGATGCGAACGGGGGGGGGTGATTGCGATGCTCCTTCCTTTAGTCTTTCGTTGACTTATTGCATTAATGTCGATAATAGTTTATAACGCGGGAACGACAAATAGACGGACCGACTCTCGCGACAGAGTGATGCGCCTTGTATATATATATATATATATATATATACACGAACGAGGCGTGCGAGCGAGTGCCCCTGCTTGCCATGTAGGATGTGAGGCGTACACGCCACGTGGTCGCATCGTCTCGGCCCGCTTGCCCCCATTAAACGCTTTCCTCCCTACCGAAGACAAATCAATATCAAGATTACTATTTGTACCCAGATACCAGGTATGTATGTATGTATGTATGTATGTATATATATATGTAAAATAAATCGTGTTCCAAGATTGGAGCACGCAGCGTGGAAATGAGCGACCGCTCAGTCTCCATGGTTTCCCCGTCACTTTCGTTGCTCATACCCTGCGTGCTCACAACCATTGTCGCTGCACCACACACACAGGTGGACGTCTTCCTCGACCTGGCAGGCCCAGACAGCGCGGCTGCCTGGCCGACAATACGGCAGGTTGTTTGGGAATACGGCTTCAGGACGGAGTTCGTGTTCCACATCCTACCAGCACCGCGAAACGAAGTGGCCTTCTACGCCGCGAAGGTTTGTCTCTTGTCACTTGTCACACTCGTCGTGTAGTCTTAGTGTAATTGTTTTGTTTTTATTTCATCCCCCATTCTTATGTTCGCTCTTCGTGTCTCTCTCCATCCTAGCAGTAGCTCAAATCCGGGGTCACTAAGCAGGCTCTTATCCCCCCTCCCCACTACGATTCGTGTCTTGGATGTTTATCGCGAGAAAACTGCAGCCCTTCCTTGCTCCCCTCGTCAACTCGCGTCGAATGCTGCCTATATCCACGCTATGATACGAAGGCGCGCGTTCACATTTGGTTTATTTTTATTTTTGCAAACATCATAGTAAATATCTCACCACGAACTGGTGGGATTCGAACCCGGGCGCCAATGCTATTAATAGTAGCATTCGAGGATGACTACCAGACTACCGGGGCTGGTGGATACCTGGTATATAATAAGTATTCGATGAAAGCCTATCATACATGTCGCCCCGATGGTTTATGGTTAACCTAAAATATACTACTGTACTACCCGTTGGAGTCAGGGGTTACAACCTCGGTATCGAGTTTTTTGTTAAAATGACACCACCAACTTGCGTGGGTATAGGCACAATTCGACCCGCGACCGAGTCAACGATGGTCGAAGCAAGAGTGCTGAACCCTGCTCGCGAAAACAAATGCAAGGCACTTCAGGCAAGAGTGCCGTAGTGGGGAGGGGGGATAAGGAGCCTGCTACTATTTTAGCTGTGACCCACGGCGGTGTGAGTTGAGACTATTACGGGGGTCCATAGTAAATAAGACCTATCTATACGGTGGACACAAAAACCTATCTATGTATTTATTTCCCTGTTTTCACTCGTAACAATATTTGGTGCCCTATGTATTCTACGAGTATTTAGTATTGTTTAGTTCTCCCGCAATAGGAGGGAGAGAAAAAAAAAACCCGAAAATAATACATGGTGTAGCTGGGTGTAGAAAAAAAAACGGAATGATATAGATAGGTACGTACAGAAGAAGGGAGTAGACATTGTGAGCGGGCTTAATTTGTTTCTGAGGTTCTTTTCTTTCGGGGTGTTGTGTTTACGAGAGATGTACGTTGAAGCTCTTTCATTGTACGTACACATTGTACACAAAATTGCAAGGATGGCAACAATGACATCATACCGGTATGTGATTGACCGGGAAGATGCAACATTCTAAATGGTTGGCCCTTGTCACAGTCGTCATTGTTTTGTCACTGCTGCACTGACTGGTGTGTGGGTCAGTCCTGATCTCATCACAGAAGAAGTATTTCCTCGCCCCCCGTTCTGTATTCTGCATCTATCTATTTATCTCCGACACATAAATGGGCTATGCCCGTTCATATGATTGGTGCTATATTTGATACCAGGTAGTTCATTGCTCCCGGCCTCCCTGCCGCCCCTGAACCGACTGCGATTGATTTGCCTCGCGATACCATTTTGTACTGCAGTGGTAAGTCTACACGTACGTCCTCTTATCCTGGATTGTGTCTTCAAAAGAATGATACGCCGCGGCGTGATGTGTCCCTTAATCAATGTATCGGCTAAAAGTCGGACCGATTGGTGCACCGCACCGCCTTCTTCGCCCTTTGGGTGTGTTCCAGACGCGTCTATCTATTATCCGCTCCGTGAAAACAGTCGTGCCTGAGGCAGACAGAAGTGGGCTAAAGCACCGTCGGGCTATAATAAATAGTAGAGAGGAAACTTCCTGGGCGACGAGTCGTGCCTGAGACATCAGACAGACGTGGGCTACGTATGTATACGGTATAGTTAGGGTACCGCCGGGCTAGAGGAACGTTCCTGAGACACGTTTTCGGCAGGTAGGCAGGGTAGAGGGTCGTCTGTGTTTTGCGGCGTCCGCAACCCGTCATATATAAAAAATCTTGTTTGGCTGCGACCGCTTCGCGTGGATCCACACCCCTTAGAAACATAGTTGGAAAAGTGATATAATTTATACCACTATGTCCCGAAATATAAGCACATTTTACACATTAATATTCAATCAAATCGGTTCTTATATTTCGGAACAGAGTAGTGGTAGTAAGTAGAGTGGAGGCACAAAAGAGGGGGGGCATGTATTCAGGCTAGATATTAACAGTGTGTATACCACTTGCCCCCGGTAATACCCCAAGTTATTTCGTCGATGTAAATGGTACTATGGTTGATCCGCTGACTTGCGGGAGATGAAAAAAAGTTGCACATGATAACACATTCCTCGTGCTATGTCATTCATTATAGTACAAAAAAAGGGGTCCGCATGGGGATGCCAGTACAATAGCAGGCCGCGTCACCGGCCGGCACCCTTGCTTCGGGTAGGGCAGGACAGGGCAGGGCAGGGAGGCGTGTTGTTCAATTCGATACTACTCTGTATGATATGCGTCCCTCCTTTGACAAAGTTAGAATATTCACACCATTGCTACTACATTACAGTAGTAGTAGCTCAAAACTCATTAATTATTGAATATCGTCCACCCCCGTATGGTGGTAAATTTCCTAAAAACACAAGTGTGACTATTAACACTGCTGTCTGTACCTTGGGATAATACATGGGGTATCGGAAATCGAGATCTCGTTTTTTTTGTACGATTCTGGACTCTATGTATATCGTGACGACTAAAACATCGAATGAATGTCGTAATGATTCGCCCACATAACAAATACCGACTGGCTTTCCTCGCGGCCAGAAATATCAAGATCGTTTTGTTGCGCACGGCCCCATGTAATATAGTAGTGCTCGTACAGTATGCGTAAAGCGTTTCGCTTCGACGTTGGGAAAGCAGACATGCATTTGTTCGGCCCTCGAAATGCGGTACATCCCTTCAAACTGCTACTATTATTATTGTACGTACTGACAGCGAAATTTAAGAGAGCTGGGTTTCAAGAGAATACCGGTGATGAAAAAACGGTGCCCATGCATCGTTTTCATTGTTTCGACTTGGTGTCCCGAGAGAGGCTCTGTAAGCAAGATGGTAGCAGGCACAACAGCCGGAGAGATCGTGGAGCGCCAATCAATGCCGCCAGTTGTTGTGCTATGATATTTATAAAATACACCGGGTCGACCACGAGTACACGAGAGTTCAGGCTTCTAAAAGAAAACGGGCTCACGGCTACGCAATTGCGAGTCGGGTCGCCGCTGTCCCCGTCTTCTGAGCGAAGTGTATATCTCCGCATAGTATGTATGTGCGCGTTGAAGTACCCCTGCAAAGTGCATACTACCGTAAGTACACACCACATGAATCTGATAGCACAGGTTTGGGCGAGACAACGCCGCGCCCGGTAGGTGGACATTGCGAACCTGAGAAATACAACGGAGTTTTGGGCAAAACCACCGGCCTCGTCGAATCCAGCACTTGCATACACTGAACGACCGCCGGCAGTGTAAAACAAAATACTATGGATGATGGTACAGTCGTGACCGAATAAGACGGCCAGGGATGGGGATCAATATTCCGGTTCGAGGATTTACTTGGTCAAAATCACCCAGACAATGTACAAAGAAAGAAGGCGATCACACCGTCCAATACTACGGTATATACATACTAGCGAGAACAGGGTAGCACGGTAGACTTTGTAGTAGACGTACTGCTGTAGTATACGATACCCTAAATAAATGTAATGTTATTGGTTGGTTTTGACAGGCGGCGCAGGTCGTGCGGATGTCCTCGTCTGGCAGCGACGAAGCATTTCTCTTCATCGATGTGATGCTAGACCACCAAAACACCTCCATCGTCCTCAATGGGGCCAGCGGTGACGACATGACGCAACTGGAAATGTTGGACATGCTGGTGTCGGAGGCTGTGGCCGGAAGCGGCATAACCGAAAACCAATTCCAAAGGTGAGAGAAACACGTTAGCGATGCCGCATGGGGCGATTCACAGTATTAATAGTAGGCCGGGGAGACAAAAGAGGGGGGGTCGCTCGGTTGGCGAGTCGTATATACAATTTACATTATATGTGCATATGTTGTGCCTACACGAAATGCGTATACGAAATGCAACTGCATCGATCGGGATACCCGATGCGACTGCATCGGGATACCCGATACCAGGTGTCGGGTGTCTTCCGGTGGCCACAGTGGGAGTATTAAACATTTCGTATATGTATGAATATATATGTATGTATTATACGTGGAATAATGGATAGCGGAGCCTGGTGTTACCGTCTTTTTCCGAGAGACGTCGACAACACATCATACATATTGGTAGTTACTCGTAGTGTTTACAGAGGTTTTGTCCGTGGCGCCCAAAGACGAGACCCTCCGATCCTAAAGCTGGCTTCATATTCTGCCTGTTATCAGGGTTAAGTGCTGTGTAGGATACTGCTGTTGCGCCTATTAATATTCTAGGTTGATCCGGCCGGCTTGGATCATGTGGGCTTGGGCTCGGGATGATGTAGCTTGAATAGACTCTATTAATATCTTGATTGGGCAAGCGTTTATACAAAACATCCCTTATCAACCTTAGGAGAGTGCCAAACAGTGAAGATTTATCAACCTTAGGAGAGTGCGCAAATAGTTACCTTATGAAGTTCAACCTTAAACAAATACCGGTTGCAACTACGTACTTACTGCTAATACTATTCCGGGGGAACTAGTTAAAATGATCTACGATACACACAAAAACGTGGATATTTCCCTATCTATGTATTTTACGAACAACATTTATTTGGTCCGATGTACTTCGGTCCTCCGTAACAGTAGCTTCCAATGCTTCCTACTTGTTGTGTTTCCTAGATATAGTTAGAACCGTACAGGATCCCATGACGTATCACACACGGGACACTCATCCATCGAACCCATTGTCCCGCCCCGTCAGCAATAATCCCGTCGGAACAACTCGGAGGAACTCTCACGGGAATCTCACGGGAACTTTTCGCACAACAATAGGAAACCCCTTATCACGGGTATACAGCCCATGTGCACTCCCAGATGATAAGAACCCATGAGTGCCTCGTCCCAGGAACTCTCTTTCCGTGGAGAGGGCCCCCACGGGGTCTCTCCACATGCGACCCCGTGCGAAAAGCACAGCTATTACGGTAGACCATAGTTATCAGGACCCCATCACATACACAAACACCTATATATTACAGTATTTATACCAAGCAGATTAGGTCCTGATCACTATACGAGCGTATATGTTCCCCTGTAATAGCTCCTGCCGCGAAATGTGGCACGGTACATCCGTTTTGGACGCATGCGCTACGACGGTAAACGGTGCACCATGTTACAGAGTTTTCTGAGGCTCTGCACTTGAGGAGCTCTATACGATAACAGTGAATAAAAAACGTTGTTTTAGAGGGGGGGGGGGGAGCGTGCGACCCGATGAACAATCAACCCATCCATGCTCCATCATCCATGTACACGCAACGAAAAACGATTTGCAAAACTCAAGAAGAATGGCATCCCGACAGTTTTGGGCTATGGAGCGCCCCCCCCGTTCATTCAGAAAAGGGCTCAGCCGAAACAGTGCTACACCAGGTACCGCCTCTCTATCGTAGCGCGCGTCTTTGGTGCAGCCAGAGTCCTGGGGTGAAAGAGATGCGGTAGGCCCCATTGCCCCCATAATTGCGATTCGTCATGTGAATTATTCTTACATTGTGATACGCCATTTTTCCTCCGACAATGTATCGTATGCCGTATCACACGGACGGGTGATAAGGTATCACCCGGGTGATAATATATCACCCCCCCCTCTAGGAGGACGTGGCTACACCGGAAATTTAGTTAACTCATTAAAGCTGTCATCCATACGCAAGTCTCGGCGCCTCACAAGCGGTTCTTAGTATGGATGCAGCTTACCCTTCATGCGGCTCGCCCCAACACCTCACGGCGCTTCGCACTTGGTGCTAGGAATGTCTGTGCCTGGTCGGTGAAAACCCGACATGCTCCGTCCCAGCATTGTAAGGATGCGAAGGTCTATGGTCGTACGACTACGGGTGATAATATACCCGTCCCAGGGGGGGAGCTGGAATAAAGTGGGATAGCGTAGTCGAGAAAGTATGGAAGGATATAGGAAACCAAAAAGAGATGCTGGCCATATAGAAATTTAGCGGATACAAGACAGAAGTAAAAGAAAGGGCAGAAAGAAGGGAAAGGCTAGCGCTAAGAAAGAAAGTGGAAGGGGAAGAACACTTAGAGATATACGGGGGGTTGAGAGAAGGAATAGGAATGAAAAGGTATCTGCACGGCCCAATGGACTTCGCGAAAAAGCTGAAACTGCTATTTCGTGTAGGGGACCTGGACCTGCCGGAAAGAAGAAGGAGGCATACCAGTAGCCGGGAGGAGGAGGAAGTAGATGCACAGATGTGCCCATGTGGCAAGGCCATAGAGAGTAGAATTCACATAGTGGGAGAATGTGAAAGGTACAAGGAGGAAAGGGATGTGTTAGCGGAGGAGATGAGAAAAATAGACGAGTGTGACATGGAGCAGTTTGGCACACTAAATAGTAGCGAGAAAATCGCTATCTTAGGAGATAGATGGTGGCCACAGGCGGCGAAACAGGAACGGGATAAGATGAGCAAAACGTTCTTTTTGTAATAATGGAAACAACGGTAATGAGCGCCGAAGTGTTGGGAGGTGTCTCTATTAGGAGTAGGAACGGTGCTCCGTCTCGAAAGGGATGCGTGGTCAATGGTTCAAATGACTAAGGCAACAACAAAGAGTACGCCCCCCCCCCCCCCCCCCCCCCCCCCCTGGGACGTGGCCACACCGGAATTTTAACTAACTAATTGAAGCTGTCATCCGTATGCAAGTCCGCCTCACAAGAGGTTCTTATTATGGATGCATATCACCCTTCGTGCGACTCGCCTCAACGTCTCACGGCGCTTCGCTCTTCGTGCTAGCAATGTCTGTGCCTGATCGGTGAAAACCCGACATGTAGGGATACGGGGGTCTATTGTCATACGACTACGGCCATGCATGAGTATGAAGTACACCCCCCTGGGACGAATGTCTGATACGATTTTCTCTGAGCACATGGGTGGCACTGATGCGAGTTTCTCTGAGCACATGGGTGGCACACACACGCCACGAAAATGGCGGCCTTGGGAACAAGACGTCGTCGGGGTCGTTCGATATAGACACGGTAAGTAGCGCTCGGCGTTTGAATACACTCTCCCCGCTGTTATCATTTTGTGTACCCCGAATTTCGAACCAATTTCGGCCACTGCAGCACCCCAACATCGAGATGCAGGTGCCTGTCTGTGTTGATAACCTGACAAAGGCCACAATCTTAAGCCATTTTAACGCATAACATAATAGCCTCCACTCCTACATAAGGTAAACGATATAACCAATAAGCATTTTCCCTTTTTCGTGCCGTGTGCCTCTCTCTTTCTTGCCCCTTTCTCACTTCCGCTTGCGATGCGATGCGATGCCCCCCTCCAAGGGGGATGGCAGACCCTCGGGTAGACCGTCTCGTCCGAAACCAGATAGAGGCGGCCGCTTCGCTCAGCGTATACGCAACGCCCACCGTCCTCCTGAACGGCATCTTCATGATGCACCTTGTCGGGCCGGAGACGTTGCAAAGCTTCGAGCTGTTTGTTGGCCGAGGGATGTCTCCCAAGCCGATAGTATCCGAGACCCCCGGCGGGGACACTTGGCGGGCGTCGGCCGAAAGCAGTGGACCGATCGGAGAAGAGGGCGGTACTGATGAGGACGGTCATCATCATTTCGGAACGAGCGCGGCGTCAAGGTCGAAGAGAGCAGTGAAGAGTGGAGGTCTTCGTCAGGGCAACCGAATGTCCGCCGTTTAAATATAGCTCACGGGTTTCACCGTAATCCGGCTTCAAGGATATTGCGGAAGACTGCTCTACAGTGGTTACAGCAGTACTGCATTGCAGTCTATAGGGTTTCCTTAAGGGGTTTCTGGGGCACGGGGGCTTCCGCACGTAGGAGGCGGTCAGTGTGGTTGGTACGGTACTTCTCCGTCGAAGAAAATAATCCGTATACTGCTTGTAGCGTCAAGTCGCTGCATTTGTTTTTTTGTTTTTGTTGCCTCCCATGTATCGTCTTCGCCCTTCGTGCCCCTGCTCCCTCCTAAAGCAGTCTCAAGTCAGATATCCGATCCGGGGGGTCACTAAGTAGGCTCTTCTCCCTCCTCCCCGCTACGGTACATAGATGCCTTGCTTTCTTAAATGGTGAGAAGAACTTTCAGCTCTTTCTTCCATCGTCGACTCATCACGTCGAATCGTTGGAGTAGCATGGCTTTTGCTATATATGCACAGAGAGAGAGAGAGAGAGGCAACAAGCAGCGCACAGCGTGTGTGCATGTTTCACCCCCCCCCCCCTCCCCCCTTATGCCTGTCTGGTATCATAAACCAGTCTTGCAGCTGCTTGGCATCAACAGCGACGAGGCTGGCGGAGTCTAATCTGGCAACAGCTACGATAGAGGTACAGGGTATACCTTTTTTTGGCTGATTTGTTTCTCGGAATGACGGGATCTCCTTAACCCAAAATCGTCGGAATTTCATCATTTTGTGTTGAAGCAGTTTTCCTTGTATACGTAGGCCTTGGAATTGCTCATCGGGTAGCACCGTTATTTCCCTCCAAAATCAGTTTTTGGGTGAGGTATAGAGCTCCTAAATAAAGCCACCACCCTCAGAAGGCACAAACATGGCCTGTATGCAGGTGCACCTCTACCGTAGCCTACGTATTTTATGTACGTACTGCAGCACTACATAATGTGCTTCCCGCCCCACCGCTCAAGCACCCTGCTTCAAGACATGATACCCGTGTGAAGTATACCTGGTACGCAACAGTGCAATATCTACCAGGGGTAAGCTACAACGTAGACGGAATAAGCCGATCTTGGGGGGGGTGGGGGGGGTACTCTGGTGTAGTAGATGGAAACGTAGATCGTGTGACCTTAGACCCTCGCATCCCTACAATGCCGGGACGAGCACAATGGGGGGGGGGGGGGGGGGGGGGGCAGGGTGATTCTACATGTAGCCGAATGAGAAAATGCTGCAGGAGTACGAAGGAGACACAGGCAGAGCCGGCAAGGAATGACGAGATCAAGAAGGAAGGCCAGTACAAGTATACCTGGTATAACACCATGGACTCTAAAGAGGTGTACTAGGTGCGGCGCACAAAGGTGTGGCTACTGTAGTAGGGTAGGCACAGTAGTTTCGCGGGTATGGTTAAAGTGTGGGTCAATACTAAAGATGCAAAGGATACCCTTCGGGATTGATTGTGGTTGACTTCATATCCCGGGGGAGGAGGTGTCGCGAGCTAAAAAGGGAGAACACACTGTAAGTAGGCGTTTGTTCCTCGCACCGGCTACTCGTACACGTTAGCCACCGGGCGGGAACGACTAACATAAAAAATATAAAACAAAAAAACTTTTGAAAGCTAGAAAAAAAAAGTAGCCACCACCGGGCAAGTAACCGGGGGCAAGCAACACCGACCAGCCTAAACAAGTTTATACATAGTTCTACCGTAATACCCGACCCGACTCTACCCGGGTATGCATACTGTCAAAAGCCTCATATTACGTATTGTGGAGACAGGTATGGTGTTAGGGGGTCGTGGTTCAGGTAGTTGGTGACATATACCTTTGGGCGACTCCGCTTTACCCGGGTAGAAACCCGGGCAAACGAGGGCGAAGTAAATCCTGCTGTAACCCTTGTGGGTATCTAAGTCGCGTTTAGAGTAAATAATCCAGGGTATCATACTACAGTACTACTCGTACGGAATATTTGGTCAATGTGTTGGGGGAACGGTAACATAGGCAAAAAGTCACCCGTTGGTAGGTTGTACCCCCCGGTGTAGGTTGCCCGGGGGTAGCACCCCCCAATTACATACCAGGTAGTACCTGTACACCCTTGCTAAGCACGCCTTTGGTGCTGTGGGAGCGCAGGTTGTGAGGGCTTTGATGGGGCGGTGCTATACACTGACGTGGCGCATGCTGCGCTACTGTAGAGCTTCACCATGTTTTTGCCTTATAAGGGTGGTCACTTATCACTTGAGGAGCTCTATACCTCACACGAAAGCTGATTTTTTTTAGGAAACTAAAAGTGCTGCTCAATGAACAATCCCATGGCCCGAGTACACAACGAAAAATATTGCAACACAAACAAGCATGAAATTCCGACATTTTTTGGGTCAAGGAGCACGATTATTCAGAAAACATTGCAGCGAAAAAGTGCTACCTCTAGCGTAGCATGCGTCACGCATGCTGCGGTAGAGGCGCACCTCAGTTTCCCTGGGGCTCCTTGCTGAGGGGCTCAATACCTCCATACCTGCAGCAGTAGTCGTCTATAAACACTTATTTTGGAAGAAACTAAAAATGCTACCCCGGTCAAAAACTTCATGGCGCAAGTATAAAACGAAGAATAGCGCAACAACAACAAAAATCATGAAAGTCTGACGATTTTGGGCCGAGGAGCATAATCAGTCAGAGAAAACGCTCCAGCCAGTAAGTGTGCTACCTCTATCTCGTAACACGCGTCTACTCCTTATAGAAACAGTAGTAGATGTAAAACAGTAAAAAAAAAACAGCACGAGTGAGTGTGAAGTGTCTTGAGCACGGACGGGGTCCCGTTATTTTGCACGAGGCAACCGGCCTGGTCCTGCGACACCCAATCAATAGTGAGCGGGGGGAACAGAGAACACACATTGGCGTGCCGTTGGCACGTGAGTAAAGTACATGCATGCTCTGCACGTTTATAATAAGGCGTTTATATATCTCCCAGGTTGCTAGTGAGGCCACACGTACAGCAGATTTTCCATGGGGTGCTGAATGTGCCGACTGGTGCTACGGTAGGGGGGTCGCTTGTAAGTCCATTGTTTTCAGCGGATGAGAGCCACTCCGCCGAGTGACCACCACCTATGTCTTCGCGTTAGTATTAACGCTTTACGTTTTCGAGATATGCACCACCATGGTACTGTAGTATGCTTGCTACTCTACGACAACAACATATTCCTGCGTCCAGTTTAGAGTGAAGTACAGAGCCACTCGCCCGAGTGGAGTAAACGTTATAGAAGTATGAAATCAGGCTACCCCCTCTACCGTAGCACCTCTCTGCCGCTCTACCGCTAATGCACGGCTTTCGATGTCGAGAACGGGACGAGAGCCGTTTCTTGGTGTTCTGTTTTTTTAGCCGTAGCGGGTAGCAGCCCCTCTTGCACACATCGACAGCCAACCGTCCTTTCTTCAAGGAAGGCCTGTCGGTGGGACTGCTGCCCGGCCACTCACTAACTAACTGCTGTTTTGAAGTTCAAAACACGCTGCTAATCTTAACGTTTAGTAAAAGCACACACTCTCGATTCCTCGGTCTTACTACAGTACACACAATTTGGATTTCTGAGCCTACTTCCTCCATGGGGAAGTCGCCATTCCTCCATGGGGAAGTCGCCATTCCTCCATCTGGAAGGTTCCACCAACTTCCATGGAATTAACTAAAGATTCTGCTTCCTTCACAATGGAAGCTTAACCCTTTTAGGACTGCAGTCCTATTTTGTGGACAAACCACTCTAATTACAAGTAATTTGTCCTCCAAACGGGACTCCCGTCCTATAAGGGTTAATCTACCAACTTCAGACGAGTGCTACGATAGAGGTAGAGGTATACCTTTTTTTGGCTGAAGCGTTTTCTGAATTATCTTACTTCTTAACCCAAACTCGTCCGAATCTTGTTCTTGTTGTGTTGCAGAACGGTTCGTTGTATACTTAAGCCATGGGATTGCTCATCGGGTACGTACGTAAGAAGCACTTTTATTTTCCACCAAAATCAGTTTTAGGGTGGGGTATACAGCTCCTTAATAAGCCACCACCCTCAGAAGGCAATAGCATGGTGCACCCCTAACGTAGCATGCGTCTTCAGTGAAATGCCGGGTATGCCCTCGTAGCGGCTTGTCGTGTGACACGTTTTAATATCATCGCTCTTTGCTGCCACCACCGCCCACCACACCCACGCTACCACCGCGTCTAAGGTCCCGTATTTTGTGACCGCATCTTAGGCCCCGTATTTTGTCACCGCATATTAGGCCCCGTATTTTGTCGCCGCATCCAAGGCCCCGTCGTTTTGTCATGCCGCACCCAAGGGCCCCGTATTGTGTCAAGAGGGGCAGACATACTCCGTCTCAATCAAGTAACTTGCGTCTCGCTTTTGTTTTTGTTTTTTTTTTCGTTTATTTACTTTGTCGAGATCCTCTCGCCTTTTTCTGCTCTTCTTGCCCGTTTGCTATACCTGCCAACCGTATTTTGAATGGTACGTCCGACATGTATATACAGCCCTATTGTTGATGAAAAGGCGCTCAACCTTTTATACACACTTCGGGGACATCGATACCGTACAGTACACACATATCTGGATATTTGTCCCCTTACATACTCCACGATCGTCCTGTATGACAAGCCGGCTTCGTCCAGTCAATGTCTACCAGTATACCTCTGCAACCTGCATATACTCCACAATCGTCCTCGAGGACGGCCAGCTTCGTACAATCAATGTCTACGCGTATACCTTCGCAACCTGCACTTGTCACTCATCTCCACAACCGTTCTCGATGACGGCCGGCTACAGCCATTCATTGTCGATGTACCTCTGCAACCTGTATTTGGCATGCGGTAGAGGTGCACCATTTTGGTTTTCGAGGCTTCTCGCTTGAGGAACTCTATACTAATAGTAAGTAAAAAAAATGATTTTTAAGAGAAAAAAGAAACGTGCTATATGTACGCTATGAAAACTTCCCATGGCCTACGTAAGTAAGCATACAACGAAAACGATTGCAACACCAGGGTGAAATTTCGCCGACTTTGGATTAAGGAACGCAGTCATTTAGAAAACAAAATAAGCCTAAAAGTGCTACCTCCATCGTACCAAGCTTCGCGGGCAACAGGGCGCGAACATCCCGCCTCCGCCTTCCGTCCCGAACGGGGGGTGTGGTCAATGGCCAACTGACTAAGGCAAGCAACAAACTTGTACCCCCCCCCCCCCCCCCCCCCCCCCCCCCCCCCCCCCCCCCCCCCCCCCCCCCCCCCCCCCCCCCCCGCGCCCTGCCGCCCATTTGTGTACCACGGCGTCAGTGGGTCGCGTTGAAATGGGATAGACACCCCCTCCCTTAGGCCAGAGTGGTTTTCGTCGTGTGTCGCTGCAGTGTTGTTATCTGGCTTTTTTGTTTCGGTTTTCTATTTCCTGTGGCAATCACCCCTTATCAAATCAAACCCGCAACCGCCTCCCTCACAGCACCTACTTTGTTCACCCCCCTCAGGTTTGAGGACATCCTATTAACATCGCTCCTTCCTCCCCGGTACTGCGTTGCCCCCCCCCCACACCCCAATTATTATATTTGTCATTGGCACAGTGCAGCCAAATACCAAACCGTTGGCCACTCCCACAAAAACCCCAACCCCCCCCCCCCCTTTAGCGCCGCCCAACTTCCTCCGTCTACGGACAGGTGTTAGCCTACCCCCCTTATGTCCTACTTCGAAGTTTGTCTCCAGGCAAGTTCTCCAAGTCGTACGGTATGACGAGGAAGTACAATCACACTTTGGAAAACAACGCCGATTGACACCTGCAACAATAGAGGTGCACCATGTTTGTTTGCTGGGGGTGGCGATCACTTGAGACTTATATATATATACCCCACACATACACTGTTTTAGGAGGAAACCAGAATGGCCTAACGATACAACGAAAATATTTTGCAACACAAAAAATGGAATGATTCCGACTACGAATTGGGTTAAGGAGCTCCTTCATTTCAGAAACGTTTTCAGCCAAACAGCGCTACCTCTACCGTAGCACGCGTCGATTGAAGTGTCGCCGCTTCCGCTTCCCCCAGCTTCCATTCCACCACCACCACCCTCCCTTTCCTCTTCGCACGACGCGGGACAACTCCGCGCTCCATTTTCTGCGTACAAGGTACTTCAACACCGTGCATTTCTGTCAGCCCCTTCGTAGCTTGCGCCCGTGTTTTATTTGCGGGACGATTACTGCCTGAACTTTTGATGAGGAAATCATTTTTTTTGCGGGGCAATAAAAGAAAACGTGATATAGACAGAGGAGAAAGGACCACGGCGAGCTACTGTACATATACATATATATATAGACCGCTGCTACGGTTTAGGGGGGTATCTAATACTGCTTAGGGGGGAATAAACTATATACCCCCGTTTTCACCACCACGTGTACGCCACTCGGGCGAGTGGCTTTTCTATATCTCACTAAAAATGGAAACGCACGAATAAGCCGTTTATTATTCGCAAGAGTAGCAAAAATACCATGGCGGTGCATATATCGCAAAACAAAACATAAGAGAAAGCTTTTACAGCAATTAACTAAGACCGCCGAGACAATACGGGGGGGGTCACTCGGATTGCGGGTGGAGCTCTTACCCTCGGTCTGAAAAGAAACGTCTAAAAAAAGCGACCCCTCCACTACCCTGCTACCACAGCAGTAGTAGCTATAGTAGCACCAGAGTCTGTATTACATTACGGCGGCGATTGCTTTGTCGTCTTGGGGAAGCTCTCCCCTCCCATCGAGGCCGCTCGACCGAATGGCGTTACTGTCGTGGCCTGCAGCGCCCTCTCCTGCTCCGGTGCCGCCGCCGCCGCCGCCGCCGTCTCCAACCAAAGCCCACACGCTTATTTCCCCGCCGCCGGTGTGCTGGTACAGGGGCTGGGGAGTCATCCCTCTGCCGACGAACAGCTCGAAGTCTCGCAGCTGGTTGTCCCCGATAAGGCGCATCATGTGAATGCCGTTAAGGAGGACGGTGGGTGTTGCGAGTACGCCAAGCGAAGCGACCGATTCCAACTGGTCTCTGACGAACTTTTCGATATGAGGGTCTTTCATCCACCTTGTTTGTTGGCGGTGCACATGGCAGGTTAGTTGAAGGAGGGGGGGGGGAAGGGGGGGGTACTTCATTTCCATGCATGGCCGTAGTCGTATGACCATAGACCCTCGCATCCCTACAATGCCGGGACGGGGCCTGTCGGGTTTTCACCAACCAGGCAGACATTGCTAGCACCAGGGGGGGGGGGGGGTGAGAGGGGCACAAAATAGAAACGCCTGGTTAGTTTAGTGTGTAATCCGACATTGTCGTGTGCATCACAATATTATCACTGTTGTTATTATCATTATCCTTGTCATCCTTAACAATGTGTAGCAATTAATTACAGTAGCTTCAACGTTGATCACTCATAAGCACTCCGAAAGAAGAAAGCCGCGGAAGAAAATGCTGTGAACCCGTTGAAACGCACGACAAACTCTCAAGACCACCACAGCAGTAATGAACCCCCCCCCCCCCCCCCTTAGGCAATTTCTCTTGCTAGGTTACGGATGACGTGGGCACAATGCAGGCTGGTGTGTATACATAGCGTATCGTTCGTAGGCAAGGGTAGGTCCACAGCACACACCCACGCCCCCCGTTAAAACAAATGTGCATCGTACACAACCCACTTCTCGCACGAGTAATACAACCAGCTACGCTGTGGACAGAGTACATTATGCAGGCCGAAGCAGAGAGGCGGCCCTTATAGAACCTACCAAACACCCTAAAACTCAACGAGGCCCCTATAGCGCATACATACCTGGTACGATTTTAGGTGGTTTTCCTGCCAGCGGTTGACTTGGTGTACAAGCAGTCGTGCTTCTCGCTCATAATAAATCGACTCACCCCCCCCCCCCCCCGACCCCCCCCAGCCCCGTCTCGGAAACGATGCGGTGGTCAATGGCGAATGACTTGAGGCAAGGCAACAAATAGTACTCACGCCCCCACCACCCCGCTCTCTCCTGATGCAGTCGTGTTTAGTTCATAAACATCGACTACCCCTCCCCCCCCACCCGTCCTCCTGATGGCAGAACAAGACGTGTTCGCGTCATAAACAATCGACCGCCCCACCCCCCCCCCCCCGCCTCCCTTCTCCGATGTCGTAGCACTTCGCGTATAAACAAAATGGACACCCCTTCCCCCCCATATATCTACACGCCCTACATCGCCCCATACATCAGATAGAAGATGTTCCTCCTCACCATCTGAACTGGTCCTCGGTAAGTTCTCCCTGGGCCACAGCTCCCTTCACCAAAACCTCCTCGAAGAATCGGAGCCGTGCCACGTCGTCGTCGTGCTCGTCGAGGATGAGGTTCTGGTGGTCCAGCATCTTGTCGATGAAGAGGGCGCGCTCGCCGGTGTCGGCCGAGTGCATCCGAAGAACCTGCAACGCCTGTGTCAGCCGAGACACCACGCACACAACGGGCAAGAGGCAACAGCAGTCAGGGGTATATAGTACGTATCCTTCGTATACCACCGCGTGCGACGATAGAGGTATTAATAATCGCACTTTTTGGCTGAAATTTTTTCTGACATGATCGGAGGGGGGGGGGGCTCTTTCGCCCCAAATCGTCGGAATTTTCCTTTCATTGTTGTTGCACTATTTTTCGTTTGGGGCTTAACTTAAGGCCATGGCAGTGCTCATCGGGTACGAATATAGCACGTTTATTTTCCTCCAAAATCGACTTACTATTATTATATAGTATGGAGCTCCTCCAAGTGAGGAAGGAGCTCAGGATAAACATGGCGCACCTCTATCGTAGCATGCGTAACACCTACAGGGAGAAAGGGATTTCGTGCCCGCAGTTTTCTGATTGGTCAATTTTTTTGGTTGTTAATTTTGATTGGTGGAAAATCCTTGGTCGACATTTGTCGTAATCTGGAATCGTGAAGTCACTTTTCGGGAAAAACAAAAACTTGGAAAAGTGGCCGTGGATGATGACGTCAGTCTTCTTTTTTCGGAAAATTGACCGGAAAAAGTTTTATTCAGAGCATGTTTTATTTCGACAAATTTTTGATCAAAGAGGGAAAAAAAGTTGAAGTCTTCTAAGAATGCACGAAATATCTGGAGTGTATACAGGGAACAAGTATGATGCAACAGCAGTCAGATGCAACAATGACGACAAGAATCAGAGACGAGCAATGCCATCAAGGTATAGGGGAGGTGTCGAGCAATATGCCCTTGTAGGGGCTGCGCCTTACTATTTTCTGAGCTCCTCGCGTGAGGTGGGGTCAACATGCCACCACCCAATCTATGATATGGCACCCGAAGAAAACAAGACGTTTCGAGGTAGTTTTCGTCCGCGATGTACCCGACCAGCATTTATTTGTATGCGCTCGTACGTACTGCTTATACAGAGTAGTACTAAAACAAATATCAATATGTCCCGAAACATAATCACGTTTTCTACACTAATATTCAATAAAAACGATGCTTATATTTAGGAACAGAGTGGTACCTACAGCAGTACGTACGTATACTCCGGCGGTAGTAAAACTATCATACTTGATTGAGGAGCTCGGCCGATCAGAAGACATTGAGCCAAAAAGTGTCACCCTTAATATTACCATTATTATTACGGGAGACCATAGTAAATAGGACCTGACGGTACACACTACAAACACTTACACATTTCCCTATTTTTACTAACCATGCTTGGTCGTATTTACTATAATAGGGTCCCCCGTAACAGTCAAACATACCACCAGCCAGAGGTACAGAAAGGTATGTTTGTTGTTGTTTTTCATCACATTAAACTCGTTTCAGTTGCTAATCCCTATAGTCTGATCTAGCAAGATCACGGCCCGTGGTCACAAAAGTGCTAGAGCCATCAGAGAATCCTAAAGAACACGTACACTCAGCAGGGAAAGGATACACAAGTCCGAAGAGGTACACCTAAAATCCCTACAGCATGTTATGCGTGTCCAAAACTGAACTACACGTATGTGGGATCGACTGCCATTCGTTTCGACGCTCACATGTCGCCATCAAGCTTGACGCTCGCGTTTGGCCGTCAAGCTTGACGCTCACGTTTCGCACTCAAGCTCGTTTTTTTTTGTTTCATGAACAGCCCCCCTCTGCAAGGATCAAGGGCTTTTGATCAGGGGTTCGTGGACGAAATGATGAGCCCTCTTTCACGATCAAAATTGGCGGAACAACGGGATTACTTCAGCACTATGGGCTATGACCCTCCATTTTGGGGTCATAGTCCATAGCTTCAGCAGTCCTGAAGAAGGCAACAATCAGAGGCACACCGCAATTAATGGGTGTGCGTGAGTATGTGATATCATAGCTCGGTTAACGCTCGCGTCTCGCTCACAGGGCGTCAACTCGTGTTTATTGATTGGTGGAATAGGATTACGTAAAACATATTTTTTTGTGCGTTTGTGGGATAGTCGTAAACAAACATGGTGTGGGTTGACGGAAGTTAGCAAAAAACGCTGATTGAGGGTTAGATTCAACGAACATGCTACTACATGGTTGATACCCCGCACGTCCACACTCCACACTACTACGCTTCGTTCTACGTTCTACTCCTTCTACAATAATACGAATACCTTAATTCAGAGAATTTTCCCCACGCGTTTGGGGTTTTAGGAACTTTACAGTCAATGTATATGTTTCATCCATTTTGCAGAACCTTGGCCACTATATAACACTATAATACCTGGTGTATAACAGTAGCCCCGTCGGTAACCTCGAAGACTGCTACGAGGAAGGTTGATGTCGAGAGTTGAGTCCCCGTGCGTATTATATATATATGTGTGGAGATTTCGATTATCAAATGACACCAACTACGAGGTAACTGCTGTCGAGAGCGCCTATTCATATCTCTCATCGACTCGCGTCGACTTGTGTAGGCACACAAGTCGACGCGAGTCGATGAGAGGGAAGAAAGTGCTGGAATATTTTCTCGCGATAAAAACCAAGGCACGTACGCTCGTACATACCCGTGTAGGGGGGAGTAGGGAGGGACTAACAATATGATGGCCGAGTAGAAGGCTTATCATATTGGGTGGGTATAAGGTTAACAGTTTACCCGCGTAGACCAACGAACGGACTGATTACGCGTAATTAAATGCCTTAACCCATTCAGAACTGGGAAAAGTATCCCACACCACTACTGTAATTCTAAGTAGTTTGTCCCCAAATTCGTGGAACCAGTTCTTAAGGGGTTAAAACATGGCGTCGTCGGCAAGACATAACATCTGGGTTGTACGTCGTACGACCACTGCAACCCATCCATGTCCTGCCGTCGATGCCATTTGATAAGTGATGAGACTTTATTAGTCCGTTGGGCTACGGTTAATAGTGGTAAAAAGGTTAACTGCTTACTGTTTACCCACCCCAATCTAAACCTTTATAACAAATGAATGGGTTGTTCTAGTCGTGAGTTCGGATCTAACGACCACCATGAAAACGCTAGCTACGAGTATTGTTTTTCATCTTTTTCCTCTCGTGTTTGTTGTCCTGTTTGCCGTGTACCTTTTACCCGTGTGTGTGTGTGTTCTTCACATTAAACCTTCCTTTCTACCCGTCGACATCCAGCACACCCTGTGTCCGTGCCGATTCTTCATCCTAAAAAGGTACCAGTTCTGTGGTCACAAAACTACGACACAGAGATACTACGCTCAGTGCAGTAAGCAGAGCAGACAATGCAATGCCATATACGACAGGCAAGACCTACCCTGCTAGCAATCCAGCTGCATGCAAGAGAAAAAAACCGTGCAATTACTTCAATTCATCCTAAAACAAAAACAAAACAGTCCTTCTTCCTGCACGCACGACGAGCTCTTGGCATCTGCAAGTCGCGCCGCGCCAATTTAACAACGTCTTCTATCTGTTTACGCTTTGGTCTGGTCAACTTCCTCCTTCTTCGTGCACGCAAGACCTCTTGGCATTTGCAAGTCGCACTACTACTACACCGGTTCAACAGCGTATTCTATCTTATTACACTTTGATCTGATCTACTTCCTTCAGCGAGAGCGTAGTGGGTGGCGTATAGCCGCCCGCGGAGCGCAGCCTTGTAATAAGTACTGATTATGCAGGGAGGGACGGCTGGATGGCTCCCGGGAGTATGCAGGATTATTTTTCTTGTTGTTGGTTACATCATACACGTAATAATGTAAATAGATCGTACTGATGTTTGTGTGTTATTTTATTGTTGTGCCGACGATGTGTAGCAATTACAGTAGCGTCAACGTTGATCACTCATGAGCACTCCGAAAGAAGCAAACCAAGGAAGGAAACAAAAGCCTGTACTGTACTACTGTAGTAGACAAGCCGTGGTCGCTACGAGCTGGTAGTAGTGTCTTCCCTTTTCTCCCCCGGCTACTTGCCTGCATTTTTATTGCACATCCTATAAAACCATCTATGAATTCCCACTATTACTGGGGACCATAGTAAATAGAACCAAATATTGTCAGTAATACTAGGGAAATATATAGGTTTTTGTATTTGCCGTAGGTCCTATTTACTATGTATGGTCCCATGTAGTAAATGGTCGTCGTGCTCGTCCATTTGCATAGAGTTTTGCCCCCAAAACTCGCGCTCTCGCACCGTATTTTACGATCACGGCATTGTTATTGGTGTCTAGTATTCAGGGATATGATTAGTTATGGTGATAGGTGTACTGTATATATATACATGTTTTGCTCCTCGTAGTGTATATACCGAAAAGATTGGACCTACCGTTAATATTCTTAATATTTGCAATTTACTGCTGTCATACGCTTGTAGGTTATTTAGTGTGTGTATGTGTGTAATACTATTTAATTAATTTCACGAAAGAGGGAGAAGAATATATACATATAATATATACTGTGTGTAGGGGGGGGTATAATTAATTAATTTAGCGAAAGAGGGAGAAGTGTGTGTAGGGGGGGGTATAATTAATTAATTTAGCGAAAGAGGGAGAAGAATATAGGATGGAGAATCGACACAGACACTTACTGGGTGTGCTGGATGTCGACGGGTAGAAAGGACGGTTTAGTGTGAAGAAATTCATTGGTAAAGAGTGGGAGGGGGGGGGGGGGGGAGTTCGTTCCTGTAGTCGTGTGGCGTTTGCGGGTCTGGATGTGTGTTTGGGACAGAATGGAGATTGCGGGCGTGTAGTTCAGTTTTGGACACGCATAACATGCTGTAGGGATTTTAGGTGTACCTCTTCGGACTTGTGTATCCTTTCCCTGCTGAGTGTACGTGTTCTTTAGGATTCTCTGATGGCTCTAGCACTTTTGTGACCACGGGCCGTGATCTTGCTAGATCAGACTATAGGGATTAGCAACTGAAACGAGTTTAATGTGATGAAAAACAAACAAACAAACAACAACAACATGCGAATGGTATGATTGAAATAAAAGCTGCACATTGTCAGATGGCCAATGGAATAATAATATGAATGAGTACGATCGTAGTGTATATGAAAATGATCAACAACAAACAAGTCACACAACGTTTTATACACTGCTTGCTGTGCTGCTTGTTGTTGTGGCGAAGCTTCGAGCGAACCCCCACCTTGGCGGCGTCGAAGACGGCTTGGTTTTGCGAGATCGGCAGGATGTGGAACACGAATTCCGTCCTGAAGCCGTAATCCCAAACAACCTGCTTTACTGTCGCCCAGGCGGCCGCGCTGTCCGGGCATGCCAGGTCGAGGAAGACGTCCACCTGTTGTGCGTATGTATGTGTGTGCGTGTGGTGCAGCGATGATGTTGGTTGGGCGCACGCAGAGGGTAAACAGACGAAGACAAACGAGCACCGGCGGGGAGCAAAGCAGAGAACACACGAGATATATCCTTCTATTACTATTTATTGGTTGTTATAACAAGACCAGTAAGAACACGTACATTTTTGCCGTCTATAAAATGAATGCACCCGATCCACGCTTTGGAGTACAAGCTCTGCTTGGAATTAGTCTAGGATGCGATGCCACACACGGTAGGGATGGTGCCTTGATTTATGAGCTATACTCTCGTGTGAGATCAACAACACATCTACCTGTGACTCGAAAGCCTCAATGTATCACCCGAAACATGACATACATGCCTGGCTTCGAAAAGTAATGTTGGCTCAACCCGACAAATGAGCTCTACGACTATTGCGGGGGACCATATATATCGGAACACTATAGTATACCTGGTACGTTTATTTCAGACTGTTTTAAGTTTAATTTTAATTTTAATTTAATTTTAATTTTTTCTCCCCCCACAAATAGACACACACTTCCTGAAGTCTTCGTACAGCCTCAGATTGTGTCCCCCTCATACGGGATGTACATCCTACATGAGGACATACATATAAAATCCGTAAGTACGCGCGATCGAAGTATTACACTCAGCTAGCAAAGATGAGTTTCGACGAAATCCTCGAGCTCACAGCTGTTGTTTTTTTTATTTTTTTTAATATATAGTAAATAGGACCAAATATTGTTAGCAAAAATAGATAACTATATAGTTTTTTGTTTGTATACCGTAGGTCCTATTTACTATGATGGGGTCCCTCGTAATAATAGTAGCTGTAGTACAGTATACTACTACTGTAGTAAAAAGTAACCAATCATGAACTAAAACGGCAAGCCTTACGTATGTATAATGTAACAACTACTTCGCCTGCTCTTCTTGCTCACTGGTGGCAACATATAGATTGCCACCGCCGTGCCTTTTTTTTCCTTTCTTTTTTTGATGAGCCTCGACGTCAAACTACATAGAGTTTTTCAGACTTAGTCGACGGTCGCATTTCAGAAGATTTGTTTTTTAGTAGCCTTCTCGCCCGACAATGTATATATACTATGTGTGTATGTGTAGCATAAGCTTCAACGTTGATCACTTAAAAATACTCCGGAAAAAAAACCACGGAAACAAAAAAAAAAACTCAATCGACCTTACACAAAAGAGGGAGAGAGAGAGAGAGAGAGAGAGAGAGACTATTGGAGATCGGCAACCGTTCCGAGAATAATCTGATGTTTGTTGTTCTATTAATAATAGAGAGATTACAGTAGTTAGGCGTTTGGTTCATATTCTTTGCAGTTTGGCTAAAAAGGACAGCAACGAAGCACTGTTTGGTTGATCGCGTGAGTTGGAATACTAAGTGGGTGTTCGTAGCACGGAACAGTGCCGGCAGACTGGTAGAACACGCGAACAGACAGCAGGGCTGCTTCTGCTTGTAGCTGTGTGGCCAGCGAGCGGTCGGTTGCTGGGCCAGGTATTTCGTGATTTATCAAGAAATTACAGCTCGTTCCAAGCTCAGAAAAAAAGAATCTGCGTGAAACGGATCGAGTCTCACACGGTGCAAAGCAGCGTGCGTGCGCGCAAACGTCGACATACATTCAAAAAAAAAAAACAGTTCGCGTACCGGCAAGAGAATAAAAAAGGGCAGCGGCCAAAAAAAGGTATACCTCGTCCTTTTGCGGCCAAAATCAGGTACATACTTAAAACCAAGTCAAAAACGCACTCCACGTGCGCTGCCATTGGTCCAAAACTCGTTGTACCGGTTTTTGCCTCTTCAAAACCCAGGTATACCTGATTTTGTCTACTCTGCTTGACTTTCACCTTTTTTTTGTCGTTTTTAAGCCAATCAGAGGCCCTTCATAGTTCCACCCTATGCCCCCTATACAAATGCCGACGTACGCGGAGACCCCCTTCTCCCTTCGCACCTCGCACTGCACGCCACTCGAGCGACACACACACATATCTGCCTGCAACCTCCGCCGAAATTAATACGAGATAGAAGGCTCCCCTTCGGGATTGTGGTTGACTTGGAATACCAGGGGTGTCACGAAAAGTTGAGAAGGGAGAATACAGCAGCAGGCGTTCGTTCCTCGTACCATTAATAGCAGCTACTCGTATACGTAGCCACCGGGCGAGCACGAAGAGCATGAAAAAAACTCTCTTTGCATTGCAAGGAACGGCAGGTTCGTGGGGTGCGTTTTAAACTTGACTTTAGTATGTACCTGTTTTTGGCCCCGAACGGACCAGGTGTACCTGTT
>MEHQ01000081.1:35587-94808 GCA_008828725.1 Saccharina japonica | reverse complement strand
TTCTGACTCCTCCTCCTCTTCCTCCTCCTCTTCCTCTTCCTCCTCCTCTGAGTCGTCTGACTCATCTGACCCCCCGTCGTGCTGTGAGACCTTACGGCGTGCTGCGGGGGCTATGGAACCCTTACTCTTCTGCTGGGAGACCGTTCGGCGTGCTACGGGGGCTCTGGCAGCCTTGCCCTTTGGCATCCTTTTCGCCACCGCCTCCTTCTCTGTCTTGCTTACGTCAAAGCTGCTTTCGAATCTCGCAGTGTTGGGGTCTGCTTTGTTCAGAGCCAACGAAGTGGAATGCTGCCCTTCTACGTGATGGGACATGCAGTATTTCCACACCCACTCTGCAGGGCTGCAAAACTTGCACTTCAGGGGTACGTTAGTGCATGGGGTCGATGACGTGAGCTTTGACGCCGCTGATAGGCCTCAAGCAACGAGACTTCTTTGCGAAGGGGGCCTTGGATAGGGCTCCCTCCACCACGGAGACAGTGCTCATCGTGATCACTCTCTCCCTCTCTCCCTGTCTCTTCTACGGTCGGCGCCTGTCCGCTCTTAGGGGGCTGCGTGGACTGTGGTACCCCCCTAGGCTGTGCCCCCCTTGGTATTATATAGGATTTAGTATAGGGATGTTTTATATAGGAGATTGTGTGGCGTTATGAGGGGGGGGATGAGTCCGTCGTACCCCCCCTCCCGCCTTGAGAGGTCCAAAATAAAGTTTTGGGTGTGTGGTGTCGAAAACTTTTTTTTTGTGCGCCCTTGACAGAGTAGCAATACTGGTTATTTCCACTTTCGTACGTTGCAAGTCCGCAAAATGTCTCGCCACTCACCACCGCAGTTCCTCCAACTTACGTACCTGTTACTTATATATACTGCTGTAGAGCTGCTGATTGATGTACCGTACCTCGTAAAGGGTTCCTGTACGGGTATAATCACTTCCTATTTCCGACCAACAGGCTACCGCACGCAGTAGTAGTAGACGACAACATCACGATACCTGGCACACACACCAACCAGCAGTAAGTACTGCTGTACACTACGTATAGAACCGACTTAATTCCGCGTAGTCCCGGTTTACCGCGGTATTGAGGCACCCAGAAATACCGCGGTACACCGGTCTATGGCGTGGTCCCACTTCATCGTGGTTTTCTGCTCCTGACACACCACCGCGCGCAGTATGTCGGGACCTACTGCTGTAGACTGTATGCATATTATACTATACTGCTGTAACTATTACGGTGGACCATCATAGTAAAAAGGACCAAATATTGTTATTAGGGGGGACCATAGTAAATAGGACCAAATTTCGTTTGTGAAAATCGGTAAATGTATAGGGTTTTGTGTGTGCCGTAGGTCCTACTTACTATGCCCCCCCCGTAATAGTAAAAATAGGGGAAGTATATATTAGGTTTTTTTGTGTGTACCGTACGTAGGTCCTCTGTTTATTGTTTATGATGGTCCCCCGTAATAACTGCTATTATTATGATTGTCATCTTTGCCACCCGACCAACGATGATGAGCTCCGACGTTGATCACTCATAGCATTTCCGAAAGCAGAAAACCAAGGAAACAAAGGAAACCTATGCCAAAAAGTCTAACTTCCTTCTGTGTCTACTGCTATTAATCGTACCACCACCAGGTATCATAAAAATAACCGTTTTTGTAGCAGGTATAAAAGCGAACATCGCAATCACCGCCCGCGTTGTTCGCACCCTAAATCCTCAACCCTGATAACCCGAACCCTATAACGCGCAATCAACGTAACCCTAACCCTGACCCTAACTTACCTCACCGTCCACCACGACAGGCGGGGTAATGTGAAAGGCGGCCGCTTGATGGCTTGTACCAGCCCGCATCCCCCGAGAAATGCGACGGACAGGTTGATCTCCCGTGGTGGTGGTGGCGGCGGTGGTGGTGGCTGCACCACCTACTACTGCAGTAGTAGCTGGAGTAGTAGGAGGAGTAAAAGAAGCTCCCAGCACGGAACAAGCGGCCCAGCAAAGCAGATTCGCTACTACAGCCACAAAGTTAAAGGATGCGGCTCTCGACATGATGACTGCAGTGCTGTGAGTGAGCTGGTTGGTGGTGGTCTCGGAAGAGAGCGGTTTATGTGGCTGTGGGCAGGAGCGCGGCTAAAACCTCAACGCTTTGTTATCACAGCTTTGTTTACGTGTGCCTCCTGTTTCTGTGTTATATAGGCAGGGACGGACGAAGAAGAAGAGGTGATGGGCGTGACGAGAGGAGTCTGAAAAAGATCAAGGAAGAGGGCGCATGCGGACGAGACTCTGTGTCTTTCCAGCTTCTCTCGTTCGGTCTGTCCTTAGTACAAATAGATGGAAAACTCACAACGTGGGGCCATCAACCAACAACGATGATAGAAACAGTCAACAGTCAATACAAAATGGGTAAGACGCGGCAGCAACTATTTGCAATTACCTTGTATGTGACAATAATAATGAAACGAGTGCGTCATCATTGTTCCGGGTTCCACAACAACAACAACAACAGATACACCAGGGGCGTCCGAAAATTATTTTGTCGACACCTAACTATCTAAAATGGTCAGAATGGAAAAACAATCGGAGCACTGCTGTGATCCCTGGACGATTTAGCACAAAACAAGTTTTTTCATGTATTTTTTTTTAATTTTCCAAAAACCAATCACTTGGTTTCAAAGACCTCCCCTCCGAGGCTCAGGGGAGGGTCTTTAAAACCAAGTGATTGGTTTTTGGAAAATTAAAAAAAAAAAAAAACTTGTTCTGTTCTACGTAAATCATGCAGCGATCACAGCAGTGCTCCGATTGTTTTTCCATTCTGACCATTTTAGATAGTTAGGTGTCGAAAAATTACTTTTCGGGACGCCCTCGGATACACGAATAGCGTGTGCCTCTAATGTCAAAAGTAATGCATACACACTATTAATACTACCAGGTAATACCGTGGACCTATAAGTTGGACCTAATAGTCGGGTTTATGTACGCGAGGTCTACTTATTAAGAGTAGAGGTAGGGGTAGATGAAACCAATGAATTAATGACTTGCACGTCAAGGACGAAAATACTAAATAGGACCTCTAGATGAAACCAATTAACATAATGACTTGCACTTCAAGGACGAAAATAGTAGATTTTTCCTGTTTACTATTATTTTCGTCCTTGAAGTGCAAGTCATTAATTAATTGGTTTCATCTACCCCTAATAATATTAATATTGTTAGTAAAAAAAGGAAAATATCAAAATAGATAGGTTCGTGTGAATACCGTAGGTCCTATTTACTATGTTCGCCCTTAAAGTTCAAGTCATTAATTAATTGATTTCATCTACCCCTACCTCTACTCTTAATAAGTAGGCCTCGCGTACATAAACCCGAAATCCTGCGATTACACGAAGTATCTGAAGTATTCTTGGGTATTCTGATAGTTTTCTCGGAGCATGCTTTACTCCCAGGTGCTGGGAGCATCTCGTTTAGGTATCGTAGCATGTATATATTAACATCTATTAATATTCATCTGGCTTACATGCGCGCGACAATATAGATGGGCAAGAATAACTGAGGCACCGGCAAATATTCAGCCAAAAAGTGTAGATGAAATTAATGAATTAACTACGAAATAAGTGTGAATTGATTAATTTTGGCACAAAAGTTATGTGGTGCTGGAGTGTTCTACAATAATAATGGGCGGCGTATCGACGACGACAACAAACAAAATAGACCCGAGTCCGACCCGGCTTGTTGTGTATTACCCCTGGTATAATATATCATGGGCATCTATCTACTATATTTCGATGCGCGTGCATTCGAAACGTCTACCCATCCACACATACATGCATGTATGTGGAGAGCAGGTTTTGGAAAAGATCTGTAGAATGGTCGTCACAATTGTACCGACGGAAGATCTACCAGAAGGTACCTGTTCTATTGTTGGAGAATCTTACGGATGAACTGCGAACTGCGGGTCTCAGTCTGATATACCCAAGACTGAAGGGACGAGGAGACCCTTCCTTGTCGGCTAATGCGTATAAAGATTAGATTCCCGGGTGCTGCGTTGCGTGTTGTTTTTTTGTTCTTATGAGCTCCGACTAGAACCTACCTGGTACAGGGAAAGACACAGAAGCAGCAGCAGTATTTGACATTCCAGCCACAGCAGCAATAATTAGAACCGCGGAGCTGATTGATGGTGAAAAATACGTTGTGACCTTATCTCCTTATCTTATTCCGATAAAAAGTGATGGTGGAAGAACATTCGAGGATTTTACAAAAAAAAAACGCATAATAATAGTTGTTGAATCCGGTTGAATTGTTATGTTTGCCAACATATATATATGGCATGTGTGCGTTCTTCGTGCTTTCCACCATGTTGAATTGTTATATTTGCCAACATATATATGGCATGTGTGTGTGTGTTCTTCGTGCTTTCCACCCGTCGACACCCAGCAATCTCCCTCTCGATCGATCTGCGCTTCTTCGAAATCCTAGATAAATGCACACCCTGGACAATTCCTATTTCAATAGTCTATTGTGTCTATAATAATTTTTGGGTGTAGTCTATTAATTGGAATTGCCCAACCAAATGATTTTGATTGAAGTATATTCATTTGAATTGTCCAGGTAATTAATTTTGGATGCTGCCTACCAATTGGAATTGTCCGGACAATTGATTTTGGGTGCTGTCAAATAATTGGAATTGCCTGCACAATTATTTGGACCATTCCTATTCAATAGTCTATTGTGGCTACAACTGATTCGGATGCTGTCTATTAATTGGATTTGCCCAACCAAATGATTTCGATTGAAGGATACTAATTGAAATTGTCCGAGCAACTGATTTTGGGTGCTGCCTACTAATTGGAATTGTGCCTACAATTGATTTCGGGTGCTGGCTATTAATTGGAATTGCCGAGACACTTGATTTCAAATGCTATCTATGAAATGCAATTAATTGTCCAACTAAATGATTTCGAGTGATTTCTATTAATTGAAATTGCCCAGTCAAATTATTGAGTGAGATCTATTGAGTCGGATTTGTATAGCCAATTTGTTTCGAGTGTTGTCTACCAATTGGAACTGTCCAACCTAATGACTTAAAGTACAGTCTATTAATTGGAATTGTCGAGGTCAGAAAAAATTTTCGAACACTACAATTGGAAGGTCAGGACGAAGCCTATTGACCCAACCAACAATTTAATGTGGAAAGTCAGCACAGAAACCTATTATAGACCAAACCACTCTATTGATAGGCAAGACCTGAAACTAATTGTGGAAACAATTTCAATTGGAAGGTCAGGGCAGAAACTATTGCTCCGACCATTCCTATGAATAGAAAGGAACAAAACGAAATTATTGAAACAATTCCAATTGGAAGGTGAGAGCAGAAACGGTTTGATTGAACCATTTCAATTGTGAGACAACCAGAAAATAATTGCTGAAACAATATCTATTGGAAGACCAGACACAAACCTATTGGCCGAACCATTCCTATTGATATGATGCACCACGAAAGCAGGATCTCGCCAATTCCATTTAAATGGACTTCCGGGAGAGTCTACTGTAAAACAATAGTCCATTGTGGGTAGGTCCCATATCCTATTGAAGAAGTAATAGAGTATTGGAGTCTGCGAAGCGAAAAAAATGCAGGAAGCAATTCTAGTTAATTAACAGAGCCCTAAAACAATTGCCTAAGCAATTCCAATTAGTAGGTGGACTACAATATGTTGTTGTCTTTGCAATTCCAATTGCGGCAATATGGTAATAATCAATTGTCCGCCTCATTTCATTTAATAGACTTTTCGGTGCGTCTATTGTAGGCGCAATAGTCTATTGCGATGCCTATTGTCCAAGGCTTAAGCAGAAAGGGAATGAAAAAACATTTTCCAAGTGATTAATCGGCCGCCAAACATTTTGTCCGATATATTAAATTTAATGGGCATCCTCCGAAATATGATGTCTGGTCGATTCCAATTAATAGACTGCTTCATTAATCAATTGGTCCGGCAATTCCAATCGCTAGACAGCCTCACGAATCGTTTGCCTTTGCAACTTTAAGAAATAGCTTGCTCATGCATACATATCATACATTGATGTGTCAACTTACAATGGCAGCGTCCGGAATCAATTGACCGGTAACATCATATTGTCTATTGAATGGAAATGCCTGGTTGTCTGGACAATTTATTTCGAAGCCTGCCAAATAAATTATATTGCCTGGACAATTCTTTAGAAAGATGCCTATTAAATGGAATTGCCCGCGCAAATAATTTAGAAGGATGTCAATTAAATGGAATTGCCAGCACAATTTATTTGGGAGGATGTCAATTAAATGGAATTGCCAGTACAATTTATTTGGGAGCGTGTCAATTGAATGGAATTGCCAGCACAATTTATTTAGAGGGGTGTCAATTAAATGGAATTGCCAGCACAATTTATTTAGGAGAATATAAATTAAATGGAATTGCCAGAACCATTGGCACCGAAAATATTCTGCAATTGTCCATTATCGTTACAATAGAATGGGATATTATATTTCAATAGACTATGGGTTCAGCAATGGGATTTCGGTGGATACTGTTAATAGCAATTACTTCAACCATTAATGTAGATGGGTGTATATTAGCATAAATTGGGTGGACGATAGGGCCTGGTGGATGTCTGTTAATAGGAATTGCCTGTACCATAGAGCTCGATGCGTTCCAATTAATTGGAATTGGCGACCACAATTGCCAGTCAATTGTAATAGGAAACTATTAATAGACAATTAGGCAATTGATAATTGTCCAGGGTGTGGATAAATGCCACTCTCTCCCGAAATATAAGAACCGTTTTCATTCAATATTAATGTAAAACAATTTCTTATATTTCGGGACAGAGTGGTGCAAAAAAAACTCTGGTGACAAAAAAAAAACGACAGATAACCTATTGTTATGTACATTATTATACCAGGTACCAGGCATATATATGTAGTAAGCAGATTAGACGATGCAATGTCGTGGCATCGTATCATTGCTGGGTACGACGGGCACGGCATACACTCGTTGAAAAAGAGAAACATTAAGGGCATTAGCCAAAAATAGGTGTACCTACGCACTTTGAGCCATTTATAGGTACACTGCGTAATGTACACCGGAAACGGCTTCCGGGCCCGCCTTATATTGGTCCTGCGCTCCGTTGTACCTACAAATGGCTCAAAGTGCACCTATTCTCGGCTAATCAATGTACGTATCACGTATTTTTGGCTTCAACTGTACCTATAAATGGCTCAAACGACAACTTTTTGGCAACTGAAATATAGACAAACGGCCACACATCCACCCACGTTTGCTATGGAATGTTGTTCCGGACCGCGCCAACGACTGTGTAACTTAGATCCCCTTAACCGTATGGTATTACTCTGTACACGTATTTTTATACCAAAGTTGCTCCTACTTTATACTGCACTACAGTATTTGTATTGTACTTTCAGCATAACGGCATGGAAACACTCGTCATTGTTGTTTCTCCGCATCGTATTGTAACGAAGGATAAGAGCCATTACAGACGCACGCACTCATGTCTTCAATCCACCTGTCCCTATGTCTCTCACCGCTTCTTGTTCGTTTCCGTCCGTGATGTATGCAGGTTGGTTCCTCCTCCTGTGTCCTGTCTCGATAATAGCTTCCTGCAAAGTACCAGTCTAGCCTCAAGCAATTATCCTCCAAGCGCTAGTGCTATACAACAGATCTCCGTATGAAACTTCCAACACTACCTTTACGGTAACGATTGCTGTACTCAGTCTCGCTTCGCAGTCACTCATGCTCAAGTTATCTTCCTTTTTCCCTCATGGTTTTGTGTGTTTTTGGGTTTGGTTTTGACTGACCGAGAACGGAGCCCTGTCGACTGACTGGAGTTGCACAATCTTTAGGAAGCATTCCGTTACGTACGTATTTTACGTTACGTACGTGCCAATCCGCCGCAACACCCCCCCAGCACGGTTTCCTAAGAATACCGTGCTAACCGGGCTGCGGACACACTGGAGTAAGAGTGAGGGCCTTTTCCCACACTTAGTCGTGTTTCGATTGCCGTAAGGCTCGAATGAGTGGCGTCTACCATTTTCATGGAAAGGCGTCACCCCGGGGGTAGGGACCCTGGGCCTTGCGTTTTTCCGCGTTGGGTCCCAGATCGGTACTGCTGGACTTGCTAGAATTTCCCATCAAGCGCACCAGCTGAAAGCCTCTTATCCAACTACTCCCCGGCTTTCCCCGTTAACACGGGTAGGCCGAGGTCTTGATCCTGCTCGCCAGTCGATCTTCGGCTCGATCTTTGGCTAACGTCTTCTCCCGTTCTCCATCGAACTCCACTTCACTTCCTCGCGTTTACAGGGAACCGGATTACGAATTTCCAGCTCTCCTAGCTTTCAGGATCTCACGTTCGTTGAGTTCCTCCCAATCTCCGTCTGAGTACCGAACCCGCCAGTACGGTGACTTGTAGTCGAAGATCTTCGAAAGGTGACGCTTCTTATTTCCTTCAGCGTCGGTGAATTCCCTCCAGATCACGGTCCCCACGGGGTGTTGTTTCAACGCATGTTCACGGTCGATTGCATCTCTTTCCTTCCGTGTTAGCATCGAAGTCGGCCTTGGCCGGCATTCCGCTCCGTGATACGTCTCCCACAGTGCATGGAAAACGTCCAGCTGTAAGGGGGTGAAACTGTCTCGCGTCTCTTCCTCGGACAGCCACTGCGACTCTGAACCATCCACGAATCGCCCCTTGTATCGCCACTTCCAAGCGTTGCCTTGACCCATCACAGCCTCTCTGTCTATCAGGGTATACATAGGCGACGCTACAATCGACGGCTCCGCAAGTCCGAAGTCAACTCCCCATGCCAGGTGAGCAAACTCGTCCTCGAAGTCGTGACGGAGGTTGTCCGGACGTAAGTGGAACATCTTGATGTTCGCTGCTGACGCCCTCCGTCGGCGAATCCCTCGCCCATTCATCGTGACGATGTAGCTGAGTCCTGGTAAGACAACTTCAGTCACCTCCCAAGGTCCGGTCCAGTGCTCGTGGGCTAGTTTATGATGGATCCCCTCTCTTGCCATCACAGACTCCGCCTCCTTCACCAGTACCTTGTCTCCGACAACCACACGGGTTCCTACCGAGGTTCGACCGATTTCAGCATTCCGACTCTCACGAGTTTTCTGCCTGTCATCATGTCTTTTCAATAGAGCCTCCCGTACATCCCGTACCTCCTTGTACGCTTGACGTTTGTCGGCCACGTAACTGTGCATCCCGCCCCTGAAATCACCACCATCGATCTCGGGGTGCGTAGCATCAAGTTGCGTGCGCGCATCACGACCGAAGAAAAGACGGAAGGGAGTTGGCTTCCCCGGCAAGCGCAGGTCCGGCGTGGTACGATGGATCCACAGTGCCGGCTGTACGTACTCGTCCCATCTGCGTGGCCAGGTCTTGCACAGTTCTCCTAGTGCTTCGTGTAGCCACCCCCCCAGTCTCTCCACCGTCCCCTGCGCACGAGGATGGTCGGCAGGCCCATAGGCGATGGTCACGTTCAACCACTTGCATAAGTGTTGCATCACCTCTGCCGTGAACTCGGATCCCGGATCACTGCGAACATACAGCGGTAGCCCAAAAGTAAGCATCACTTCAAGCAGTTTCTTCGCTACTCCGAGTGCTTCTTTCGTGGGGAGCGGGAAGGCGAACAAGAACTTGCTGGCTTTGTCGACTGCCACCAGTAGAACTTTGTTGCCTGCGTCCGACTTCACCCCCATGTCCTGGATGTCGACTTCGAGTACCTCCCCGGGTCGCAGAAACCTCGCCGGTAGCATGGCAACCCGTTGACTCGCTGATCGCTCGCGACGCCTGCACCCACACGAGAGGACGTAGTCTCTCACGTCCCTGATGAGGGTGGGCCAGAAAATCATCCCAAATACTTCTGCTGCCGCGAGATAATCTTCAAACACCATGCAGGCCAATCCTTCCAGTTCCACGACCTCTGGCACCGGTTTTCCCAGTAAGCCTTGAACAGCTAGTTCAACTAACACTGCTCGTAGCATTGGAGGAGACGTGAAATCTGCGATGACGTTCGCCGCTGCGTTTTGGCTGACCGTCTGCGGGATCACATAGTGTTCCTGTCCTGTGGTGATCTTGGCGTAGTCGTTGAAGTGCAACTCCTCAGCTTCTTCAAGGCGTGCTGCATCCGCTGGGTGTGCGACATACCCTTCGGTTGGCTAATCCCCAATGATGTGAACACGGTTCAAAGAGATGATGGGCTCGTTGAACGAATAAATCGCTCGCTCTCCGATACCTCTCTTCAGGAAGTATGCGCCTCTTCGTCCCAGAAATCCCCCCAATCCCTGAACTGGTTGCTTTACCTTCTCCAACCTCTTCTTCCAAACGGTTAACTTCCCCTTCGTGGCAAGGCCTCCCTTGATTCCTACCACGAACGTCCGTTTCCTCCTCCACGGAATTCCTACTTGGCTCGCCAATATCTCCGCCTTGTCCACGATGTATGACTTTCGTTCCAAAGCGGGGAGAATCTCGTCGTTCCATTCCGTCGTTCGCAAAAGGTTGCCCAAACATTCGAGTATAAAAACTCGTGCGTCTGAGGCGATGGAAGCTTGGGCTAAGCTACTCGCTCCGGATACTCCTTCTTTCACTCGCACCCCTTCAAACCTCCTGCAGGCGTCACTGATCACCACGTCTGGGTTCACCTCTCTCAACATGCTTAGGCATTCCTGCGAGCCTGTTGTCACCTTAAGTAGCCTCGCACCGTTGTCCAGTCCGTTTGCTCTGCTGCATTCCAGTGCTCTCCAGTCCTGGTCTACTGCTCCTCTGACTGTCAGCAATCCCTCCGATGCAAGGATGCTGCCTCCCCCCCCACAGTCGAGCATGACCACCACTGGAAGTTCCGGTGCAATAACAAGCTCGGCCTGTTGAGTATCTACCTCAAATGGGTCTGCGGGTGTGAATGCGACGGCTGCAAGCACTACAAGACTTCGAGTACTAGTTTCGTCCACATCTTTCACTCCTAAGGTTTCGAGGTGTACGCCGTCGAGCACTCGCCCCTGCGGCCCTTTGTAAACGTTTGGCAACGACTCGTCTCCTGGAAAAGAGTCGTCGAAATCCTCGATCACGTTGCTCTTGTTCGGTAACCGCGACATGGCGTCCGGGAGCTGATGTTGTGTCCCCGGCCTGCACTTCAAGATCGTGTCGTGCTCCATCAACCTCAGAGCCCAGCGGTGATACTTCGGTGTGAGGGATTGACTTTTGAAGAGCCAAATCAACGCCGAACAGTCCGTGATGAGCGTGAACGGCCGCCCCCAAAGATAGGGTTGGAACTTGTTCACCGCCCACATGACCGCCATGCATTCACGGTCTGTTGCTGACCGTTTGGAGTTCCCTCTTGACCACATTTTGCTGCCGTAAGCGATCACCTTCTCCACCCCTTCGATGCATTACGTTAGCACCGCTCCTGCTCCCATCTCACTGGCATCGGTGTACAGCAAGAACGGCTCTGTCCACACCGGCAGGGCTAGAATTGGAGGTGACGTCAAAGCCTCGATAAGCGCATTAAAAGCCTTGTTCTGCTCTTCTCCCCACGGAACTTTCTCTTTCTTCGCTCTCTTGGTTCTGAACCTTGGATCTCTTAGCAAATCGGAAATGGGCGCTACCACTGTGCTATAATGGGGTACGAATTGGCGTAAGTACCCTGTCATGCCCAGCAGCACTCGCACTTCCTCCACCGTGTTCGGCCTTGACAGCTGCGTGATAGCATCAATCTTGCTCGGGACCGACCTGGTACCAAGCCTATCCACGATCATGCCGACGAACTAAAATGACCGACTGACAGAAATGCGATTTCTGGAGATTGACGGTTAGACGTCCTTGCCGTAGACACTCGAGCGTTTCTCGAAGCAGCTCCCTATGATCTCCAATGGTTTTCGACGGGATGGCGATGTCATCCAACCAGTTCTTGATTCCTTTATCCTTGACTGGTAACAGTCGTCCTCCCACGTAGTTGGCAAACGCGAATGGCACTGTCTTCAACCCGAAGCCGCAGCGAACGTACTCGTACAGCTTGCCGTCAGCGTTTCGAAACGCCGTCAGGTGTCGATCGTCCTCATGGATCTCGAGCTGTAAGAATCCTGAAGCCTAATCGATGCTGGAGAAATACTTCGATTTCACCACCTTTGTCGAGTTGCTCCGGTGGTCTCCCCCTGTCTTTCTCCTTGATCCCCTCATCCTGTTTCGGGCCTGTCGGTTCCTCCGACACCGGGTTCATGAGTGACTTCATGCGTTCCCGATCGTAATTGTTGACAGCGTAAACCATCGCAACCACCATGCCCCCCTGGATCTTCACGTTATCCTGGGTGACATTCGACAACTTGCATTGGTGCGGCATATCCGGGAACCACCACTGTGCTCCCGTTGGCACTCCTAGATCCACTCCTAGCTTAAGATCATAGCGGTTAGTTGGCTCTACCACTACGAGCTGTTGTACTTGGGGTTGAGGGCCTTTGACAAAAGCGCCTACCTGGATACTGGTACCTCCCGGAACCTCTACGTCTTTGCAATGCGTAGTTTCCAGTGCAGAGTGCCTTCGTCCTCCCATACAGAGCTTTTTAACTCCATAATCCCCGCCGGAATCTTCGGTTTCCCCAATTATTCCGGTTCTTGCTCGTCTGTCGATAGTTTCACCGCGCAAAAGTGGTCCCATTCGGCATACAACGCACCTGTTATGGCTTCTCCGACCTTCTTCGGGGCGAATGGTACCCACGATGAGGATGGTGTCGGCCGGAAACCCTCCTCACCATCGAAACTGATGATACTTCGATGATCCGTCATGAACGCGGCTCCAAGCACCATCGCGTACGGAAGTCCTTTCACCACCCGGAACTTCACACGGAAGATCTGGTCGACCGGTGCAAAGACCAGTGGTAGCAAGCACGAGCCTACCACTTCCATCGGGGGTATGGTGCCGTTCTTTGGGTTCGCTGCGCCAAGTAGGCCCTTTTCCGTTGGACTCACCAGCGATTTTCCCCCACCATCACGTTCCTCAATGGACTCGATGAACTGCCGTGACACGTAGTTTCCTCCGCCCGCCCTAGTATCCACCAGCACCGCAATCGGAAGTCGCCGGCTGGGGTGTTTGAGAGCCTCCTTACCGCTCCCGGTGCAGCACCGACTCGTAAGCGCTCTTCCGTCCTTCTACCCCCATTTCCTTGACTAGGTGGTCGACCATGCGTTGGGCTTCTTTTAGAAAACCCTCCGGTTATGTCGTATAACGGATTAAGCTGTCCGATCCGCGATCCATCAGTTCCTAGTGGGATGGGTGGTTGTCCTCCCTGGGGTCCCCACCCCCGCATCATGGGTTGACCACCCCACGGTGCCTGCCACCCCTCAGTTCCCGCTGGTCCGATGAATCCTGGCTGTTGTTGACCAGTGAACCCTGACTGCTGTTGACCAGCGAATCCTGGCTGCTGTTGGCCAGCGAACCTTGGCTGCTGTTGCCCAGCGAACCCTGGTTGCTGTTGCCCAGCGAACCTTGGCTGCTGTTGCCCAGCGAACCCTGGCTGCTGTTGACGTGGCGGCCTTGGCACCATCGGAGGTCCCCACCGCGATGTAGGATTCGGTTGTGCTCCTTTTGGGGCTACCTATGGACCCCATCGTCCTCCGACTCCAAAGGGCTACGGTAGAGGGGGAGGGGCCATCTGATTATACCCGCCTCCCGCTCCTACAGGATTTGCCGGTCCTGTTGCCTCGGGTAAGGTCCACCAAAAGGTCCCCAAAAAGGTCCCCCTCTTCCTGCCATGGCCGTTTGGTGACCCGGTTATGTTCTTCCCTTCCATCACTCCTCCCCCCTTCCCCGGGACGCCGCCCGTTTCCCTTTGACGAAACCTCTCGCTTTGCTGTCGTGTAGAGCAAGATGAACTCGACGTCGCTGTGTTGTACCCGATGTACTCGACGAGGCTGTGCAGTACACGACGGACTCGACGACGCTGTGTTGTACCCGATGTACTCGACGAAGCTGCGTAGTACACGACGGACTCGACGACGCTGTGTCGTACAAGGCGAAGATGGTGTCCAACGATGTAGTCCAGGGAGACGAGTGGAGTCCAGGGGATCGATGGAGTCTAGTTATACCGGGTTGTCTCCATCAAATGGGCATAAACAGTGGCTCGGGACAAAGTGGGTGGGAAAAGGTTTCGAGTACATGTATATCTACCTTCCTGGTTTATTGAAAGTTGTCCATTTATCAAAATATATATGCAACCCTTCGAAAGCTCGAGTCTTCACTAACAGAGTAACGTATGGAACCCCCTAGGTATCTAAGACATATCAATCTAATTGTACGAGTAGGCATTAGCTATATCCGTCATTGTTGTACATCCTTTACACATTATCTCAACGAAATTGGAACAGCAGAATCTATAATTTTGTAAACATCTATTGAGGTATCAACATCCATTCATAGAGTAACACTCGATAAAGGTTTCAGGGTCTACATATATTCATGCATAACTAATAGTAGTAAATTCCTATGCAGCCTTGAAATTATTTGTATAGTAGCTCCCCAAATGTATGTAGCTCCGCTGTATGTAGTAATTCCCATGACGTGTATAGCTCCACTGACATCTGAAATATTATGTTGTTTCCATTGATTAATATTAATGCATTCTCTACAATCCCCAAAATTCCAACGTACTGTCATCGAGCTTCCCCCGTTCCCGACTCCCTATGATAATATCTCTAAACCACGTTTCCAATTCCGGTAAGTTCTCAGCATGACAAAGAGCAGCTATAGAAAGGCTTACATACCCCATACAGAATTGAAAACTAGAACCAGTTTGCAGTATCACTACCCCTGAAACACCTGTGAGAACGAGCTTGCAGAGCCTGTAGAACCTGCGAAGAAAATCACCATCACAAAGGTTAAAACCAAATTGCCTGCAAAAAGCCCTTATCTTGTGATCGTCTGATAGTATGCATCAAGTGTAGATCAACCAACAGACCCGAACTCATTTTCAACCTGTATGATAAACGCAGGCACATTCCTATAGTGATTTATCACGCAACAAGTACTTAAACGAAGTCGGACAAATAAAAACGCGACCAAAGAACTTGTACAGTAATTGTTAATCCTCCAAACCAACCGATTATTCCACATTGACTCTATTTAATTCCCAATCAAATCAATCAATCGATCTTTCACACTATACAAGGTACAATAAGCAAGTATCCCCAATAATAACATATACATCTAATACTCTATACTCATAAACGTGCTCTATTTTCACTATACATACAGCAGTAGTATGAATACATGTATGAGTAAATGGTGTGTAATCTTTTAAAAACTAAATCATAGTATTACTTATTTTATGTTACTGGTTCAACAGTCCATGTTACTCCGTTCCCACCATCCTACCTGGACATACATAGACGGACATAGACACAAACGAGATCATAAAACGAAATCATAATTTTACTCCGTTCTCACCATCCTGCCTGGACATACATAGACGGACATAGACACAAACGAGATCATAAAACGAACTCATAATTTTACTCCATTCTCACCATCCTGCCTGGACATACATAGACGGACATAGATACAAACGAGATCATAAAACGAAATCATAATTTTACTATATTATACACATGTTACTGGCTTAACGGTTAGACATAAGCAGACACCCCCCCAGCTTGACAGTAGACAACGCTTACGTACTTGATTGAATACATAAACAAAAACAAATGAATGTCTTGCGGATGCACACAACGTCCTCAATATTAATTATTAATATGGGGAGAAAAAACCTGTGATTTCAGAAAAAAAATGTTGGTGCCTGAAAAAAAACGTAACGTAGACCAATCATAGCCTACCCATCAATAATTGTGACACTATAAATTTGACTTTATCACTTAATCGGTCGAACTCACAGCAACGTACAGCAAGCAGCAAGCAGCAGCGGTTACCAGCAAAAATAACAAAAACATAGCACAACACCGGCCGAGCCCCTCCTTGCCACCTCGACAGCGAGCATGCATACGCATACGAGCTTGTTGGGACTCGTACGAGTACAACGGCAGGTTGTTGTTGCTGTGTTGTTGCTGCAGCGTGTTGGTGTTGTTATCGTCGCAACGAGAGAGGAACGTAAGTATCATTCTGCATCGGGGATGGGTCATCCATATACACTGCAACCTGCTTTTTTCAAGAACACAATCCGCCAGATGATACATATATCCTACATGCCCCCACGCATTGAGGTAATTTCAACACTGTCGATAGCTCTACACAAGATCGTTCGAATGAGCCTAGTTTCATGCCGAGGTTCAAACTGTAGCGCTCGCGGTGGCCTCGCAGCAGAGGGTACCTGGCATCAGACGAAAAGAAAAACTAAAAAAATCGAGCGACCCCGTAACCCGCATCAAGAAAACCTCCGCAAGACTTGGAAATCTACTAAAACATTGCCACTTATTGATTGTATACGTACTGATACACAAACAAATCTAGCGTCATGCAACAGTAGTAGTTGATACCGAGTTGTATGTGTCTGCTCTCTCTCTAGGTTGTGTACAGCAGTAGCAGTTGTACGTCGTAGAGTTCACCTGCACAGATCTATGAGTACGCGTACGTATGTACAGTGTGCTTATAATATCTAGCTCTCTCTATGAGTATCTACGAGTGATAAGCCGATTTACATACGTACGATTACGAATATTTTTGTACAACAGCAGTACTACTGCTAGACTACAAACTACAAAGCAGCTAAGGCTCCCCTTATCGAACAGCTGCCGAGAAAATTTAGATAAGAGCAATAGAACGACAACCCTGAGCAAAGGCAGTAACAATTACGACACCTCCAAACAGATGCAGTCACGTTTACAGCAGCTACATATTTATACAGCATTGCTTAAGGTACAACAAGTAGATAGAGTACGATGCCTGCACGAAGAGTAGAGTGCAGAGCGACTAAAATAGGAACCTGCAAGACAAGGGAGAGTATCTCAGGACTAGAAAATATTTCATGTTTCGACTGCCCAGCGTATTGCCTATATTATTTTACGAACTTGAACTATAGCTAGCCTGGTTTGTTGCTGTACTTTTCTACCTGTCTGTCAAACGAGATTATGAACCTGTGTCAACCTGCAAACATCGTATGTCAGAGTCAACCTGCAAAACATAGCACCACGGACCCATCCCAGCTGAAGCCCCATGTAACGAAGGATAAGAGCTACTTCAGACGCACGCACCCTAGTCTTCAATCCCCTGTCCCCAAGCTCTTACCACTTCTAGTTCGTTTCCGTCCGTGATGTATGCAGGTTGGTTCCTCCTCCTGTGTCCTGTCTCGATAATAGCTTCCTGCAAAGTACCAGTCTAGCCTCAAGCAATTATCCTCCAAGCGCTAGTGCTACACACCAGATCTCCGTAGGAAACCTTCAACACTACCTTTACGGTAACGATTGCTGTACTCAGTCTCGCTTCGCAGTCACTCATGCTCAAGTTCTCTTCCTTTTTCTCTCATGGTTTTGTGTGTTTTTGGGTTTGGTTTTTGACTGACCGAGAACGGAACCCTGTCGACTGACTGGAGTTGCACAATCTTTAGGAAGCATTCCGTTACGTACGTATTTTACGTTACGTACGTGCCAATCCGCCGCAACATTATTGGCACTGGGCCAAGGAATAGGGTCAAAAGTTATGACTTGCAATAAATTATTATTACGGGGGGGCACATAGTAAATAGGACCAAATATCATATTGTTAAAAATATATACTAGTACCAGGTACGAGTATAAGAATAATAATAATAAATAGGTACGTAGTAAGTATCACACTTTTTTAGGTCCTATTTTTACCATATATGCAACACCCCGACAGCGAGGACGCGAGTGTCGGGGTTGGGATGGGCTGGGACGGCTGAACCCAGCCATTGGAAACGAAGGCATGCATCGGGCTAGAAAACAGAGAGCCTACATCATGATAAAAGGAATAATACAGAGAAAAAGACAAAAAAAAAAACGGAGGGGTCGGACCGCGCGTAGGCTAGCAAAGTTTGCAGCACGCGTGGCCCGAGCGAGACAGAAGGAGGCATGTGTAGTAGCTACCTACAATGTGCGGACCCTGGCTGTAAAAGGGAAAAACGGGTATGGGCGTACCGAGTGCGTACTGGCGAAGGCCCGACAACTTGGATGTGACTTTATCGGTCTGCAGGAAACAAGGAGACCTGGGAAAACTGACTTCTCTGCAGCAGGATACCGGGTCTTCTGCTCTGGGCAAGATGACACGGAATGCAGGCAAGGATTATATGGGGTTGGTTTGGCAGTGAAGGAAACCATATGCCGTAAGTCTGTTTATACTCACCAGTTGATTGACGAACGCCTCATGTCTATGCGCTTCGAGTTGACTGGTGAAAGCGTTGCTGTTAACCTAGTCGTTGCCTATGCCCCAACGGAAGCCAGCCTCAACACACAGCTGAAAGAGGATTTCTGGAAGAGGTTGGGACATATGGTCGAACAGATTCCAACGAAGGAATGTTTGTTTGTACTGGTAGACGCAAACGCACGGACTGGAAAGAGAATGGATGGGTGTGGAGACGGTAGGGTACTTGGAGCATACGGACGCGATGAGCTCAACAGTAACGGTAAACACTTGCTGGCATTCGCTTCAGACAACAAGCTCGCTCTCACGAACACGTTTTTCAGCACACGTAAGGGTGGAATATCCCATACGTTCAACGGTATCAGCAGCCGCAACGACCAAAACCGGATTGATTATATCCTAACTCGCCAAGCACATCGATCTCGCGTGTGTGATGTGAAGGTCCACCCCCAGCCTCCGCCCCCAGCCAGGGCGGATTCAGACCATACTATCGTATACGCGATGGTCCGCCTCAGCGGCCGTTTTGCACCTAACCGACACGTGCGAACGAAAAACGAAATCCGGCCTTTCGATCGGCAGAAGTTTAGATATGACGGAGATTGCAGGCGGCGAGTAATGACGCGGATCCTCTCCAAGCTTCCATTCCTACCCCCGCAACTGAACAGTATCTCTGAAATGGTCGAATCCTTTGCCGGCATAATTATTGATGCAGTAGCGAAAGAGGTACCTCCCCCGCCACGTCGCACACACAAACTCGGGTGGTGCGAGAATGCTCAAACCGCAGCCGCCTTCAAAATAGCATGGGATGCGAGGGATGATGCCCGACGATCCATGCGTATTAAGAAGGACAAAACTGCGTGGAAGACGCTGAGGACGGCGTGCGCGAATCTGCGAGGGGTGATTGACGCAGGATTACATGCCTACTTCGAAGAGTATCTCGCTGAAACAGAGAGACTCCTGGCTGCCAACGATCAACGGGGCTTCTACAAGCACCTGAAGGGCACGGTGGGGTTGGACGGTCGAAAAGCGAGAAGCGAACAGTTCATCATGGACGAGGATGGCACGCTACTAAGGGACAAGGTGCGCATTCTTGAACGTTGGGCGGGGTTTTTCGGCACTCTTCTGACCGCGAAATCGCCGAATCTTGATCCAACCATCAGCGCCCTATTTCCACAACGACCGTTGGCACCATCGCTTGGAGATGAACCGACCATGTATGACATGGCCGCGGTAGTCCGGGGTATGCCAAACTGGAAAGCGGTCGGACCAGATTCCCTTCCGGCCGAGTTGCTGAAACTGGACCACCCCGAAATCATCCGGTACCTACACAACTTGCTTGTCAATGTGTGGAGAACGGGTGACGTCCCCCAGCAATGGAAAGATGCGACCATTGAGGTCCTTCATAAAAAGAAGGATCGATCCGATTGCAACAACTATCGAGGCATTTCGCTTGTTGCCCATTCAGGCAAAGTATTGCTGAAAATGGTCGCGTCACGTCTCAGCAATTACTGCGAGGCCGAAGGGATACTCCCCGAAGAACAGTGCGGCTTTCGCCCAGCACGATCAACAGTCGACATGCTATTCGTCGTGCGTCGACTGCAAGAACTCGGACGAGCCAAAAGAATCCCGCTGTACATGTGCTTCATTGACCTGCAGAAGGCTTATGACTCCGTCGACCGAGAGTTGTTGTGGGTGGTGTTCGCACGCTTCGGCATACCAGAGAAGATGTTGACCGTTGTCCGCCAATTCCACGAAGGCATGCGAGCTCGCGTGCGTACGGATGACGGTGAGCACTCTGAATGGTTCGATGTCACTCAGGGACTGCGGCAAGGATGTGTGCTGTCACCGCTTCTGTTCAATGTCTTCTTCGCTGCTGTGATACACGCCGTACTGATACGCTTCAGTGAGGACCCAGACATATTGAGGGACCTGGTTCACCTCGAGGAGGACCTCGGGGGGGACGGAGTGAGGGAGGACCCACTAACACGTGTATGGAGAGCAATATGGGGTATGCTGTACGCCGACGATACAGGTATTGTGCCTAAATCGGCGGAAGGGCTTGCGAAGATGATGACCGTTATTGTGACCGTTTTCGAAGCAGCTGGTCTCACCGTATCTGAAAAGAAAACGGAGACTATGCTGCTGCGGACACCAAACCAAGCACTCCGAACCTCACCGCTCGTCATCGAAGCAGCGGGCCAGAGGTATAAACAGACGATGCAGTTTTTGTACCTTGGTGGTCTTGTCGTCGCAAGCGCGGACATTATGCCAGAGATCAAACGACGCATCCGACTCGCATGGGCATGCTACAATCGGTTCAAGCGGGAGCTGTACGATATGGAGGATGCCCAGTTCACTCTAAAGGTGCGCATGCTAAAGGCCGAGGTGATGGAGACACTGCTGTACGGGTGTGTGACGTGGACCCTTGGCCAGGAGCACTTCGCTGAGCTCCGAACGGCACACCACAATTTCCTCCTACGGATCATTGGTTTCCAGCGCCGACAACGTACCGACCATCTCATGTCGTACGCCAAGGCTCTCAAGAAGGCACAATGCGAGAGCGTTGAGACGACCATCCGCAAGCGACGCCTCCTATTTGCGGGGGCCTTACAGCGCACGACCAATGAGCGGCTGGCCAGGCGGGTGATGTTTGGGACGATCGTCGGTGGGACGAACCCGGGACCTGGCCGCCCAGAAAATAACTGGGCACAATGTCTAGCAGATGACCTCCGGGTTTTTCGAGAGACAGAGGGCTCCACAGAAAGCTCCCCTTTACTGTTCGGAGCAGAGACGGTACTATGGCCGAGGGCGGCTAAGAAGAGGGGGGTGTGGTATCGGGGGGTCGGCGAGGCGGCGGACCATTTCATGGCGAGGTGGCACAGGGCCGAAGCGGAGAGGAGCTGGCTACGGCATGCAGCTGAGGACGCCAAGAGAGGCGACAAGGAGAGGGGGGGGGGGCAGGGGCGAACGTACTGGTACAGCTGTCGACAAATGCAGAAACGAAATGGTAGATCGTGCGGCAAGATATCGGCTCGACTAGTCCTTGAATTCTATTATTTGTTTCCTGTTGATTTGTTCACTGGGGGGGGCGCGGCAGAGGTAGTACCGGCTTTTGACACTGTTTTTGTTTTTAGAGTGGGAATGAGATGGCAGAAGGTGTGACATGGTCCCCGTATCGTTTTTTATAGCAGAGACGGGAACCCGTTATTACCATCGCCTTGAGCTTGCCTTGAGAACGATTTTTCCAAGGTCAGGTTCTGTAGGGTACCTACAGAACCATACCCGGGGTATTTACCCGGTAAATACCCTACAAGGAACTTCTGTGAGTTCTGTAAGGGTTTTATACCCTAACCCGGAACTTCTGTAAGTTCTGTACGACCTTCATACCCTACAGAGAACTTCTGTAAGTTCTGTACTCCCCGTTTCACAATACCCGGGGTACCGGTACAACGTGTTTGTACCTGCCCGGAACTTCTGTGAGTTCTGTATGCCCGGGCCACAATACCCGGAACTTCTGTGAGTTCTGTAAGGGTTTTATACCCTAACCCGGAACTTCTGTAAGTTCTGTAAGACACCCATACCCTGACCCTAAATCCACAAACCCTACAGAACCTGACCTTGGATTTTTCTCTTTTCCTCTCTCGTGTCTTCTTTCTTGCTTTTTTGCCTTGTTTCTCCCTTTGTTTCCACCAAATGCCGGTGCTTCCTCTTTTTCATGTTGCCTCGCCCGTGCAGCAGTTAGCTGTTCCTCTTGGGCATGTGTGTTTTTCTTCTAGGGGCACTTCTGTCTCCCTGCGTCATCTGCGTCATTTGCGTCATTTGTATTATGTTTCATTTCAGAATTCGTTTTTTATTTGTATTTTTGTTCTTGTTTTTTGGTTCGGCTCGTGTCGTTGTGTTCTCGTACCCAGTACGTTAAGCATCTCACTTGCTTTACCCATTAATTTGCGTTTTATTTTGTTTTTGGTTTTTTCTCTGTTTCACAGTCTGTGACCACAGAATTTTTTTATCTCTCTAGGATTGGGAATCAGGACAGGCACTGGGTGTACTGACGTGGTTGAGTAGAAAGAACGGGTTTAATGTGAAGACAACAACAATAACATGTGTGGTCCCCCGTAAAATAGTTCCACACGTCGGATAACGTAACACTCGGAAAATACTTACCAGGCATCTACGTTATGGGGCCTAACACAGGGACGTGGCAACGTACTAACATAGTGGTAACACTGCTGTAGGAGCAATCTCGGTAACGCGGTAGCACAGTGATAACTGGAAACACACGAACGTGCACACGCCTTAACATCATGTTTCTGCTCGATCTCGTCCAGCTCTGCTACAGTATCATTATGTTACGCCGTCACCCATCCTTGAACTAAAACTACTACTACTACTACTACTGTATGTAACATAATGTTAGGCTTTGACCACACACGTATACGTTATCACTCTAACATGCCCAGATCGATGTCTGCAGATGATTTAGTAGTAACACGATAACATAATGTTAGTCCACCCAGCGTAGTAGGGTAACACACCAACATTGTGTTACCCTTACGAAGAGTGTTATACATCAGACGCTAACATAACGATACCATGTTGGCCAGCACTAGTAAACCTAACATTTTGTGTTACAAATAATATACTGTTAAAATAATGTAATGGTATGGGCTTGGAAGGCCGGTAATTACCTCAATATATGGCAGTTGGTCCGTTTTCGTATTACTTGGATGGCATTCGTATTCGGGAGAGTTATAAGATCGGAAAGGACATGAGGCCCTTCCGACCAGATGCAATTACGGCTCTGGGAAATACTAAACGCTGCTTCTCTCCTACGCTTGACTCTACGTGAAAGTGAGTAACACCAAGAAGGAGGCTTAATAGACAAACCTGCAAGGGGATACTCTGTGTCTCACCAAGTCTTACTACAAAATGGCATCCATGGCAAGACATGGGTTGTAGTGGTCGTAAGTTCGAATCTCACGACCACCATGAAAACGCTTTTTAAAGAAAAGCGAATTTCCTCATGTCAAGAATCTGAAACCACTTCTTCTGGATCCCCATAAATAGGAACCGCGTGTTGGTCACACGCGTCGACCCGTATACCCGGTCCGTTCCAGGGGGGGGGGAGTGTTATAAGGCTTAGATTATGTAGATAATTGATTAACCTTTTACCAGTAGCCCAACGGAATAATGCCTTAACAAATGGCGTCGACGGCGGGACCTAAAGGTGTGGGAGGGGGTTTTGAGGAGCCGCATCTTCGACTCATCATGTTTGTAATAAGACTGGGTGAGACACAGAGTATCTCCTTGCAGGTTTGTCTATTAAGCACCCTTGGTGTTACTCACTTTCACGCAGAATCAAGCGTAGAAGAGAAGCACCACGCTACGTACGTGTTATAAGACTGGATGGGACACAGAGTATCTCCTTGGAGATTTTTCTATTAAGCATCCTTGGTGTTACTCGCTTTCACGCAGAATCAAGCGTAGACGAGAAGCAGTTTTTATTATTTCCCAGGGCCAGATGACATCTGGCTCGGCGGGCTTCAAGTATGGCCCTCTTGATCTTATAAATATCCCGAATACGAATGCCATCCAATTATTACGAAAACGGACCAATTACCTAATATAAATGAGGTAATTACCGGCCTTCCAAGCCTATACCATTACATACATGTTCAAGTTCGTGGATTTGGGATTTTCCCTAATTTCCCATATTTCTGCATATTATACGGTTCACCTGGGTGGGCTAGTGTAATGGTACGGGCTTGGAAGGCCGGCAATTACCTCAATATAAGGTAATTGATCCGTTTTCGTATTACTTGGACGGCATTCGTATTCGGGAGATTTAAAAAATCGGGAGGGGAATGAGGCCCTAGCGACCAGATGTCATCACGGTTCTGGGAAATAACAAAAAAATCTGCTTATCTTCTACGCTTGATTCTACGTGAAAGTGAGTAGCACTAAGGATGCTTAATAGACAAACCTACAAGGGGATATTCTGTGTCTCACCCAGCCTTATTATACTAACATATAATAATAACATAGTGGCCAGCACTACTAACATTACTATTTTGACCCCCCGTCTGCTTGCCTTAGGCTCGGATAACGTAACATTTAACTTACGATAGATACGGTATACAGTCTTAGCCGGCCGGTACATATCACATACATCATTATGTTATTAATAGGATGTTAGGCGGAGGTCTCTCCAACATTATGTTACGGTGTTACTGTCAGTGAAGATCTGATTTTAACATTTTGTTACTACTGTGTTACCATGATAAGCAATCTGGGCCTAACATTATGTTACTGAGTTACCTTTAGCACCGGTGCAAACGCAATTACAAGTTCCTGCCTGACATGCAGCTATACTAGCTTTATTTAATGCACTGGGATGTCGGCGAAGTTAGTTCATGCGCTAATAATACAGCTACATTATGTAACTCCGCGACGCCGCTTTACCACTAACACAGTTTACACATACATGTTAGATCTCGGCAAGATCCAACCGGTAACGTATTACGGGGGACCATAGTAATCAGGACCCATCACATACACTAAAAATTGCTTGTGTATTACAGCCTTTTTGCTATTAACCCCTTAAGAACCGGTCCCTCCCACGTTTTGGGGGACAAACTACTTGGAATTGGTGTGGGATAAGTTAAAAAAAAAAGTTTTGCAGTTCTGAAACGGTTAATAAGCGTATTTGGTCCTGGTTACTATGATATGTTCCCCCGTAAATAGTTGCGACGTACACACGGAACGGTAAAAAAGAAAGAGGAGGGGGGAATATCCGTTGGAAAGGACGTACGTCAGTCCCCATCACCCACGATCATGCACACGCACAACAACGCCCCGCCGGCCACAACACCCACCATCAATCAGCCATCGTCAACACGGACGATACTGCACACATTCGCGCGGTGGCGTGGACGTCACTGGCTGGCGCACGCGTCATGTCCACGCTACCGTCCGCCACCGAGCCTGGTACTGCCAGCAACAACAACAACAACGGGGATTGCGAGATCGCCAATGATGGCGCGGTCGCCAATGATGGCGCGGGCGAGGGTCGTGTGGAAGAGAGAGCAAGGTCGACGAGCCGGGTTCTGTCACATCGGCTTTGCAGCAAGCCCAGGCCGACTTCGTCATGCCTGAGGGCTAAGCGTTGAATTGGGCATGTACGTTATTATCCGTCTAAAGTGTGTTACGCTAGCAAGTAAGGATAAGGTAACACGCTAACATAATATTACTCGCTACGGGCTGATGTCGGTAACATAATGTTAACGTAATATTGACGATATACATGCGTTATGCCTCTAACGTGTGTCAGGATAGTGTTATGGTACTGCTGGAATGATGTGGAAACGTTAGATAAATACCAGATACCTGCTGGTATCAGATATAAGAATCGTACATACTGGTCGTAGTACTTGGAAGGCGTATCTTATATGGGAACCAGGGGTTTCCCAGGTGGTTCTTGGAAACCACCAAGCATGCCTTCAGTCCTTCATCGTGGGAAAAGGAATACAGCTACTCTTCTTCTATCTCTAAGCAAACAGCACACGTGAGTACCAACGAGTACCCGTTCAATAGGCTGGCCTGGCTAGGGATACTCTGTGTCCTTACCCTAATATTATAAGACTTGCATCACAAGGCTCTCGAGAGCATGGGCGAAGTAGGAGACCATAACCCGCGCGTCCAGCGGTGGCTTGAGTTTCTCACCGCGTTCGACGTCATACTCAAGTACCGCAAAGGCAGCGCCAACGGAAATGCAGACTTTATGTCCCGCTTGCCGGAGCCAGCCACGGAACACGACCGCAGTGAATATTGCAGCCTCACCCCTGCCGATGACGATGACATCTTCCCCATCCGAGCCTGCGCACTCGTCACCCGTTCTTCGCCAACCCCTGGCGTCGGCTTGGGTGGGCTGGTGCCCGGGCTCGACAGTGAGTTTTTTGGGTGGGCTGCCCTTCACCTCTTCGGATTTTTGCGATTTTCGCGCACACGGGCCACATATGAGGATTGACGACCTCTCTGCTCCTTCGGGGAGATTCGTCGCTCGTGTACCTGCTTCCGTCGCCACCATCGATCGCCGTCCTGGCCGTGGGGAATTTTCACCTGCCGCCGGTACCGCTTTCGCTTCGGTTTTTGCCGTACCCTCAGAGGGCGGCACGGGCTCTGCAGACGCCCCCGCTGCGGGGATAAGGTTCGCCCAGCATGCTCCTCCCCCGACGAGCTCCTCCACAGGGAGCTGGTTCCACCGAGATCACAGAACCGGCCGCGTCCGCCCCTCCGCCGTCCGACAAACCGGCGCCTCTGACGGTTTTGCCGCCCTCGGGCCGCATTTCCACCAGGACGCGTCGAAGAACAGCCGCTGCCACGGGCACCACACCGCCTGCTGTTAACTATGGTTTTGGGCCCGGGGGGGCCCTCGACCTTCTTCCCGGTGGGCTACCCCCCCACCGTGAGCCCCTCGGCCACGACCGCCTTCGGCCGTCGTTATGGCCCCCGATCCGGCCGCCTCGCCTGTCCCGACGGTACCCATTCCGTCCGACCGCGACTACGCCGAGCCTGAGGGGACCCGTCTTTTAAGACTTCCGACGCCCGCTGGCATACCGTCCGTCACCGAGACGGACTCGGATGCCCTCGGTGCTGCTGTCGAACTACAGTTCGGTGATTCCGCAACGCGCTACTCGCACGCCGACTGGGCGCGGGAGCAACAAGCCGAGCCCGCGTGCAACGCCGTCATACGCTACATAATTCTCGGCCGGCCTGAGGCCTTGCCAGCCGACAGTTTGTCGTGTTTTCCCTCACACCAGCGCCCTTCCTTTTCGGAGGTTCAGGAGCTGGCTGGCAAAGGACAACTTCACACAACCGAAGACGGACTTTTCCTACTTGTTCGCCGGCCGTCTCCACCCTTAGCGCCTGACTCCACGCGCTCGGCGGGCCGTACAGCCTGTTTATTGAACGACGAGCCCCTTCGCATTTACGTGCCGCTGCTCATGCGCCCCTGGGTCATGCAGGCCTGACATTCCACAGCTTCCTGTCATCTGGGAACCGCGCGCACTCTGCGCATGCTCCAACGTTTCTACTGGTGGATCGGTATGAACGTCTGCACCAGGCGGTGGCTACGCCACTGCTTAAAGTGCCAAGCGCGAAAAAAACTCGCGGCTGACGGTTCGGTGGCCCGTCATATCGATGCCTCTGCCTGAAGGGCCCGGCATTGCTGTCAGCGTCGATTACTTCGGCCCCCTCCCGACCACGTCCCGACGCAACACTTACATCTTGCTATTCACTGACCGTTTCAGTCACCGCGCCGGCATGTTTGCAGTCACCGCCGCCGAATTCACTGCTGAGGGCACGGCCAACATCCCCACGAGCCAACCGGTCGATAAATTGCCGGGTTTGAAATGAGTAGAAGTCAAATTGTTGCTGCCTATTTATATACCCCTCTATGCAGAACGACAGCAGTCCGGACAGAGACCGAGAGGTCGCCATATGCATGCTATACGGTGGTAGAGGTGCACCTGCATACAGGCCATGTTTGTGCCTTCTGAGGGTGGTCACTTATTAAGAAGCTCTCTACCTCACCCACAAAAAAAAACGATTTTAAAGGGAAACAAAAAAAAGCTACGAGTATCCGATGAACAATATCGTGGCGAAAGTATGCTGACGAAAACAATTGCAACACAGCAATGAAATTCCGTCTATTTTGGGGTAAGGGGCACCGATAATTCGGAAAACGTTAAAGCCAAAAAAAGGTATACCTTTACCTCTGTCGTAGCAAGCGTCACCATGAACGGCGCGTGAAATATTTAGTATTGGTATAGCATATTCTAAGCCTGAGGACCGAGGTCTTTCTTACCGTCTTTCGGCCGTTAGAAAACAAAAGATAGCTTCGGATGGCCCCGAAGAGGCAGAACATTGAGGTTAAGACTGCCTGTAGAAGCCCAGCCTATAGGCTCCCGGTACTCGCACCAAACAATGTTTTTCATCGGCGAATGTATTCCTGTGCCAATATTGATGAATTTTCTTCCAGACTTTTTTTATTTTTTTCCTGCTGACAAAAATGAACTCAGGAGACTCAACCGCGCGCAGTGCCGTAGCACTATAGTAGTAGCAGGTATCTCTGTATGTCGATTTGTTTCACCAAACACCTTGTGCAAAACCAGGCTAGGGCTTGCGCGGAACAATTTTACCCCCATTCAGCTGTTTTGTGCTAGCTGGTTTTGACCGCTTGTTGCCGGAGTTTTCGCTGTTCTCCGTGTTTTCCTTCTCCCGTGTATGTGCACATCCCCCCCCCCGCGCCCGCCCCCGCCTCCGGGCGATGAGCAGTAACCTTCTTCGCCCACTTTGTAAACGCGGTGACAATGCAGATGTGCAAGGGCTATTGCCTCACGTTCCCTCTTGCGATCGCGTTGCCTGCGGAGAGAACGCTGGCTGGGGTGAACGCGCTGCCTGCGGCGGTGAACGCGCTATACCGTAGAGTGCGGTGCCTGCGGAGAGCGGGCTGCCTGTGGAGAAAGCAAGCACGCCCGACGAAGAGTGATGCTCTCACCGCCCGCTGAGGTCCCGTAAGCTTCACGTAGAGACACCGAATTCCTCTTCACAAGTCACAGTTGGTTGTGTGTTGAGGGTATTTGGGTAGTTGTGTGTTGAGTGTACTCGGGTAGTTGTGTATTGAGTGTGCTCTCGCGGGTAGACGTGTGTCGAGAGTACTCGGGTAGTTGTGTGTCGAGTGTACTCGGGTAGTTGTGCGTCGAGAGAACTCGGGTAGTTGTATGTTGATGGTACTCGGGTAGTTGTGTGCCGAGTGCACTCGGGTAGTTGATTATTGAGTACACTCAGGTAGTTGTGTGTCGAGAGTCCTCGGGTAGTTGTCTGTTGACTGTACTCGTGCAGTTTCGTATCGAGTGTACTCGGGCAGTTGCGTATTGAGTGCACTCGCGGGTAGTTGTGTGTCGAGAGTACTCAGGTGTACGAGATGGTCGTGCACTGGTGTGAGAATATGTAGAGACACACAGGCATGTTGCTTCCTGGGGTATTTTCATGTGCCTCGGACAGGTGCCTCCAGTTGAGTGCAATATACTCAGTGTACAGTACTTCATGTCCGCACGATAATATACATACATCACAAATATAACCCGGTGTGTCCTACTTCTATGAACGTCCGTATGTAAACATATCGCGGTGCCGCCCCGGCGCAGTCCTTTTGAATGCGAAATATGATATGCAGGCGCCAGCGTACCTGCAGACTTGTTTGAACCCAACGCGCATATGGTGCTGTTGAACGTGATGTATATAGCGTTATCCGTCGCTCTACCGCCTACTATTAAGTGTTTCTTCTGGCAAGGTGCCCGTGTTCATGATAGGCAGACGAAAGGGGTACTAAGAAATGGCGTCGTTTACGCTGTTACTGCATATATACAGTAGGTGCGAAAGCCTAAAGCCGAAGTGATGTTTTCTTTGAAGATCCACCGCACCTCCTTCGCTGTTGGTGCATCATGCAATCCTTGGAAGTGGTGGGTAGGACCTATCCCAGCGAGCGAGACACAACAAGGGTTTGTAATTGTCAGATGCCACGCACGTTGTGTGGCCTGTGTCGCCACTGTAGATAGATGTTGTAATATACCTACACGTGCAGGTCGGCATGTGTTCAGCGTCGATAGCCCCCATGAACTTTGCTGCCAACCTGTTCGAGAGTGCATATTTCTACACATCGAAAAATGGGAGCAATACACGCGTTAAACATGGTGTTTGTTTTCACCACCTGAGCGGGACAAAACGCGGGTAGCTCGGGCCAAACGGATAGCTTGCATGAGGCGGCGTTGGGTGTAGTGCCGGATACGCGCACAAGCCACAGCGCAGATGGGATGCGCGCGACTTTCGTGTGTTTTTTTTTGTGAGTTTTGTTTTTCGTGATGATATTTTGCTAACGCTCTACTTTGTTTGGTGTGTTGGAGTACGGGTTGCGCGCTACACACGTTTTCGACTATTGCGTTACAGTGATAGCCCATGACGATAGCTCGACTGGTAGACATACACATGCATGCAAGAGTACTGCGTGGTACAACCCCAACACGGCACAGAGAGCCAACATCAATCAGTCTACACAGTATACCCCGGTATGATTGCTCTTGGATCGAGAGCATTGTATATGTGCGTATAGTAAGAGGGAAGAGTGGGTGGCCTAAATTCATAACTACTGTACAGTAGTGTGAACGGTTGTTTTGTCATCATGTATCCTTCGAAATGCAATGATATTGCTATTCTCTGCGACGTTGGGGGTGGGCTCTACTGGCGTAGTACGATAACTGCGGCACCGGCTGCTGCTTCCCGTTTCATATATTGATACTACGTACAGTAGTACACAAGAGTTCCCCTCCCCAGACAACTGGCCGGGGCTCTAACATACGCAGTCTCGGATGGCCGAGACCCCCAATAGTAGTCATCCATGGACACACACCAACTTCGAGGTCGCCTCGAGACAACGGGGTTCTGCCTCATACAGTACCCTGGCCAGTCTGCTTTAGCTCTATCTTCCCAGTACCTGCTAGTTTACGAGGTACTATACCCGCGTCCTCCGGGTTATTCCGGGTGTACACCTTGGATGGCTCCGGTGACTTCCATCTACCCTCTCTCTGAATCACTATCTGCTGCCGCCAGTGTAGTGGGTGCACCGATACGCAACGAATGGAGGGCGACTTCGCTGGGATCATCCCCTGCCCTTTCTACCACCTGGCGAAGTGACCCGAGGGCCTTTGTGTACCCCCACACCCTAACCTCATTATTATACCGATACAGCGACAGAGGGGCGCTGTCTGGCAATGTCGGGAAATTCACAGCAGCTCCAGCATAAGAGCGACGGCACCGCCGCCTGCTCCTAACCCGGAACGTGCCCCCCTGGCGTCGTCGAGTGTGCGCACGGTGACCGACCCTTGTTGTGCTTGGTCGTCCTTGTGGCCTCGGAAACAAACCTCGATGCTGTTGGCCTGGTGCCATTGCAACGAGCCCTACTGCCGCCCCCCCGCGTACAGCGCTACATCTGCCCTCGTTGAGCAATGCACTGTTAGGGGACGATATATCAGTTTGCGTGTGGAAATGAGTAGGTAGCATATCGTCGTTTTCGTGTCGTGCAAACCCAACGTATATATGGACTGCCACTACTTTCTATACCCAACCGTTCGAAGACATATGAAAGTAGATTATAGGGGGGCCTTTAGTTTTTTTTTGTGGATGCGAACACGACCTGGTAGGTATTCACGAGGATTTAGATGTGTGTTTGACGTGTGGTCGTGCCCCCCGCTGGGGGGGGGGGAGCTCTAAATGCACGGGATAGTGTAATGGTATAGGCTTGGAAGGCCGGTGATTACCTCAGTATAGGTGATTGGCCCGTTTTCGTATTACTTGGATGGCATTCGTGTTCGGGGTACTTATAAGATCGGGAGGGCCATACTTGAAGCCCTTCCGAGCCAGATGTCATCATGGCTCTGGGAATAATATAAGCTGCTTCTCTCTTCTACGCTTGATTCTACGCGAAAGTGTGTAACACCCAGGATGCTTATCAGACGAACCTGCAAGGAGATATTCTGTGTATTACCCAGTCTTATCACACATGGCGTCTTCGGTTTTGTGACTGGTCTTCTAGCTACTTTGGTCCGATCCTTTCAGTTTTTGTTTTTACAGTAATAGCGGCCGGGTGAGTTTCGTCCCGTTGGCGCTGAACTACTCTCGTTCGTACGGGAGAGGGCTGACTTTCCTCGAATTTTCTGCGTGTTTCTTGCGGTCCATACTAACAGCAGAACAAAGAGCAGCGCCTACACGATAATCCACATGCGTGTGTCATTCCCCGGGCGAGGGGGCGCGAAAAAAAGTCGTGAACGGAAGTATGACCCTCTTGCAGCGCATCATAAACTCTCTCGAGAGAAGGGAAAAGCGAAGCAAGCCGGGCACCCAAAAAACTGCTACGAACGCGCAGCTGGCGGGGCCGAGACGGAAGCGACCTCGTTGGTTGAAACGTCCGCAGGGCGAGGTCCTTGGCCAGAAGCGGCCGCTGCGGTGGTGAAGAGGAGACGGGGCAGCTGGTCAGCCCTTTCGGCTGATGGTCTCTCCCATAATTCCGATTATCCTAGACTATGGGCTATGACTCATGACCCATGACCCTACTGTAGATCCTAGAAGCAATCCCTACGTACGTACGCACATAGCCAGTTTGTGTGACAACAACAATACAACACTGCTGTTGGGTAGAGCCAGTCGTGGGGGGATGGGGCCAGTCGAATATGCCGATGCCTCGACGAAATGAAGCGTCGTATATACCTACGAACCGTCATTATGTTACCACCATGAGCGGGAATATAAGGAGCGTTTGGTATTCATATTAATGTGTAAACACTCTTTATGATTCCGTCCAGTGTGTGTGTGATACTGCTGTATGAACAAAGGAAGATATGATGCTGAACATGCTACGTAGGAGACCGCGGCTTTGGCTCCTCGACTGGTCGCCCTATGCTAAAACGACTCGTGTTATTAAGTACAAAGAGACCTTGACGCGATCAAAAAGACGGGTCTCCTGCGTACAGTCTCTTTGGCTCCTTGATATGTACAATAAACGTACAGCAGTAGTAGGTAAGCTTACCTATATTGTAGACGCAGTGGATACGGACGTTCACCAATAGGCCCAGCAGTAGATCCAGAAGGAACATATGCACGCACACCAGTATCAGCTGATGATGTACGTACAAACGGAGCCGTGGCCGCACTACGATTGGCAACGTAAGGCTAGCGCCACACGGGCGGATCTGTGGCCGTACCGCTTGTATTTAAAAGAGGCTCTGCACTCTGCAGAGCAATTTGGTTCCGCCGGAGGTCGGATGACATAGAGCTAAAGCGCTGTGCGGGCCGCAGCTCAAACAGGCGAGGCCGTGATGCTGTTCATGCGGTGGGTGTAGAGCCTCTTGCCGCTGAGAAGTGGGGCGACTCTGCGGACGATCTGCGATCTGCTGCTTGTACCTTTTGACAACGACGTCGTCCTATTGGCCAATTTCACGGGACTGTCAAACTTGAGATTATGTAGGAGGTTGGTTCCTGGATTTGGTTTCTATATTCTTGCGCTCGGTCGCGGAACAAGTCCATAAACCCCTCTGGCATCGATTGAAGGAGTAGCTCTCTCCGTTGCTCCCGAACTGCGAAGACCAGCCCCACCGATCGACCACGCTTGCTACCCTCCGCCTCGAGACTAACAAGGGCTGCTTCAACGCCCCGAGGAAAAGAGATCACCCACAAGTTCCAAAAGACGGCAAGACTCAGCTTCCCCGCAAGGAACAACGCGAGGAAACACAGGGAGGGCACATCGAGCACCGGGCCATCCCGAAGGCGCGTCGCAAGCAGCCACCGCCTCGCGAGCACAGCAGTGCCTTCGCGTACGCTTCCTTCTGCGATATCTGGTGAGACATCCGCCCCCAAGCCGTCTCCGTGCGTATCCCTTGCCTCGTGTTTGTCTGTGGCTTCGCTGTCATAATTCTGATACGACGAGCAGCAGGGGTGTGTGTGGAGTAATTGACAGCAGCTTCCAAACAGCAGCGCAGCAGCAGCAGCAGCAGCAGCAGCAGCAGTCGTGCTTACGACTGAACCCAGGTCTCGACAAAGCGATGGATAGTCAACACTGCTGTACCACTGCCCGCTCCTTTTTTCTCCTGGGCGGTCGGGGTTAGGGTCAACCAAGTAACCTTTTTTCGTCGTACATGTTGGGGTGTTGCTTGGGGTGTTTTCGATTTTTCGTACATTTTTCCATGTTTTTCCATACTAAACCAGTATTGATAATACCAGTACGTGTAAAATAGCTACGAACGAATATGTGCGCTTTTCGCTCTGATTTTTTTGTAGATGTTCCTTGTGCCTTCCACCTACTACAAGTACGAGGTACCACTTTGTTCCTAAATATAAGCACCGTTTTTATTCATAATTAATGTACAAAAGTTATTATATATCAGGACAGAGTTGTATACACTCGTAACTTGTTTGCGGCCCAGCGTGTACCTTTCCTACTGCTGTATCTTCGCTGTCGCATTGAATCACACCGCCCACAGCCTATATATACTGCAGTGTGCACAGCAGGGTATTTCCTTATTTTTCTTCTTATATTGTGTTGGTGTCGCGCATATCAACCCATCCATGAGGGGGCTACGCGTACAGTACGTACTCGTACTCGTACTCGTACTGTGCGCGAGTACTCGTAGACTACGTACAGGGAGGTGTCTCGGGCCGAACGAGATGCATGCGCGTTCTGTTAGAATGTATATGATAGACGAACTGTCTAAAGTTGTTGTGATCTTGACAGATCTACGATAGTTCTGCTCCACAGTCACCGCTATGACGTTGTGTAGTATATGCGTACATGTGATAGGAGTACGTATAGAAAGAATATTCGCGTGTCGTGCCAATGTGAACGTTGACGCGAGACCATCATCGCATCGTGTGTGCGTGCTGCTGCTGCTGCTGCTGCTGCTGCTGTAGTTTTACTGTATACTTTCCCTGAAGGTGCTGCAGTAGGTCAGCAGAGTTCCAGCCCAGGCGTTATGATCGGGTGGGGTTGGTGCAATTCTTAAGGCGTTAGTTTAGCCCAGTTTGTGAAAAGATGTTGGATGTCAACGAGCACCAATAAATGCCGTACTTGCAGCGAGTCGAAATCCTTTCGTCACACTGCTGTTACGTAGTGAAAGGAGTTCTACTCACTCATGTCTGTATCATTGGTGTTGTGCTGTATCATGAATGTTGATAGAGTAGTATACCGAGCAACACGCACTCATACCTGGTTGACATCCTATCTATACAATATGCGGCATGGGCTGCACCCTTCAACGTTGATCACTCATAAACATTCCCCGAGAGAAGAAGAAAGCCAAGGGCAGCCGAACAAGGAAACCTATTGGACGCCTGCTACGATAGAGGGTGGTCACTTGAGGACTTATATATACCCCACACATACACTGATTTGGGAGGAAACCAGAAGAGCCTAACCATACAACGAAAAGAGCGCAACAAAAAAACGAAATTCCAACGAATTTGGGGTAAGGAGCTCGATCGTTCAGAAACGTTTTCGGCCAAAACGTGCCACCTCTATCGTAGCACGCGTCATTGGGCTACAGCAGCCTATCGGATTACAGTAGCCTACTGGACCACAGTAGCTTATTGAGTTACAGTAGCCTGTTGGACTACAGTAGCCTACTGGACTACAGCAGTAGCTTTCATGTTGACCACTCATAAGCATTGCCTCCCCGAAAGAAAATGACCCAAAGGGGAAACCAAAACAACAGAACAAAGAAAAGTTATTCGTACACCTTTTATTGTTGTTGGTCTGTATCATTAAAAGCGTTTTTTATATCATATAGCATTCCCTTCCCGCCACCAGGGTAGCTTCACCCCTTTTATGGGACCCCCTTTTTTTAAGGGACCCCTTTTAAGGGATATTATGGACCCCTTTTAAGGGATATAAGGGACCCCTTTTAAGGGATATGATGGGCCCCTTTGAAGGTATATGACGGATCCCTTTAAAGGCATATGTTGGACCCCTCTTAAGGGATAGAAGGGACCCCTCTTAAGGGATAGAAGGGACCCCTTTTAAGGGATAGAAGGGACCCATTTTAAGGGATATAAGGAACCCCTTTTAAGGGATACAAGGGAACCCTTTTAAGGGATATAAGAGACCCTTTTAAGGGATACAAGGGATAGCGACCAAAACAACGGCAAGTTGGGTGAAATTCACCGCGTATGTACGAGCAGACGAGCAGCGTGAGCGCCCCAGCAGTATACGGGTAGTATGATAGGGTCATATTGGGCCACCGAGAAAAACGATATACCGATCCCCTGCATGGTGTAACTCGGACACCAACCTGCATCCTCCCCCAATCACGGAGGGGCCGTTTCTGTAACCGTCACTGCCTGTCGTCGATTACGATTGTCTCCTCCCAAGGCCCAAGAGGGCCAACTAAGCTTACTGGCACGACCTCCAACACTGGCAGTAGTAGACTATCCGCGTAGATAAGCAAACAGGGAAAATCCAAATTTTGGCAGTTTCGTTAAAAAAAAAAAAAAAAGCACGAGCACGAGCACGAGCGACCCGAGAAAAAATAAAATGATGGTCCCATCGCCGCTTGCGCGAACATGATGGTGGACTATATTGATGGTTGATTGTTCTCGTCGGAAAAAATGAGCACGGGGCGTACGTAGCGTGAGCACGATTGAGTATAGATTGATTGCTCTCGTCCGAATTGAGCTCGGGGCGCGCACGCAGACATTGATCCCTCTTGAAATTATGAAGTGACGCCCCGCAGGCTGCTTATAAGAACCCTGTTTTTGTCCGTTCGGCTGACCTGTAATAGATAGCACTGGTAGGGGGGGGGTGATACCGGTATACTGTAACACAGCAGTAATGCCGGTCTGTCTATACTGCCGGTATGCGCCAGCCAGCAAATATCGGCACCTACATAGCGGTAACCGGCACTACTTTGCACACTGCCGCACTGGTTAATCCCATATGTGCCAAGCGATTTCACAGGGACTATTACAGTGGGCAGCCAACACTACTCAACCGGCACTATAAAGGGACCACGCCTGTAGTAGTCTACCGGTGTTTATCGTACGTACGCAGGCGTTTTTTGTGTTGTATCTTCCCGTGATATCCCACGGAAGAAAAGCCCTGGGTGGATATTTTGTTGTTGTTTTTTGTTTCGCGTTTTAGACATCCGAAAAGAGATTGTACCATTAAGGGCACTCGTATGCATGCATACGACTGTGTTGCTTGGTTTCGGGCCGACAAAAAAAAAAAAAAAAACTACATGGTTGGGATGGCTGAAACAAAAAGGTGTGCCTCCGAAAAGAGGTAAGAGTACTTACTGTAAGTCGCGCATAATGCGAGTAATTGAGTTAACGTTGGGACGGCAAACGAACATGAAAACAGCAGTACCCTGTGAACAGAAGTATAAGGACCGCTTGGTATACATATGTATACAACAGCGGTCCTTACGTTTACGCCCGGAGCGTTGGTATTAGATGCAATACGTAGTGTTACGTAAAACTATTTGATCTTGACTTTTTTTGTTTTAAAACACGATGTCACAGCTGACGAGGTCTCATTCATTGAAAACCACAAACGAATTATCAACACCACCACCACCACCATCAACACCAACACCAACAACACCACCACTACCAACACCAAAACACACATCGCCAACACCACCACCACCAACACCAAACAGGTCTGACCCCGTCCCCTGCTCCGTCTCGGAAGGGATGCGTGGTCAATGGTCAAATGACTGAGGCAAGCAACAAATGAGTACCCCCCCCCCCCCCCCCTCCATCTCGTCCCCTCTTTCCGACCACCAGAGCGTGACAAGCAAGCACACATCAGAACATGGCACACAAACGAAGCATGCGGCGGTGCACCGTCCGTCGCTCCCAGGAGCGCGAGTGCATGCGACACATAAAAGACGCGCAATACCAGGCCGACTGCAAGGGCCTCGCAGGCCCGTCAAGCGTGCTCGCCGCCCGCATATTCGCGACATGGACCACCATGGTGGCCTATTGCGAGGGGAAGGTCAGGGTTGGACGGGCCATGGTCCCGCGTGGCCGGGAGGTGCAGGCGAATGAGTGGGACGAGCTCAATCAGCGCGCGCGGGTTAGCTACAACACGTCGATCAAGGTATGAGGCGTGGATATATGTTGAGGGGGGGGGGGTGGGGTGTACTCGGTGTCGTGCACGGCTGTAGTTGTATGACCATAGACCTCGCCATCCCTTTACAATGCCGGACGGAGCACGTTTTGGGTTTTCACCAACCAGGCAGATATACGTTGGGGGGGGGGGGAGGGGCGTACTCATTTGTTGCTTGCCTTAGTCATTTGACCATTGACCACGCATCCCTTCCGAGACGGAGCACCGTTGGGGGGGGGGAAAGAAGGATAGTTGCTCCATTCTTCTGACCTCCTTTTGTTTTTGCTCCAACCCATTGCAAAACATGATATCGCACTATTAAGGTGGACCATAGGGGGAAAAAAAGACCTACGGTACATATAAAAACCTATATATATACTTGAAGTATATCCCTATTATTATTAACAATAGTTGGTCTTATTAAATAGGACCTACGGTACACACAAAAGACCTATGTATAGATAGATATATATATAGATATATATATATATTACTACGGTACACACAAAAGACCTATGTATATATATATATATATATATTACTACGGTACACACAAAAGACCTATGTATATATATATATATATATATATTTGGTCCTGTTTACAACGGTCCCCCGTAATGCTACAGTAAATTCAAGTAAGTTCGTCAAAAAAAAAAAAAACTTGTCCAAGTACCACCGGAAACATTATCCCCCACTAGTTACAAGTAGTACGGGGGAGCATAGTAAACACTAGTAAATAGGACCTACGGTAGACACAAAAACCTATATATTTACCTATTTGTACCAACAATATTAGGTCCTACCACTATGTCCCGAAATATAAGCACCTTGTTCACATTAACATTCAATAAGAAATATTCTTATATTTCGGGACAGAGTGGTATTTACATTTACTATGGCCCCCCGTAATAGTAGCAGTACGCCAACAACAACTACTATTTGTTTTTTCGATACACTAATTGCGAGTAGTTTTGCCACAACAACAACAACAACAACAACAACAACAACAACAACAAAAACGCTTGAACATTCCGGACCACTGCAAAAAAAATGTATCCCACACTACGTAATGCCAAGTAGTTTATCCCCCACAACGCGTCGCATAAACTGTATTTTTTTTTTCGTACACTACGTATGCTATGAGTTGCAAGCGGTTTGTTCCGAAAAACGCGTTTTCATTGCCCCGACACTATTCGTAGAAAGCTCATGGAAATCCCCCCCCCCCCCCAAAAAAAAAACGAAACGAGAGACCACTGCAAAAAGTATCCCACGCTGCGTATACAGGCTGGTTCAAGCAGTTTTATGGGAGAAAACGTGGGGGTAGACAGCGCTAAAAAGGCTGAGTCCTTTTTCTGCTGCAAAATATATCCTACTCTAATTTTAAATAGTTTGTGCCCCCAGAAACGAACCCTCGGTTCTGAAAAGGATTTCTAGATTGATCACACCCAAATTGGCGCGCGGGCTGGCGGGGGGGGGGGGGGCGTACTCATTTGATGATTTCCTTAGTCGTTTGAACATTGACCACGCATCCCTTTAGAGACGGAGGAGCACCGTTCCTACTCCTAATAGAGACACTTCCAACTTTCGGGCGCTCAGCACGTTTTATTCCCACGTATTACATAGAAAACGCCTGCTAACCTTTTCCTCTTTCTGTTTCGCCACCTGCGGCCACCATCTATCTCCTAAGACAGCGAACGCATTATCGCTACTATCTTGTGTACCAAACGTTTCCATGTCCACAAGCGTATGTTTTCCTCATCTCCTCCTCTTATCATGTCCCGTTCCTCCTTGCATATTTCACATTCTCCCACCATGTGAGTTCTTGCGCTCTACCGTGGTATTGCTTTACCACAAGGGCGCATCTGTGCATCTACTTTTTCCATCCTCCCGGCTACTGGCATACCTCCTTCTTGTTTCTGGCAGGTCCAGGCCCCCTACACGAACTCGCATTTTCAACGTTTTCGCGTCTTCCGTTGGGCCGCGCACATACGGTTTCATTCCTGCATCGTATATGTTAACCCTCCGTATACCTCTCGAGGGTGCCGCCTCTTTCTCCTTCTTTTCTTAGCGCTGGCCCTTACCCCTTCTCCCTACCCTTTTATGTTGCTGCTGCCTTGAACCCCCCCCCCAAACTTATCTACGTATGGACAGCAGAGCGGGGTTACCACTACTGGCAGACTTTGAAGGCCGAAATTAGCAGGGGAGGGGACCTGACTTTACCTCCTTTCAGAATTGGGGCGGGGTGCTTTGGGCCGCCTGATTGGTTGGCCGTTTCCCCCTGTACATCAGTGCTCAGTAAGTAGATAGCGTAACACCTCTTTTTTTATACTTGGCGTCGTCAAGGACACGGGTTTAAATCTCGCGCCCGGTACATTTTTTAATAAGGCAAAAACAATAATGTTCTCGATCGAGTCTGGCAAATAAACGCCTGCGCCTTTGACGAATTCTACCACTTAGGGCGATGTCACATCGAGGGACAGAAGATGGGGTTTCGTTTCTGCGGCGTTTATGAAACGGCTCGTCATTTCCAACTGGAATATCCGCCACTATTTACCATTTAGCACGATGATTTTTCGTATTGAGCCGCTCCTTCTCCCCCACCTTTTCCCCCCTGTATATACCAGGCCTGCCGTAATGTAGCACGTTGCGATTGACCCCACCCCCCCCCGCCCCCCCCCCCCCCCCCCCTCCCCCCGTGAGTTCCTGGCGAAAAATCCCCTGCGTTACTCAGCCCCTTCCCTCCTGCCCCCCCGCCCTCCTCCCCTCTACCCGCCCGCTTCCCCTCCTATATATCAGATAGCTATAGTGCCTAACAATGACAAGATCAACGGAGCGGTCGAAGGTGGCAAGGACGCCCTTTTTTTCTCGAACTTGGACAATTATAATTTAAGGCAACAGCTTTCCTCGGGGAAGCCCAGGGAGGAGTTTTTAGCTCTGATGGAAGAGGTCCGCTCGGACGCAGCACGCCAGCGCGCAGCGCTTGCCTTGGCCAGGCTCAGGGGGCAAGGAAGGAAGGCGCTAGGCGTCCGCGAGCGCGGAGCTGGGCTCGTGCCGAGCTTGTGCTGAGCTCGTGCCGTGGGTCTCATGCTGACCTCGTGCTGACCTCGTGCTGATCCCATGTTGAGATCATGCGGAGCCCGTGCTGGGCGCGAGCTGAGCTTGTGCTGAGCCCATGCTGAGCTTGTGCTGAGCTCATGCCGAGCTTGTGCTGAGCTCATGCTGAGCTTGTGCTGAGCTCATGCCGAGCTTGTGCTGAGCTCATGCTGAGCTTGTGCTGAGCTTGTGCTGAGCTCATGCCGAGCTTGTGCTGAGCTCATGCTGAGCTTGTGCTGAGCTCGAGCTGAGCCCATGCTGACGTGGAGATGAGGCTTTGTGCTGGGCTCATGTTGAGCTTGTGCTGAACCAATTAAGCCTTGGCTTGATTTATTACAGCGGCGGCGGCGGCGGCGGCGGTGGTGGTGGTAGTGCTTGTGGTGGTATGGTGGAATGGTTGATGTGGTTATCGGTGTGATTGGTGTGACTGGTGTGGCTGATATAGATGTCAGCAAGGGGCGGGGGAGAAGAGGGAAGTCTGCTTGGGTCTGCTTTCACTGTCCTCTAAAAAAGACAGGACGACCACACACAGGACCTCGCGGTTTCTTGAAACAAAGGTGAACCCTAACTGTGGCGTATATAGCTGTGATTGTGACTGTGAACGATGGATGGGTGGAACCACAGGCATTGTAAGCAGCCACGACTTGAAACGTACGTCTCGCTTTCTAGAAAGCGCGATTCCAGCCATGGTATATTGACATATGGCTAAGACGGTGGACGTGTGACTTAACAGGCATTGCAGGCAGACACGACCTGAACGTATTACTCGCTTTTTTGAAAGCGGACCCCAGCCCTAGCTGTAGTGTACTGATAAGCGGCTATGGGTCTGGGTGGGTGGGTGGGTGGGTGCCGTGAGAGGCATCACAGCGACGATAGGCCGGGGAACGAAGTCCTGATAGTCGTATCGCTCGAGCTCCGCTTTGGGCGAATATCGTCAACCGGGAGTTCCATATCTGACAATAGCATCAAACGGGCGGGGTGGCGCACTCTTTGAGGGAGTTATGCTGTATACATACGCGTGACTTATTTAGTCTTTTTATTTCATGAAAAGGCCAAAATTACGTCACCTGTGAGTTTTGTACGTTTTTTTTGCCCTGTGGTGTGTGTGACGGCCCTTCCTTGTTTTTTTTTTTTTTTTCTCGGCATACTGTGCTGTGCTTGTAGTTCACTGAAAACGTGGCGACTATAAGTCGTAAAGACAAAAACGCGTGTATTTCAGGAACCCTTTGACTTAGAATAGAAAGCCAACAGGTTGTATTCTGCTAAAAACGATGGTGTTGTATGTGGCGTGTTAGAAGAAAAATATAAAGCCCTCCGTCGATTTGTCTTTGTTAGTAGTTAGCTTTTTCGACGTTGGGCGCTCTCTTCGCGCTTCCCCTAGGTGCATCGTAAAAACACGCAGGATGGCTTGTTGCAATTGATGTTGTCCATGTCATTATTGATGGTGGTGGTGGTAGTGGTGGTGGTAGCGGTGTACCTCTAATGTACACCTGTGAGGTTTGTACGTTTGTTTTCCCCTGTTGCGTGTGTGACGGCCCTTTCTTGCTTTTTCAGGGGGGGGGTTCTCTTGGCATACTGTGTTGTGTTTGCAGTTCACTGAAAACGTGGCGGCTATAAGCCGTAAAAAATTAAACGCGTGTATTTCAAGAACCACTTAACTTGGAATAGAAAGCCAACAGGTTGTACTCTGCTAAAAAGCGATTGTGTTGTATGTGGCGTGTTAGAAGAAAAATATAAAGCCCTCCGTCGATTTGTTTTGTCAGTAGTTACGTGTTTCGACGTTGGTCGCTTTCTTCGCGCTTCCCCTAGGTGTATCGTAAAAACACGCAGGATGGCTTGTTGCAATTGAGTTGTCCATGTCATTATTGGTGATGGTGGTAGTTGTAGTGGTGTACCTCTAACGTATAAGGTGCAGGCATCGGTGCGTGTACAGTGCTAGCATCCTTCGCTGCTAGGCTTTAGAGCGTATAGTAGTAGGTCGTGCAGAGCTCGGCTTCGTTATAAAGTAGTAAAACTCGTCATGTAAGTATAAGTGCAGTAGTTCATGGTGAGTGTTTCATGATATACTGAAGTCTAAGCACAGAGGTAGTGGTAATTATTTAAGGATTTAGTTAAGTCGAAGCGCAGACTTAGTAGAAAGTATTTAAGAACAATCGTTACGTAGCAGGGAACTCTTTAAGTAAGTGCAGCTAGTAGTGAGTGTTTTAGGGAAAATTGCGCCGCAAGCACGCTCGGGACAATGATGGTTTTGGACAAGTTTTAGGTACGTAGGCACTGGTAGACTCTGTCTTCGACGTACCCGAAGTCTAGTCCCCCCGCGGCGAGGCGTGTCCTGTCTTCTCTTGGAGATAGGCGCGCGTACATGACATCACGCGGACCGGTGGCGATTTTGTTAAACTCTTCGGTAATAGAAGGCTGCAACATAAAAATAGCATGATTCTTCCCTATTCTTATTATCATTCTCATTATGGTTTCCATCCGATAAATGGTAATGATGCCCAGCATGAGGCTGAGCTGAAGCATGTGACGCCTGCTGAGATAGAGGTACGTGCGTAGCACATTTTTGGTCGAAACAAATAAATATTTATGGTTGTGACGGGAGCGCGCGCCTCGCCCGAGGAACGACCCAAAATCGTCAAAATAGAAACTATCTCGTACAATTGCATGATGATTATTATTCACGCATGCTCCAAGGGCGCACAAAAAAAAAAAAAAAAACGACACCACACACGTAGGAAGGTCAGAATGAAAAACAAACCGGATCGCTGTGATCACAGGACGAAATGAGCAAAAACCATTTTTTTTTTCGTTTTTTGTTCCCTTTTTTAACTTGGTTTTAGAGACCCCCCCCTATTTTCAGTGCCCGATGCTGCAATCGTCATTCTTTGCGTTCTATACTCTAAAAAAAAGTGCTTTTTAGACCAGGTTTTGAGCCGCATAATAAACGAGTTTTCTCGCGATGAGGTCCACCACCTCTCAGTGCGCTGTTTCCTTGTCGGCCCTCACCTTGCTCGCCTCTCTCTACTCTGCCGGGGGCGGCCTCGGTCGTGCTCGCATCGTGTCCCGGCGGGGCGTTCTGTTTTCGTTTTTGTTTTTGCGAAATAATACTTCCGATCTCAAGTATCTACTCATATAATACGCAAATACCTGGTACACATATGTATAATTGTGGGTCTGCATATAGAGAAACTTGGGTAGTTCAGCAGGTACGTAGCTTTATTTACCGATGATTTTCTGGTCGACGTTTCAAAATTCCGGAAAGTCATTGTGGTGTTTTTGTAGTAAGTCATTTTTTTCACATTTGTTTATTTAATTTTTGTTTGGCACCATGTAGTATGTATGTGGCTACATATATACAACCCAGCAGCTCTCGGACGTGATTATGTTCCTCCAGTAAGAGGTTCCCTTATGGATGGCTTGCGGCCGGGCCCCCCTCTGCGCCTAGACCCCATCCCAACCGAAATTCAGGGACGATGCCTGCCATCGATTTTTTAATTACCCCTTATGTCTCTCGAATCTGCCGCAAGCTGGGTACCGTGAAAAACCAACTGAGACTGCCAGGGCCTCATCGTCACCAGAGGTCCCCCCAAGGCGGGGTCGCCGGAAAGACATTTATCGGGGTCGCTGATACCACAAACGCTGGATCGCTGGAAAATGTGTAGATCGGCATCGCCATAGCAATGTTCGATGGGACTGCTGGACCTTCCTGAGTCGCCACAACAGCAACGTGGGGTCGCTGAAGTGTATGTTTGGGGATCGGGCCACAGCAGCAGTATCATGTTTTACTATTACCCGGGGGGGGGCTCTTCTTCTGGAATTGCTACATTGTCATCCTCGTTTTGGGCAAGCTGGGACATCGCTTCTGGGATCGCCGAACTTCATCACTTTGGACTGTGCCGGAAAATCGCTTCTGGGGTCGCTGAACGCCGCTGAGGTCGCTGAGTGTTCATCTCCATTCGGGACTGGGCAAGCATCATTTATGGGGTCGCCGCGCCATCGTTCGAACACATGCAACATAATTGCAACAAGTATCGTCAAGCTCGAAAGAGTACCTTGAACCAAGGTTGTCGGTAATCCAATGAAAAAAATGAGTATACCAAGTTTGATAATACGGCTTGTTTCTCCATCGAGGGGTCGTGTTAAGGATAACTCCTGTTTGCCCCACAGCAGTACGAGCGTTGATCGGTCACATAACCACCTACTATATCGATGAAACCACATGCATACGTAGCACACATACCTGGTAAACACACGAGGTGCTACGTACGGCGGTTCAAACAGCACGGTATGTAAACAAACGCCGGTGTAATATATATTTCGCGGGTCTAAGGATTAGCCGTCTTGGTTGTTTTTGTTAGGTTCGAAGCTGTGACAAGCGTGATCCTCGCGCACTCGCTCCTTCCTCCCTTTTCCTCATATTGCCCCCTCTTGAAAACCTCCGACGATTTTTCTTCTTTGTATACGACGGCTTACTGTTCTGCAATTGTTTGTTCGCCCATATGCTCAATAATCTACTCTTCAAACCATATTATTGCCTGCATCTCACGGAAGTACAGCTTGCGATTGACAGTAAGTCTTCACCGATGCGTTCCTCTTGTTGATGCGGTCATGTGGGTATGTTCAGTGTCGAGGAAAATCCAACGTATGTGCGTTGCTTGAAGGCCCGGAGGTGAAACGTGATGCGTCTTGCTGGAACCAGCTCGTACTGGTGAGAACCTGGTTGGTATCTAACGTAGTATTCGGGTACAGCTTTGGTACGCCGTAGCAACTGCCGTGGCTGGTGGAGACTTGCTCTATTTTTAGCATCGTGGTCGAACTACCTGGCTGGTGTTTTTGGAATATGCAGCAAGACATTTTGGATGTTGAACGTGTGTCGCTTGCAGGTCAGCAAGGAAAATAATGAAAGCGAGCGAAAGAGCAGAGTGATCGTCAAGATGAGCGTCACTAGGCCGCGATATATGGGCGATGCTGGTGTTGCGTCGTGTTTGCCCTCGAAACCCCAAAGAGGCTACTCGTATTCATATTTTATGTGCGGTTCATCAATTGGCACTCTGGTAAATTACAGTTTTGCCGGAGCAAGTACTCGTTGAAAGACATGTGTTTCGAGCCTATTTTCGGTAACACACGCAGCCTCAAGCTGCACGTCAAGTCCCCTGCTGAACAAGCTTCCACTAAACTACAGCATGCTTGTATATACGGGTATTTCTGTGTGGAGGGGCATACTGACGGGGGGGGGGCACGAAGTCACCCCTCCCCTCCCCCCCAATATTCCAACCCGCTACCCCACTGATCCCCTTCCCGAAATACGCCATCCCTCTCAAAACTGACAGAGCATACGTAGCAAGAGAAAGAAATAGAAACAAAAAATGGGGCCACATCTACGAGTACAGTACAATCATACCTTGCTATGAGGCATGGAGAGTACACAAGTAGCAGTTCGAACGACGTCTGTGCCCCTAGAGAGAGAGAAAAAGCCACTGCAGTTCAAGAAAGAGAGTTGTTTTTGCCGGTACATAACGTTTCTCTCTCGATACGATGGGGGGTACAAACCCAGGCAAAAACATACCGGTGTGTGCTGTTCTTGTAGCGCAACTCCAGTCCGAAAGTACTCTGCGCGTAGTTTTGAGCAACCGAGCACTACTGTACACGCTAGGTAAAGTTTCGAGCGTACTACGCCGGTCGAGGGGTGGTCAGACGGTCTCGTATAATATATTGGCGTACCAGGTATGCGACAAGGTTACCACTCCTTTCAAGAAAATGCAAAACAAGGTCAAAAAAAGGGGGGAAACATAAACAAAACAAAAACAAAGCAAAAACTACATCAATTTTCTACACACAGGACACGACGTTGCACCACAGGGACTTGACGAAGCAGCAACTAACTGTTGCTGCTGCTGCGTATCGTTATCCTGATTCCTCGTTATGAAAAACAAAATACAACAAACGCAAAACAAGTGCAAAGTACAGTGGTGAAAGTAGACTACTACATCAGGAGTGCACTCAACTACAGCAGTAGTGGCCAAGAGCCTGCAGATTATAATATACAGTTCCCACCAAAACAACTGCCACCCATTGTCCCAGCAAGCTGTAAGTAAGACATACCGGTGCGGGAAACGTGATTGGTCCATCCCCACACCTTGCTGACAGTCCGGCCATGCTACCGTGACACTACTAAACGACAGCAACACTACAGCGCCGCAGGGGAAAAAAAATGCAAAACAAAACGGGGGGGGGGTCATTTTCATTTCATACTGGTCGCCGAAATGTTTTTACGACGCTTGGTCCAACCGACCCGAAAGGAAAAACAGTTTATCGGCTGAGCCAAGCATGCATCAAAAAAAAAATACTGCCGCCATTTTCTTCAAAAATTGTACTGTGTAAGTAGCAGCAGACCACCCAGAGAATCGACGAGCTGGTCTACTCCCACCGCCTAGCCATGGCCACTCTTCAACTAGACCCCCTTTACCACTGCAGTTAGTACTGCATAATAGCTGCATCCTTGATAAGGGGGTACCGAGAGCACTCGCAACCAGAGCTGGTTGTTTTCGCAGGAACCACTGCTATTAATCACAGAAAAAGGGTCTAAAAAAAGGCAGGGCAAGCGCCAGGGCAACAGCTATCCTCTGAGTCACGCCCAATGTACACAGGAAGCTTCGCGCAAAACAAAAGCAAGCAAGCGAAGCAAGCAAAGCGAGCAAAGCAAGCAAAGCGAACAAAGCAAGCAAAGCAAGCCAAGCAAGCCAAGCAAAGGGGATAACAACCGAAGCAAGCAAAGGGACGAAGAAACGAAGCAACGAAAGAAAGACCATCGAAGCAAGCGAGGGGCGAAGAAACGAAGCAAAGAGAAAAATACCATCGGGCAGTCCCCTCGGGCAAAGCCGCCCCACAAGGCGTCCCCGCACCCCCTGCAGTGTACACCACCCCAGATAACATCAGCAGCAGCGCCGGCGCGTGCTAAAGAAATGATGCCGGATTTCACAGCGCAAAAACGGTAGCGTAAGACACCACGGTCGTTTTCAGCCGAGACACAAACTCCGTTGCACGAAAAGAGGGGCCACGGGCTGGAATAGTCCTAGTAGAAAAACGAGGGCAGGGGGGGGGGGGGGGGGGGCCAAGCAAGGGGGGGCGGGAACGGGGGAGGGGGGGAGGAGGGCGGCAACGGGGTATAGGGGGAGGGGGGGTTCCTGTTAGCTATCCGCGACGAAACTGTGTGGCGGCTCCTAACGGCTGTAACCGCCAGGTGAAATTTCAGGGTCTGGATTTCAAGCAAAACCCGGGGAATGATACGGTCCAAGGTAAAACGTAAAGAGAGCTGGTCTCTTGCAGGTCGGAAATTAGTTTTAGGTTGGGTCCTCGCGTCGCTCATCGATGCCATGCACATCGAAGTGCGCCGACGAAGCGCAGCACAAGCAAGGCAAGGCAAGGCATGGCAAGGGAGCTGACGGGTACTAACCTTCAGTAGCCAGTGCAGGAGTATCAGCGCGATAAGCATTAGCATCATCATCAATCAAGGCCGGACTAAATCTGCACACTTCCTCAGACAAGCCAAGGCAAAAAAAAAAAAACACGACAAGACAAGCCAAATAGGCAAGCACGCAAGCACGCACGCAAGCAAGTCAGCGAGTAAGCAAGCAAGCAAGCAAACAAACAAACACGCAAGCACAAGCAAGCAACGTAACACAACACAACACACAAGCAGGCAAGCAACGTAACACAACACAACACAACACACAACACAACCAACCACACCCCACCTCCCCCAACAACACAGCACAACCCGCCCCGCCTTGTTCCAACCCAACCCAAACAAACAAGCCAAAAGACTTACCCGCGGCGGGATAGCGATGCGTCCCCACCTCTCTCCAGGCGGGGATGCATCACCATCTCTTGATGACCTTCTGCACAGTTGTCACCGTCGCCCTGCAGATGATGCAAGGCCGCCCCAGATAACCTCCCCCGCACCGCTCGCACGTACATTGGTGGGCGCAAGGAAGGAAAAGGATCTGCCGTGCCGTATGATAAGAGCCAAACGGGGGGGAGCGGGAGTGAGAAAGGGGAAAGGGGAGGGAAGGGGAGGGGGGGGGGGGGGGGGGGGGGGGGGGGGGGGGGAGAGACGAGCCTGCTAATGTGATGGGGGGGGGGGGGCATCTAAACTCTGCAGGCGGGTGCTGATGTGGTGTGTGGTGTAGTTTGGTGCAGTGTGGTGTGGGTGTGGCATGGTATGCTGTGGTGGGGTGGGGGCTTCCACTTCACCGTAGCGTACAGCAGTATCCGCAACAAACGAAAAGCGCGATATTATGCCGCAGCAGTAGCAGCTCCAGCTAACGAAATGTGTTTATCACCGCACAGACAGACGGACTAACCCCCCCCCCCCTCCTTCCACCCGTCACTCCCCCCGATATGCCGCCGCTACCCAATCACAGCTGCAAATGCAGTAGCAATCATTTACAATTCTAAAAACGTTAAAACTAAGCGTATACCAGGAAGTTTGTCTAAGGGGCAACGAAATTTCGCAAAACAACAAACCCGGTGACAGGCAACAACAACAACAACAGCAACAATAACAACAAACAACAACAATCACAACAACTTGCCACCACAAAACGACACGACGACGACAACAACAAAGTCACCATCATCACCACCACCACAACCACCACCACCACCACCAGGTACCATCACCATCACCATCACCACCATCAACATCACCAGGCACCATCACCGCCATGAGGCACCACCACCACCACCACCACCACCACCACCACCACCATTGCCGCCACCACCACCACCACAACTCACTACCACCAGGCACCACTACCGCCACAACCACCACCGCCATCGGCGACCGCCAGGAGAAGCAAAATGGTGCTGGGTCCGGGACTCACGTCTACGATGGCGTCCATGCAAATCTTGCAGGTGAACGGGGAGTCGGGGTCCAGGCCATCCGAGTCTGGGTCGGCGTTGAGAGCGTTCAAGATCCTCATTTGCTCCTCCTACAACAGCAGCAACAGCAGCAACAGCAGCAACAAGAGGAGGAGAAGCAGCAAGCACCAGCACACAGAGGCAGCAGCAGCAGCAGCAGTAGCAGCAGCAGCAGCAGCAGCAGCAGCAGCAGCAGCAGCAGCAGCAGCAGCAGAAGCAGAAGCAGAATAAGAACAAAAAACAGCAGAAGCAGCGGGAGCAAATGCAGCAACAGCAAACAGCAGCAGGAGGATCAGCAAACCGCAGAAGCAACAGCAACAGCAAAGGCAACAGCAGAGGCAACAGCAGGGGCAACAGCAACAGCAGCAGCAGCAGCAACGGCAGCGAGCGGCACACCAAAATAAGGGGGGAAGGTTCAAACACGAAGCGATGGTGCACGGTTAGGGGGGGGGAGGGGTGTACTCGATATTCATGCATGGCCGTAGTCGCATGACCATAGACCCTCGCCTCCCTGCAATACAGGGACGGAGCATGCCGGCTTTTGGGGGGGGAGGGCAAACCGCGACACAACAAAGCCGGAACACAAACCCGCCACAAACGCTAGCGGCAACTCATCGTCGTGCTCTGGTTACAGCTCTGCACCAGCAGTGCCCACTCGATTGCTAATGCGGGACAAGCGGAAGGAGTCACGGAGCGCCAGTCCAGCCCACCCCACCCCACCCCACCCCACCCCACCCCACCCTACGACTCATCCGACAAACCCAGGCTGCACACCTCAGTGACATCCATCTTGGCAAAGTCTCTCCTCTCCATCAGCAGAAGAGACTCCCCATCCAGCTGGTCCTTGCGAAACCTCTCCAGGTGCTTCTCACAGCCGGCGATCTTGAGCAGGTTGCGCAGCTCTCCCCCCCACGCCCCGTCCTCCGCCACCACCCCACCCCCGCCCCCGCCCCCGCCCCCACCCCCACCTCCTCCAGCCGGAGGCGGTGCTGGCATCTTCCCCCTCAACGCCGGGTTTCCAGAAGGGTCCGGAACGCGTGCGCGGCCGACTGTAATCCCCCCTACCCCCCCACCACCACCGCCTCCTCCTCCTCCTCGTGCAGGGGCGGCGGCGGCGGCGGGGCGAGTGGCAGCGTGGATGCCCGTGCCGCCGGAAGGGGGCGGAAGGAGACTGGGATCGCACCCCTTCAGGCGAAAAAACTCTTCCACCTTACGTTTGGCGATCTGTGTGTGCGTGCAGAGGGTACAAGACGGGACAAGAGTCATTAGAGAAGGCCGGAGGGGAAGGGGGGGGGGGGGGGGGAGAAAGGGGGGGCGGGGAGGCGGGAGGGGGGGCGCGTACTCGTCTTGTTTGGCCCTGGCCTTCAGTCATTACACATTGACCCAGGCCAATCCCTTTCCGAAGACGGAGCGGGGGGGTTAACGGGGAGAAGGGAAGAGGGCCGTGCGGGTTGGGGGGGGGGGGGCGGTGTACTCGTGCTATGCCATGGTCGTAAGTGGTATGACAATAATACCCTCGCCATCCATATCAAACGCCGGAGACGAAGCACGTCGGGTGTGTGTGCGTGGGGGGGGGGGGCGGCCCGGGCTGGGGGGTAATTTACAGAAAACAGTGAGCACTACTGCTGAGAACTAGTGTACGAAAGGATAACGTTGTTCGCAGGAAAGAAATTATCAGCTGGAAAAAAAAGAATGAAAAACAAATTACGGTATTTGAAAAAAAAAAACATGGTTAATTGAAACTTTGAATTGCTATAATATCAAGTCTAACATGATATTGATAGGAGCAGACTCCGCGCCGGCGCCGGCGGCTGCGTTGCTCCCTATTTTTTTGCGCAGGCAAGGAAAATACGAGGCCCTGAAATTGGTTGTGGCATCATCCACGGCTTCACTGCAAGCGGAACGGGTCGCTCTTTCTTTGTCCACTCCCCCACTTTGACCTCCGCTCTCCTGCGTCCCGAAAAAAATATGCCCTTTCGTAAACATGAGTCTACTGCTGTAAAAAATATGAAACATGGGCCAACGTAAAAAAAAAAACAGAAAATGCGAACAGCATCACCATACACGCCAACACCAACAGCAGCAACAGCAACAACAACAGCAACAACACTGCACTAGCCAATAAATACCAACACCACCAACAACACACACTACTCGTACAAAAAAACACAAAACGCCAACACCAACACTACCAACAACAAAAAACAACTAGAACACTGCAGTAGTAACAACATATGCAAGAACAACACCAACAACAACAAACGCAACGTCGACACCAACACCATCACCATCACCAACATCAGCACCAGCACCAGCACCAGCACCAACAACAACACCACCAACACCAACAACAACAGCACCAACACCACCACCACCACCACCACCACCACCACCACCACCAACAACAACAACAACAACAACACCAACCACAAGCACAGAGCTAAAAACCCAGTTAAAAACCCACACACCCACCCACACACAAAAATAAGCATCAAATTGTAGACTGGAGCACTACTGACCGCGACGTTAGCAGGAAGGCCAGTGATGACCACGTCCGAAGCGCTCTTGTCGTGGTAGGGCTTGACGACTATCGTCGTCTTGGTTTCCTTCATCAGCATGTTGATGTGCACACCTCCCTTCCCTATCAGCTGCGGGGCGATGTTCTACCGCAACCAAACGAGAACAAGAACATGGACAGGAACAAAATCAAGTATATACAAGAACATGAACAGGAACAAAACCAAGTACAAGAACAGGAACAGGAACAAAATCAAGTACAAGAACATGAACAGGAGCAAGTACAAGAACATGAACAGGAACAAAATCAAGTACATGAACAGGAACAGGAACAAAATCAAGTACAAGAACATGAACAGGAACAAAATCAAGTATATACAAGAACATGAACAGGAACAGGAGCAAAATCAAGTACAAGAGTGATAATATATATGAACAGGAACAAATTCAAGCCCAAGAAAAAAGAACAAAAAAGAGCACGAAAAAAGAACAAAAAAAACAAGGAGGGATTTTTTTGCCGCGGTTTGGTGATGATAACAGTAGTGACGATTACCTGAAGAAACACACAACAAGTACAAGAACAGGAACGTTGCCGGGATAGGGACACGCACGTTGGGGTTTTCAAGTACACCCCCCCCTTCCCCCCCGTATATACCCCCGCCTCCCGCCTCCCCCGCGCGCGTGGTTCTGATTTTCGTGTGTTCTTACGTTGGGGCAGTACAGCTCCTCGAGAGTCTTGGTTGGAACCAGCGCCCGTGCCTTGGGCTTGGGCGCGGCGGGGGGGTTCGCCCCCTGGAGAGCCCTGAGAGTATCCTTGTTCTGCAAAAAAAAAATGAGAAAAAATGAACCAAAAACGAACATACATCAGTGTATAAATTGAGAGGGGGTGATGAGGGTGGGAGTCGGGGTTGGGGTGGCAGGGGAAAGGCGTTGGATAGGACGGGGGGGGGGGGGCGGGAGGGGGGTGGTACTCTGGTTGGCCGGCGTAGAATGACAAGGGGGGGGGACCTCGCACACATGGGGCGGGAGGCGTGGGAGGTGGGGGTCGTAATCATTTGTGTGCACGGCCTAATCGTATGCACCATAGACCCTCGCATCCCTACAATGCCGGGACGGAGCGCGTTGGGTTTTCACCAACCAGGCAGACATTGCTTGCACCAAGCGCGAAACGCCGTGAGGTATTGGGCGAGTCGCATGGAGGGTGAGCTGCATCCTGCTAAGAACCGCCTCTGAGGCGGACTTGCATATGGACGACAGCTTCAATGAGTTCAATTTAATTTCTGGTGTGGCCACTTCCGGAGACAGCAATCGGTTTTACTATGTACTGCCTCGCGGACGCCTTACCATATTAACACTACGTGAAACGACCATTCCCCTTGTGCGGAACAAAGGTTCTCCACCCCGCACAAATGATCTACTCGACCGCCAGCTTTGGTGACCGCCAAAAAAAATAACAAAAAATAACGGCACCCTGGTTGTCTAGCTCACGCAGCGAGTGGCGTGTTTTACAGCGTCGTTGCCAACCGACGCCAACCCACCTATAATATATCATATATTTATAGGGAGGGCGGTTGGGGGGGGGGGGGGGGGGGGGGGGGGTGGTTTCAGCTGGTGGTACGTACCTCTAGGCGTGATGCGGAAGATGCCTCGCAAACAGGCGGGGTGCTCCATTCGGAATGCCTAGCAGCCGGCAGCAGGACTGCAGATGAAATGGTGCAGAGGACAAAACAGTTACGAGTCCAGCTGCAGGGCAACGTAGTTTGTTTTTTTCCTTTTAAATATTTCGGCGGATTGGTAAAAAGAAAGATTGAGCTTATCGCACTGCTGTCGTGCCGTTTTTTGCTTGACATACCATCCTTCTCTAAGATGGTATACCACCGCAGGAAACCACCGTCGGTGATGAAAAAAAGTCTCTAAAATACAAGGTCAGGTTCATCACCGGGGTTCGTTAGGTATCACCCCCTGTGGTTGGAAGCCTTGTAGCCACAGAGAGGGGGGTGTACTCATATGTTGCTTGACTTAGTGAACTGAGACTAAAGGACTACGTAAGGCAGGCAACAAATGAGTACCCCCCCCCCCCCCCTTGTGCCCTTCATGCGACTCACCCAGCACCTCATGGCGCTTCGCACTTGGTGCTAGCAATGTCTGCCTGGTCGGTGAAAACACGACATGCTCCGTCCCGGCATTGTAGGAATGCGAGGGTCTATGGTCATACATGACTACGGCCGTGCACGACATGAGTACACCCCCCCCCCCCCCCCCCCCGCCCCCCTCCGTTCCTCGGTCGCCGTCAAACCCTCACCTGCATGTCCTTTTTGTTGATCCACCTCCTGCACGCCTTCCTGATCTTAATCGTCCCTGGGGTAGCGTTCGCCTCGTTCAGTACCGCCTGTACCCCAACCATGCTCTGTTTTCGTTTCCAAAACGTTTTCGTACGTGGTTCCATTTGTTTTTCGGCGTTTTTTTTTTTCGTTTTCGAGTTTTAATCATTCATTTTCATTTCCATTTTCATTTTCGTTTTTTTTTTCGTTTTTTCCCGTTTTTTTTTTTCGATTTCGTTTTCGTTTTCGTTTTTCGTTGTCGTTTTGTTTACAATGTTTTTGTCGACGAACGAAAGAGCCGCACAAGCAACGGCGACCGTAAACAGAAAAAAAAAAAAAAAACAGAAGCAGAAGAAGTGGCAGGCAGTAGCAGCAGACAAAAGGGCCGTACGGTAAGGGCACAGAGCAGCACACAGATACAACAGCGGCAGCGTCAAGGGGAGGAGGCGGCCTGAGTCAGGGGCGGCTATTATGGCGAGGGGGGGGGGGGGTCAGAGCACCACCATAAATAAAAACCGGCGCGAAAAGCGTCTCCCGTTCTGTTCCTCCCTGTCCGCGCGCGAGGACACCAACTTTTTAACAGCGCGTGGAAGCCAATCAACTAGTCAACCAACCAGCCAACCAACTAACCAACTAATCAACCAACCAACTAACCAACTAATCAACCAACCAACTAACTAACCAACTAATCAATCAACCAAATAACCAACCAACCAACTAATCAACCAACTCCACCAACCAACCAACCAACTAATTGACTATTCAACCATCCAACTAACTAAGCAACCAACGCCAGCAACCAACCACCCAACAAACTAAACCAAATGCTTTCGTAGCGCCAGGTTGTCCCAGCCGCGCTGTTGTTCTCTGCGCAAGCAAAGCAAAGCAAAGCAAAGCAAAGCAAAGCAAAGCAAAGCAAAGCAAAGCAAAGCGAAGCAAAGCAAAGCAAAGCAAAGCAAAGCAAAGCAAACCAAACCAAAAGCAAACAAAACCAAACCAAAAACCAAATCAAACCAAAAGCAAAACAAAGCAAAAACCAAATCAAACCAAAAGCAAAAACATCCCCCAAAAAACAAAACAAACCACACCGAAACCACCCCAAACCCTCCACCCAACTCCAAAAACCAAACCACACCCCCATACCCCCCCCCCCCCCCCCACCGGGTCGGCGGGCCCCCCACCCCCCCCCCCCCGCCCTCTGCCTGGTTGGTGAAAACCCAACGTGCTCCGTCCCGGCATTGTAGGGGTCGAGGTTCTATGGTCATATGACTACGGCCGTGCACGACATGAGTACCCCCCCCCCTCACATCGCGGGTCTGAGCAGCCCTCAGCCTCTCCTCCAGCGACATGCCCGGAACCAACTCCGAATGCCCCGCCGCCCTCGCCACCGCCCTCCCCCCCGCCCTAGCCCCCGCTCCCGCCCCCTCGAGTACAGCCAGAGACCTCTCCGCCGCGCGCGCTTCATTAGACGCGTTAGCTTCCGCGACAGCTTTAGCGCGAGTCGCCCTAGTAGCGCGGTAAGTCTCTGCATCGTTGGCGGCCTTCGCCTTCGCTTCTGCGGCGTCCGCCCGCGCGGCCGCCTGCTCTTTGGCCTGCGCCTCTACAACCGCTTGCGCGCGGGCCTCCGCCCTCGCGACCGTGGCGGCCTTAGCGTCCGCGATTCGCTTGGCCGTCTCCTGTCCCTCGGCCTCCTTGGCCTCCTTGTCGCGCTGCCTCCGCTTCTCCCGTCGCTCCTGTCTCTGTTGCTGCTCCCGCTGCTCTTGCTGGTCGGCCTGCGCCTGCTCCCGCACCCGCTGCTCCGCCTGCGCTTGCCGCTGCTCCCGCACCCGCTGCTCCGCCTGCGCTTGCCGCTGCTCCCGCACCCGCTGCTCCGCCTGCGCTTGCCGCTGCTCCGCCTGCGCTTGCCGCTGCTCCGCCTGCGCTTGCCGCTGCTTCGCCTGGGCTTCCTGCTGCTCCGCCTGCGCTTGCCGCCGTTTCGCCTGCGCCTGCCGCTGCTCCTTCTGCGCCTGCCTCTGCTCCGCCTGCGCCTGCCTCTGCTCCGCCCGCACATAGTGCTGCAGCGCCTGCGCATGCTCCTCGTCCACCTGCGACTGCTGCTGCTCCGCCACCACACGCCGCTGGGTCGCCTGCTGCTCCAACTCCCGCATTCGCCGCTCGTACTCCTGTTTCCCCTCCTCAAAGCTCCTGGCAGCAGCTTCATCCAGCAGCCTCTTATTCTTCTGCCTCAGCTCGTGCTCCAGCTCCAGCTCCAGCTCCTCGCGGTGTCGCACCATCTTCTCTGGCTCATCCAACTCCTGCTGACTCCGCTTCTTCTGCATCTTACCCTGCTTCCCAACCTCCGCCCGAAGTACAGCCTCCGGATGGTCGGAGCTCGGGTAATCCTTCTGGAGACGGTCGGATCTCATGTGCTGCTCCTGGACCAGTGAGGGGACGGAGGAGGCGGTGGCGACAGGAAGGCGGGGGGGCGGGGGGCGTCTCATTTGATTACTTGCTTAGAGTATTAGCACCATTGACCGCATTCCCTTCCAGAAGGAGCAAGAGCGAGGGGGGGGGGGGGGGGGGGGTGGCACATCCAGTCCTGTTTCTGCAATCAATGCCACAACTACATGAAACAAATTGAAAAAAAAAGGCGAAGCAAAAGAGCCAGAGCGTCGACGTTCGAGAGATGTTGGTTGCCAAGAGGCTTTTTTTGCCAGATATCGGACCAAAAAAAAAAAACACCAGATGAGACGCAAGCTGTGTATACGATAGGGACGGATGTGTCTACCTACTATTGAATACCTGGTATACTTTTTTCCTGGGCCTGCTCACCTGAGCGCTATACTTCACCCCGAAAAAACTTACTCCGGAGAAAAAAATAAAAGTACAACCCGATAGCCTATATAGGTATACGACGAATAGAACATGTAAAAACACAAAAAGGGTGTACCAACGAATGAGGCATGTCTTGTAGGGTAGACGCCTTGTCAGGCGTATGGCATATTGGGTAGGGTTTCTCGGTTGAGGACCCCCGTTAGTCAGAAATGCCTTTACCGCACTATAGAGGCATGGCCCACGCATGCGCTGTGCTCAAGTCAGACACGCCTGGGGTACAAAAATACCCCTCCTACAGCACTGCAAAGGACACTGTAGAAGCAACTACTTTCGGTAGTTCCTGAGTTGGATGGAGTCCCAGCAGTCCTAAATAGTTTGGCAAAAAAAATGCTACACCCGTAGTGCCGGTTCCCTCTATAGTGCCGGTATGAACTACACCAACAATACCGGCACTATATCGCCAACCGGCACTATATACTCCGCACACTGCCACACTGGTTGATCCCATTTGTGCCAAACGCTTTCACAGGCACTGCAGCGGGGAGCCGGCACTATCTACTCGACCGACACTGTAAAGGGACCACTACTACTGCTGTACCAGTACCTGGTACCCTTTATCGTGCGCATAATAGCACGCGCCGACAAACAGTTTCAAACTCACTGTTTAGTGTACGTATCTATGTACTTCGCGATTTATTCTTGTTTTTTTTGTGCTTTTTGCCTTTGACGTAACAGCAGTGCCTATAAGTTGCTTCTTCTCAGCCCCCCAAAGTTATCTATGGTGGGTAATGTGTTTACATTTGGGGCGTGGACTGTCTGTATAGAACACCAATATATATATATATACAAGGGCTCCGCATGGGTGCCGGCATTCGCCGGCACCCATGCTTCGGATAGGACATATACCTGGTACATCAGATATTTCGTGCCATTCTTATTGTTTACGACAATGTGATGGCGCTCGCTCGTGTTTCGATATCTGACGCTTACGTGCAGAATCAAGGCAATGCCAAATGTTGCAGGAAGAAGTAAACTCGTAAGTGTTAATAGACACCTTTCAAACTCGGCATTCATAGTACTTTTGAAAAATAATTCGCAAAAACATGCGTGAACGACTTTGAAACAACTTTCATTTTTTTTTCGAATTCATGCATTTTGTTCTCCCTGCATCTTTGGGGAAGAGCCATTCACGCTTATTCTACGAGAGGGGCAAAACCGGCCCCCACGTAGAATTTAGGTGATTATTTTTGCCAATTGGAGTGTATTCGAATCGATCCGTGGAGTTGACAACAAGGCACCCAGCGCGGGTCGAATGTTCGAGGAGGCAGTGCGATGGACGCGAGGGCTCACTCGGCACGGTGTTCTAGTCGCTGAGAGAAGGGTCCGTCTCCTCCCTCCGACGACCGCGGCCAACACAGCAGCAGCAGCAGCAGCAGCAGCAGCAGCAGCAGCAGCAGCAGCAGCAGCAGCAGCAGCAGCAGCATGCTGCTGC
>MEHQ01000081.1:10723-32965 GCA_008828725.1 Saccharina japonica | reverse complement strand
CCCTCCCCCTCCGCCTCCGCCTCCCACCGCCTCCACCACATCAGATCTCCCTGGATCTCGCTGCGCCGACAAGCCGGGGGGGAGGCGTCGGGCGAAAGACGCACTCGAAGGCGGCGGTGGCCCCTCCCGGGGTACCGCCTGTGGGACTGGGTCTTGGAAACCCCCCCCTCCCTCGTTGGCGGGGTTGGGCTTGCTTATCTCGTCCCCGGCTAACTGCGCGCACATCTCGACGGTCTGGGCGATGTCACACGTGGCAGTGTCGTAGCAAATATCCACCACACCTGTTTTTTTCGGTTTTCGTGTGAGGGCAGAGGCGGTTTCGAGACGGGGCTGGTTGGCTGGATGGCTGGCTATTGTTACCAGGGGTGCGCGTTACGCGTTCGTTACACGTTCGTTCGCGTTCGCATACGTATTGAAAAGACGTTTGCAAAAAAAAAAAGAAGCGATGACGTTCGCATTTTTTTCAACATGACCCCGACTATAGAGTAAAGAGCATCCATGTAGTGTGGAAACCCCTTCATAATGTCTTTAGTTGCGCTTGCTGGACGGCATTATTTCAAAATGACCCTAGAGTAAAAAGGCTCCATATAGTGTAGAAACCCTTTCATAATTCTTGCTTTGGTTGCGCTTTGTTGTAAAGCTACAGCAACAGCAGCACCGTCTGCAGTCTCAGCGTCTCAGCAGCAGCGGCAGGGATATATACCTGGTGCGCTATTGGTTTACAAACACGACACGGCGGTGCAGGCCTGCAGGACACAGGACCCCAACAGTACCAGGTACCAGGACACTGCTGTACTCAGGTAGCTGGCTGGCTGTACTGTAAGTTTTAATAATGAATCAAAACACACAGCGGTACTTTTTTTTTGTCTACAAACATGTTACGCATTTTGCTTTTTTTTTCACAGCTGCTCTTGCTATATATCAATAATTTAAAAGGTACGACGATCTAGACTACACGTGCTACTATTATTAACAATAATAATGTCATAATATTAACAACAGGAAAACAGAGACGCCTCACGCAAGACTGCCCCCTGCCGTCGTTGCGACTGCATAGCACCATAATACCTGACTGACACAGGCAGTAAGTAAGTACGTAGCCAACATGCAATATCTATATCTTAATATACCTGGCATATAGGACAGGGACGAAAGTGATCCATCCCCTGATTTAAAAACGCCTTGTTAGGTTTTGCGGTTGACGTTTGCGAGCGACGTTCGCACAATTTGCCATTTTGACGCGAACGCCCGACGTTCGCCGTAACACGCATCCATCCTTGATTGTTACCTTACGGTCGGTCGGCCTGCAGTCACAGCCGAACCATTGAGTTGGTGGGACGGAAGACGCGCATAATCGAAGTCGCCGCGCGGGCTCCAAACAACAGCAGCAACAGCAACCAACATCACTTGAATAATGTACTTAAAAGAGAACAAAAAATTGAAAAGAATAAAGTATAATCACAAGACATGCAAATAAACGCACCAACACACGAAACGCACAACAAAAAACACAGAAAAAAACACACACACGCAAACGCAACACCACACAAAAAAAATGCAAAAAACACACACACACACACACAAACAACCCCCCCCCCCCCCCCCCCCCCCCCCCCGCTTTCCGCCCGCGCGCGCCTTATGCTAGTGGCAACAACCCCTCCCTCCCTCCCTCCCTTCCACCTACCAGGCTCGACCCATCCCGCGAAGTTCCTCTTGATTTCTTCCACGGTCGAATGCACCGGAAACGGCCCAGTCAGCCGCGCCACAAACTTCCGCAAGACGTCCACTGGCACCTTGCCCCCCCCCCCCGCCCCCGCCATCCCCGCCGTTGCCCCCTTCCCCTTGACCCCACCCGCGGCCGCTTCCCCTACAACGCCCTCGCCCCCGCCTACTTTACCACCACCACCACCGCTGCCGACGCCGCCGCCACCACCACCGCCGCCGCCTCCACCACCACCACTACCGCCACCACCACCACCACCAACGCTACCTCCGCTAACGCCGGCTACCGCCGCAGCCGGCGCCGTGGCCGTCGCCGTGGCCGTCGCCGTCGCCGTGGAAGGCGTTGCCGTCTCCGGCAAAGGCGGGGATATGCGCAGAGCCTCCAAGAGGTTCTTTTTCTTGCCAGCGGCGGCGCGGAGGGGGGAGGAGGAGGAGGACGAGGAGGAGGAGGATGGTCCCACTCCTCCTTCCCGCGCCTCCCCACTCTGCTGCTGTTGCTGCTGCTGCTGCTGCTTTGGGCTGTTGCTGCTGCTGCTGCTGCTTCTGCCGACGCTGCTGCTGCTGCTGCTGCTCTTGCGCCCGGGCTCCCGCGATGACGGCGGCGGCGGAGAGGCCACGCGCGCGCCCGTCGTGGCGCCAGCGACAGTCGCGGCGGTAGCAAGGACAGCGGGAACGGTAGCATCGACAGCGGTAGCGGTAGCATCGGCAGCGGTAGCGGTAGCAAGGACAGCGGTAGCGGTAGCATCGGCAGCGGTAGCAGTAGCATCGGCAGCGGTAGCGCCATCGGTAGCCTCGGTGGCCGCACTGGCAACGACGGGGGGGGCGGGAGAACGGAGCGGCGATGCCGGCAGCGGCGGCAACTGTGTTTTGGAGAGAGGGGGGGGGGGGAGCACACACACACAAACACCGGAAGACGTCCACTGGCACCTTGCCCCCCCCCCCCGCCCCCGGGCAGGCGGCGCGGGGGGGGGGGGGGGGGGGGGGGGGCCCGGGGGGGGGGGCCGGGGGGGGGGGGGGGGGCGACGGGGGCGGCGGCAGCGGCGGCCGTGGGGGGGGGCGGGTCGTGAGACTCGCCAAAACCCGACCGATACTGAATGTCGGGGACTTTGCCGTAGGGACTGGCATCAGAGGCGCATGTATATCACAGCCAAAACTTCTCTTCGTTTTGTTCTCTCTCTTGTTAAACGGGCTTGAACCCCTCGCAACGTCCAGGTAAACGGAGGAACCGCGTGCATCCCCGTCCACTCGCCCCCCGTTCTCGTTCGGGGTCTGAATTCAGGCACCCACACGATCACCGTCAACCTTGTTGCTCCTGCTGATGATGCTCCTGCTGATGATGCTCCTGCTGGTGCTCCTGCTGGTGCTTCTGCTCCTGCTGCTGCTCCTGCTGCTGCTGCTGCTGCTGCTGCTGCTGCTGCCCGAGACGCCAGCACCTCGGGCGGCGGCCAAGGAAGCAGCAGCGGAGAACGTCCCCTTTTGGCGCCTCCTCCTCCTCCTCCTCCTCCTTCTCCTTCTCCTGCTGCTCCTCCTCCTGCTCCTTCTCCTGCTTCTCCTCCTTCTTGTCCTGCCTCGACGATCGTCTCAGCACCATTACTCAGAATAACCTCCAGCCGCTGCCCACGCTGCTCTGTGAGACTTGGCGCGTGTGGGGGACTAACAGCACCAGCATCACCAGCAACAAAAGAAACACGAAGAACTTTGAAAGCAGCAGTAGCAGAAACAGCAGCAACATCATCGCCATCACCAAGAGCATCAACAACAGCCTCTAGACTATTCCAAATAGCAGAAGCATCAGCAACAGCAGCACCAGCAACAGCAGCACCAGCAACAGCAGCAACAGCTTGGGCAGAAGCAGCGGCGGCGGCAGCAGCAGCACCATGGCCAGCAGGAGCAGCAGCAGTAGAAGCAGCAGCAGCGGCAGGCTTAACAAGAGCAGCAACCGCAGGAGCAGCAGCACCACCACCACCGCCACCACCAGTAGCAGCAACGCCACCCCTAGCAGGCGGCGGTGGTGGCGGCGGCGGCGGCGGCGACGCTGATCGGGACGGCGACTTCTGCCCCTCGACAAAGTCGTTCCAACGCTGGGTGATTTCCGCGCGCATGGAGTTGTGGCGGAGGGAAAGCACCGCGGTTGCATCGTCGCCTTCCTTGTCCTGGCATAACGCCGGCATTTTCTTTACAAAACTACTGTGCCAAGCCATCGCCTGTTGTGTGGCAGGATCGAGCAAAGTTTGAGATGGGAGGGAGCAATGGGAAGGTGTGAGTCCGGGAACTCTCGCTGCAGCCCTAGCAGCCGCGCTTGTTGAAAGGGTGCTGTTGCTTTTTGTCCTCCGCGCTGTCCGGTCGTTTCTGTTCGAAGGAACGCCAGCACCACAACCAGCACCGCCATCAGTGTCAGCGCCAACACCCAACACCACCTTCAACACCAACACCACCAACACAACCAACACCAACACCACCAACACCACCAACACCAACACCACCGCCAACACCAACGCCAACACCGCCACCACCGCCACCACCAACAACCCCAACAAGCGATGGCACATGCAATATTCCACAGCATAGCCGCTGCACGTATGATTCATACCTGGCGTAGATGCTTGAGGTTAACGCGCTGCCCACACTTGTCGCAGGGGTACATCCTCATAGCGCAGATCAAGCACCTGTCCGTCTGGCAACCCTTCACCAGTCCGAAATGGGGGCAGGATGCAGGGGAGGGGGGGGGAAGGGGGACGTACGTACTTGTCATTTGCTGCTTGCCTGAGTCGTTTGACCATTGACCACGCATCCCTTTCGAGACGGAGAACCGTTCCTACTCCTAACAGAGGCACCACAAACATTCGGGCGCTCATTGCGACTTTTCCATACATTGGGGTGGGGGGGGGGGGGGGTACTCATGTCGTGCACGGCATTGGGGTGGGGGAGGGGGCAAGGGGAAAGGCGAAAGGGGACGAAGAAAGGTCGAACAAAGTAAACAAAAAAGAGGGGATCAACTCCAACCAGACAAAACATTTACCAAAATGAATAATTCATTATGCATGACGCAAAAAGAGAGCGAAAAGCAAACGGAACGGTCAAACTCTGCCTGTATATGAAGCGCTCCACCTCCGGTGTTGTTTTTGCTCTATTATAGCCGATTCCCCGATTCGTCGCCAAGCGATGAACTCGTGAAATCGCGAGAAATCAAGAAATCGAGAAATCAAGAAATCACGAAATGCCTGGCCCAGCGAGCGACCGCCGTCCAGCTGCAAGCAGCAGCCCTGTCTGTTCGCGTGTCCTACCAGTCTCTGCCAGCACCGTTCCGCGCGGTATCCACTTGGCATTCCCACAAGCGCGACCAACCAAACAATAACAGTTGCTGCTGTCAAAAGTTGAGCTATATACGTATTACGTGCCCAACCAAATAATATGAACCATAACGCCGAATTCTCTCTACGACAACAAACTGCAGATTATTCTTAAAATCGGTTCCCGATCCCTATAATACCTGGTAGCATTTTCCTTTGTGGATACTGAGCAAGACGACCAATTGAAACCCCTTAACCCCTCAAGAACTGGTCCCACGTATTTGGGTACAAACTACTTGGAATTAGTGTGGGAAAATGTTTTCAGTTCTGAATGGGTTAAGAACTGGCCCAGCGTATTTGGGGACAAAATACTTGGAATTAGTGTGTTTTGTTTTATGTTCTGAATGGGTTATAACATGCCAACGACAACGACGAGGAACACGTCAATGACGACAACGACAAATATCATAACGGGTACGACCATATCGTTGGCCATGATAAAAAAAAAAAACTCGTTGCGATCACATGATCCAATTCTAGATTTTTTTTCAAAGAATAGACATGTTGATTAAATCTGGTCATGATAGCATCATAAGAATTCTTAAAAAAATGTCCACCAGCACACAGGATGAAAAATGACGAAAATTGTCTATTAAAGTCACACCACGAAAAATGACGAAAATGGTAAATTACCACAATCTTGACAAACGACAACGACCACACTGCCATTTTGTCAACCTACCCACCAACCTACCTCGCAAAAATCGGGGAGTTCCAGAAGCGGGAGGCATTCGGGACCCGACACTGTCTGACAACCGCCGCACACCTGCACACAGAACAAAACACAAAACAGGAAGAAAAAGGGGGGGGGGTGACACATAGAGCGCAACATATTAAAAACCTTCATCGAAACCGGCCAATGCACAAGCACGGCGGAGGACTGATCATCAAGACGAGGGAAAAAAAAACCGGGCCCATGGCAGCCGGGAAACAGGGCCAAGGAGGTAGAAGGGAGTGGAGAGGAGTGGAGAGATGTGTATAAGAGACAGCAGAAACAGCAGCAANTCCATCCATCCATCCATCCATCCATCCATCCATCCATCCATCCATCCATCCATCCATCCATCCATCCATCCATCCATCCATCCATCCATCCATCCATCCATCCATCCATCCATCCATCCATCCATCCATCCATCCATCCATCCATCCATCCATCCATCCATCCATCCATCCATCCATCCATCCATCCATCCATCCATCCATCCATCCATCCATCCATCCATCCATCCATCCATCCATCCATCCATCCATCCATCCATCCATCCATCCATCCATCCATCCATCCATCCATCCATCCATCCATCCATCCATCCATCCATCCATCCATCCATCCATCCATCCATCCATCCATCCATCCATCCATCCATCCATCCATCCATCCATCCATCCATCCATCCATCCATCCATCCATCCATCCATCCATCCATCCATCCATCCATCCATCCATCCATCCATCCATCCATCCATCCATCCATCCATCCATCCATCCATCCATCCATCCATCCATCCATCCATCCATCCATCCATCCATCCATCCATCCATCCATCCATCCATCCATCCATCCATCCATCCATCCATCCATCCATCCATCCATCCATCCATCCATCCATCCATCCATCCATCCATCCATCCATCCATCCATCCATCCATCCATCCATCCATCCATCCATCCATCCATCCATCCATCCATCCATCCATCCATCCATCCATCCATCCATCCATCCATCCATCCATCCATCCATCCATCCATCCATCCATCCATCCATCCATCCATCCATCCATCCATCCATCCATCCATCCATCCATCCATCCATCCATCCATCCATCCATCCATCCATCCATCCATCCATCCATCCATCCATCCATCCATCCATCCATCCATCCATCCATCCATCCATCCATCCATCCATCCATCCATCCATCCATCCATCCATCCATCCATCCATCCATCCATCCATCCATCCATCCATCCATCCATCCATCCATCCATCCATCCATCCATCCATCCATCCATCCATCCATCCATCCATCCATCCATCCATCCATCCATCCATCCATCCATCCATCCATCCATCCATCCATCCATCCATCCATCCATCCATCCATCCATCCATCCATCCATCCATCCATCCATCCATCCATCCATCCATCCATCCATCCATCCATCCATCCATCCATCCATCCATCCATCCATCCATCCATCCATCCATCCATCCATCCATCCATCCATCCATCCATCCATCCATCCATCCATCCATCCATCCATCCATCCATCCATCCATCCATCCATCCATCCATCCATCCATCCATCCATCCATCCATCCATCCATCCATCCATCCATCCATCCATCCATCCATCCATCCATCCATCCATCCATCCATCCATCCATCCATCCATCCATCCATCCATCCATCCATCCATCCATCCATCCATCCATCCATCCATCCATCCATCCATCCATCCATCCATCCATCCATCCATCCATCCATCCATCCATCCATCCATCCATCCATCCATCCATCCATCCATCCATCCATCCATCCATCCATCCATCCATCCATCCATCCATCCATCCATCCATCCATCCATCCATCCATCCATCCATCCATCCATCCATCCATCCATCCATCCATCCATCCATCCATCCATCCATCCATCCATCCATCCATCCATCCATCCATCCATCCATCCATCCATCCATCCATCCATCCATCCATCCATCCATCCATCCATCCATCCATCCATCCATCCATCCATCCATCCATCCATCCATCCATCCATCCATCCATCCATCCATCCATCCATCCATCCATCCATCCATCCATCCATCCATCCATCCATCCATCCATCCATCCATCCATCCATCCATCCATCCATCCATCCATCCATCCATCCATCCATCCATCCATCCATCCATCCATCCATCCATCCATCCATCCATCCATCCATCCATCCATCCATCCATCCATCCATCCATCCATCCATCCATCCATCCATCCATCCATCCATCCATCCATCCATCCATCCATCCATCCATCCATCCATCCATCCATCCATCCATCCATCCATCCATCCATCCATCCATCCATCCATCCATCCATCCATCCATCCATCCATCCATCCATCCATCCATCCATCCATCCATCCATCCATCCATCCATCCATCCATCCATCCATCCATCCATCCATCCATCCATCCATCCATCCATCCATCCATCCATCCATCCATCCATCCATCCATCCATCCATCCATCCATCCATCCATCCATCCATCCATCCATCCATCCATCCATCCATCCATCCATCCATCCATCCATCCATCCATCCATCCATCCATCCATCCATCCATCCATCCATCCATCCATCCATCCATCCATCCATCCATCCATCCATCCATCCATCCATCCATCCATCCATCCATCCATCCATCCATCCATCCATCCATCCATCCATCCATCCATCCATCCATCCATCCATCCATCCATCCATCCATCCATCCATCCATCCATCCATCCATCCATCCATCCATCCATCCATCCATCCATCCATCCATCCATCCATCCATCCATCCATCCATCCATCCATCCATCCATCCATCCATCCATCCATCCATCCATCCATCCATCCATCCATCCATCCACCCATCCATCCATCCATCCATCCATTCATCCATCCATCAATCCATCTAGACGTCCACACGCAAGCAGCAGCAGCAAATCGTTGCATGCCTTTGCAGCAAGCAAAAGTGACGGGACCACGATCAAGACACTTCCAAAGCGCGGTGCTCCGACGTATGAAACACGACACAACAGCCATAAGAAGGGCTTTTCGAGACCATAACTTGAAGAAGGAAAAAAAAAAAAAAAAACAACAACGAACACATTTATAAGATTGAAACATCACACACCTCCGACAGATCAGATAGATCATCCCCACTTGATATCTAGATCTTTCCGGGAAAATATATTCCTGATCTGTATGATTTGTATGACATGTATGATTTGTATGATCTGCATGATCTGTATGATCTGGCTCATGTTACCGAGTGGGAGCCGCAGAATGTGCGTCATCTAGTAGAACACGTTTCCTGGGTTGGTTATGTACTATGTACTACACAGATTCTGCACAACACATCACAACGGCAGGTTGAGATCTAGATTAGCTATAGATGATCTATCTGTACATAGATAGATCGTGATATGTCTGTCTTGAGACAAGGGTGTGTTTAGTAGGGTGCGTTTATACTCTGGGGTACCTGGGTACCAAACCTGATTAAGTTGGTCATACCTGGGTAGATACCCGGGTAGATACCCGGGTATATTTAGAGAAAATACCGTGCTCAACTCACCCTTAAAACAGTAGTCTACCATCGTAACGGAGCCCGAGTCGTCAAGGCAGATCACGTCTGTCTTGTGTGATTGGAACGGTTTCATTAGTACGTACTCGTAGCGTTATCAAAACAGCGTGTTAATGGCGTTACATAGGCCCGCACTTAGCACAAACGATTAACGGTGTCAACTGTACTGGTGCTCGATCAATACTCGGGACCACAACAGCAAACTGTTTGTGGAACTACTATTAACAGAGTTCGTATACCTACCTATCGATCACAGCATTAGCGTATACCTATTTCGTAGCGTGATAGTACGTAGTGCCATCACATACTCTTATGTATACATACATTATTATGTATACGTACATCCATACCCCGGACGGAAAACTCACCTCGCACCCTTCTCCCTCGCAGCGCAAGGAGCAACCGACAGAAGAGCACATAACGCCTCCGCACAGGTTGCACACGAACCCCGTCGACAAGCTCGCGTCAAAAAACCTACCCCCACCCACACCCCCACCCTCACCACCCACGCCCCCGACCCCCCCCTTTCCTCGGCCTCCATTACCACCTCCAACGCCGTCGACACCCCCATCGCCACAGCCTTGGCCGCAGACAGGGACGCTCTTCCCGCACCAGCAGCACGGCCTGGTGGATTTCGGAGGGCGCAGGTAATCTCCAGCAAACTTGGAGCACGTAGCGCAGTTCACCACTCCATTGCCGGGCTTGGCGACCCCGTTGCTGACCACGACGCCGCCGACACCGCCTCCGTTGCTAGGAAACCCGCCCTGGTTGAGGTGGTGGTGGTTCATGCTCGGCGCTGCGGCGTGCGTGCGCGCGTGTCGGATTTTTTTGGGGATGGAAAAGAAAAGGTGACAGGTGCGCCCTGCGGTGGGGGGGGGGGGGGGGGGGGGGGGTCAGATGATGCCTCAAGAGTCCAGTTTGGGTTTCTCGGTGGTACCTGTTGCACGTCGGATTTTTTGGGATGGAGAGGAAAGGTGACAGGTGCGCCCTGCGGGGGGGTTTATGCGGAGGAGGGGGAAGGGGGGGGGAGGGGATCAGACGATGCCTCAAGGGTCCAGTTTGGGTTGCTCGGTGGTACCTGTTGCACGTCGGATTTTTGGGATGGAAAAGACAGGTGACAGGTGCGCCCTGTGGTGGGTTTTATACGGAGGAGGGGGAATGGGGAGGGGGGGTCAGATGATGCCTCAAGAGTCCAGTTTCGGTTGTGCTCGGTGGTATATACCTGTTTTAACCCTTTTAGAACTGCAGTCCCGTTTTGGGGGACAAATTACTTAGAATTAGAGTGGTTTGTCCCCAAAACGGGACTGCAGTTCTAAAAGGGTTAACAAAACGAAGAAACATGTCCTGCTACATATGTAGGTATTTCCCACCAAAAATCTTATGTATGAAATACAACACTTTCTTTTGCGGGACCCAAAAGTTAGCTCTTCGGGCCACCGGTCTTTCCTCTCGCTCTCGGCTGTGTGGCACGCAGGGGTCGCGCGTGTACACCACGGCGCAAGTGCGGGTCCCGGCCGGACTCCGCGGCGTGCGTGCCCAGGGCCTTCGCAAAGGTCACGAATTCTCGGCAAGTAACCACGGGGAGGCATTCCGACCTACTACAGCCAAGCAGGATGATGGAAAACCACAGCGAACAAAAAATGTAACAGCAGCAGGTTGTCGCATGTTCTTATGCTCGGCGCGTTTTTGCCAAGTCGCCTGGCTATCTCGCATCTCGAGTGCGGTCGCCTGGCCACCTCGCACCCCGGCCCTTTTCGCAGGCAACAGCAGTCACGCTTCGAGACCCTTTCTTCGTGCCACGGTGCTTTTTGTATGTGTTATTGTTCGAGGACGACACATGGAAAAAATGTATCTCACAAAGGCAGCGGTGCAATTGGCTCCGCTTCGGGAATTCTGCTGTGGGCCCATTCATTCAAGGTTTCTCTGTTCGTCTGGGAACTTTCCTTTGGTTCTCACAGCTACCACCTCGAGCCGCATCGCATATATATACAGTCTTGGCATCCCAGCAGCAGCAGTAGCAGCAGCAGCAGTAGCAGCAGCAGCAGCAGCAGCAGCAGCAGATCACCCCCCGAACACTCCCTTTGAAGTTAAAAAAAGCATCCGCCCAGAACAGTCTACCAGCAGCGGGGCACAGCACAGGCCAACAATAGTCCGTGCCGACTCTTCGTCCTAGAGAGATACAAACTCTGTGGTCACAAAACCGGACATCATACATTATGGTATCATAGATACTACATAAATACGACGCGCCCCGCAGCACGAGTAGTAGACGGTGCGTTAGACCGCGCTCCTTGCGTCTTCGGCCGCTACACCAGCAGTAAAGCTTACCACATACGACCAGGTACCCGGTATGCAAGAAACATGGTTGGCACAAAAGGTTGTTCGAGACAAAGGGACCAACGCCAACCATTGGTCGAATAGGGTTAGGGGTACAGCAAGAGGCAAAGATGTCAGGAGACGGCACTTTGACCCCTTGACTGACGGCAATTTGTCTTTTTTTATCCTTGACTGACGCCAAATTACTAGGTTTTAGTGTAGAACACTCGGATCCACACGCTTGACCGATGCCCGTTTTCCCTTGACTGACCGTCTCTTGCGGGGTTTACTACGTACCATCTTCAGCACTATCGTTGAGGGTCACAACGGTGTAATACGCGATAATATATCCTTGAATACGAAGATTTGTCCGACCCTTGGTGTCTCGCGCGGTATGGTCTCCCACCTCTCACAGCACTCCTCGGGCCGTAATTGCCGATCGCGAAAAAAAAAAATCAGGACCGATCCTCGAGTTCTTTTTTAATGTGGCGATTTGGATCTGATCCTTCTATTATAGTAGAGCCTTTCCCTTATTCGTTCTGTTTTTTGTACGCGTGCACGAGCATGTTGTCGTCGAGTATATTATTTACCGCAAGCACAGCACAAGACAGCACAGCCCATCAGCCCTGCACCAAGCAGCAAAGCAAGTACGTGCCGATCAAAGCGCGACAACGCAAAAGCCGGCAGACAAAGTTGGCGAGAGCCAGCATGGTGTCGAGCATATTTACAGCTCGCGGTGTTCCCAAAAACGAACGAACATCGAAATCTGCCCGATCAATGAAAACAATAACAAAAAACGTATCGTACTCGTATTATACTCGTACCTTGTACGTACCGAGCTCTTGGCATTTGCAAGCTGCCACTTTGCACCCATGATGTATATATACGATCGTGCACCTCTCTGTCCGCTCCACTCGCATTTTCTTTGCTTCCTTGTGGAGCGAAGCGTCTTGTATATTATTACAATACGAACCAACCCTAAGCCTTAGACAATCAGACCCCGAGCAACCATTGGCTCAGTCCCTTTGTCTCGAACACAATGTGCCACAACCATAGTGCCGAATAAGTCGTCAACTCCAATGAAGGTTAGGGCTACTGCTGCTGTAGTTCCATTCGTCTGATACACAAGGTCAGTCAACCATTTTTCTCCAATAAGCGTCGGTCACCCTATCAATACACAATGACGCATTTTGCGGTCACCTGAGGATGACCTCTATGCTATTAGTAAGTCACCCAAAAACTCATTTTCGAGGAAAATAAAAGTGCGATGTACCCGGTGTACAGCAGTCTCTGTGGCCCAAGTATAAAACAAAAAATATTTCAACACAAGAATGAAAAACCGACGATTTTCGGCTTAACCCCTTACGAACTGGTCCCACGAATTTGGGGACAAACTACTTGGAATTAGTGTGGGATATTTTTTTTCAGTTCTGAATGGGTTAAGGAGCCCCTTTTTCCAGAAATTTTATCAGCCAAAAAGTGCTATATACCTCGATCGTAGCACGCGCCACATCTATAAAATAGCCTGGGAGCCAAAAGGCCAAAGCATCCACAAGTTTGGGCGGAAATACAAGAGGACCGTTTCGTCTGTATATTAATGGGCAAACGGGGCTTATTGTTTTCCGCACACCATAGTGGTGAAACTACCATCAATAGTGGTGAAACTACAAGCAGTATGACACAGAAGTAGTGGTTAGTGGTGTAACTACAGCAGTACAACACAGAAGTAGTGGTCCCTCTAATAGTGCCGATATGCGCCAGCCAACACTACCGGCACTATATATAGCGGCAACCGGCACTACTCCGCACACTGCAACACTGGTTAATCTCATCTGTGCCAAGCGATTTCACAGGCACTATAAAGGGGGCAACCGGGACTACCCAACCGGCACTATATATAGAGGGACCACTACTGCTGCTGCACCAGGAACGCAACGTCACGTATATACGTATATACCTGGTGTCACGCGTATACCTGGTTAACCGTATACCATTCAGATAACACACATTTTAGGACGGATTTCCGAGCCTATGTTCTGCAAAGTAAATAAAATATAGATAAGTCTACTACAGCAGCAGCAGCAGGAGGAGGAGCGCTGACAGCGAAAGCATTCACGGGGCAGTACAGGCAGACAAGGCCGTGCTGCTGCTGCTGCTGCTGCTGCTGCTGTGGCAATACTCAAATAATCCGCCGGCGACGTTATATTAACAGGTAGCAGCTGCTGCTGCTGCTGCTGCTTGCTGCTGACCTTATTACCTGTCTGTACGAAGGTTGGTTGATATTTACCGGAGTCTCAGCTGCACGCAAATAATCGGGCGGTAACCTGATACTATCTTGTAGCGTGATCGCTTTGTCGCCGACAGGGGACGACAGGGGACGACAGATTCGAATTGCGCTGAGTAACCCCTTAAGAATCGGTCCCCCGTTTTTGGAGACAAGTTACTCGGAATTAGTGTGGGATACGTTTTGCAGTTCTGAATTGGTTACTAACGTATACTTCGAAGTATAGGGGTGCTCTACTTAGAAACTCAAGTGGGGGACGAAATATTATGATAATCTCGCGGGCCGGGCGGGGCCGGGCCGCGCCTGGCCTGGCCGGCGACTCGTGGGATTTACTTTTCGCGGGCCGGGTGAGGCCGGGCCGGGCCGGGATTCGGCCCGTGATATGAACATCTCACGGGCCGGCCCCACCCGCAAGAGGTTGGCTCCACCCGCGAAGACGCTTGGAAATACTGGCCTGTGTCAGCGTTCGTTCCCCGTAGGTTTTGTTCTTGGCTATTTCTGCATTGAGTGTGCCGGAATCGCCGTTCGGGTACGAGTATATAGCACTCCACCGCTGGCTGTGCAGTATTTCTTGCTTTCGCTGCTGCCGCAGAGCTTGTATCTCTCTAGCATGAAGAATCGACACGGACACTGGGTTTGTGTGCTGGATGTCGACGGATAGAAAGAACGGTTTAACGCGAAGAAAGCGCATATACTTCAAATACGGGTAGCGTGTTAGACAGCGTAGCTTTACGAGTACGATTCGCGTCCGGCAAAGGGCGGCGGTGGATACTGGCAGCTCTCCAGACAGCAACGCTGCAGCCAGTAGCATGCAGTAGCAGCAGCGAAGACGCGGGGGGTGTTGTGTAGCTACCGTGCGCTCGTTTCGCACCTATTAATAGCACAACAAAGCAGCAGACACATGACGGGTACCTTTTGTTTCGTCGCACGTGACTTGTGTCTCTCTTTTGTGTGCTTGTAAAATACCCATCTCATGAATTCTGTGCACTCGTATATATAGTACGCACGCGCGATCGAAGCATCACACACAGCTTGGAAAGAGGAGCTTCGCTGAAATCCTCGATCTCACAGCCGATGTGCCAACTTTCTTACAAAAACCGTAGTGGTTCCTTTATAGTGCCGGTTGAGTAGTGCCGGCTGCCCGCTTATACGAGTAGTGCCTGTGGAATCGCTTGGCACAGACAGGACTTAGAGCCAGTGTGGCAGGGTGCGTGTGCGTAGTGCCGGTTGCCGCAATAGCGCCGGCATTGTTGGCTGACGCATACCGGCACTATATATAGACCCTCGCTGTAAATACCACCAGGGGTACACGATACGAGGATGACGGCAGTGTCTCTATAGCTACATACAGAGTAGAGTCGCTCGGCGCTCGTCACACCTCCTCGCCAGGCTCGACCATGCCTTTTTTCTTCTTCACCCCAGCGGGCAGTAGCCTTTTGCCAGAGCTCTTGCCCCACAAATCGTACCAGATAAAGTACCAAATATATTACGGTTTTTGTGGTGGTCCAGGGTGGTCCGCACATTTTTTTTCAGATTGTCCAAAACACGCGGCGAAGCCGCGCACGGGTCGAGCCTTAGCCTGGACTACGGTTGGGGTTAGGGTTAGGGTTACGGCTGGGTTGGGCCGACGGCTTTTCGTGGTTTGATTTTTAAAAAAAACACCCAAAAACACGTAAAAACAGCAAGAAATCAGAATATAGTTGGTACTTTATCTGGTACGATTTGTGGGATAAGAGTGGTAAAGGCGCCTCCCAGCGGACGACCTGGAAGGAACTCCCGACACTAAAACTAGTACATTAAGAAGATCGTCTCGTGCGCCATATAGGCCGAGACTGCTGACTGTCGTCTCCTGGTATTTTCCCGCCGCCCGCGGGTAAACTCCACTTCAACTTTGCAAGCCTTGTGTTATGGCAATGGACGACCCTGGCTCTGCATCGGGCAAGCGACAGAGGCCGGGGTAGAGGCCGGGAAGAGGAAGACCGAGCCGAAAAGCCTACAGCAGTAGCAGCGCAAACCCTTGTTTTTGTGGGACTTTTCCTCTTACGCTGCAATATCGACGAAATCCTCGAGCTCACTGAGCTCACAGCTGTTTTTTTTTTAATTTTTTAAATATATACAGCTGCAGAGCTACGAGTACACCGTACGTGAAGACTGCATGTAAATACGACAAGTTTACGTACGGGTCTACCTTGGGTCTACAGCAGTACGTACATATTGCTGTATATAGCTGTTTACGCTTTACATGTCGATGAAGGTTGGAATATATGCTGCTTGTGGTGTGCCCGCCTCATGAACCAGAGGATAATATCCGCATGTACCTGTGGTGCTGTGCTGGCTGCTAACTGGCTGTACACCAGCACCCAAGCAAGCAAGCTGCCCTCCCCTCCGCTCGGTGTGAATTTGATGTTGTGTTGCCTTTTCTACCCGCGCGGGCTGTTCGAGCTTTCGTGCTGGAATCTCCATCAACCAAAAACAAATAAAGGTCACGTATGGGCGAGGGGGTTGCTGGAGTAGCACAGCTCCAAACCTCAGGATATGTCACGGGAACTGCGCGGGCTGAAACCCCATGCATGTCATCCATTTCTAGGCACCGCGTTGGGGACCGTCGGCCTCGAGCCTCGCAGCAACCTCGTGAACGTGTAGTCTAGAAAATGCTTTGTAAAAAATCATATGGTATCTTTTGAGGAGGATACAACATGTGGAAAAACTTGAAAAAAACGCGCCAAGCATGAGCAGGTTATTCCATAGCCATCGCCACCGAATGGAGGCTAAACACCCTACGAGGCACAAGTCACTCCCTGTTTCGCCCAGAGCACAGCATTTAGTCTCTCACCAATCTTTGGTCCTTCTCCCGGGGCCCTCGATTGTGACCAGGACGCTGGACGCGCGCGCTCTTTTCCAGCCAAGAACTAGTGCCCGAACACCCGAAATAAAAACGCCTTTACAATTGTTATTGAAACCCTTAAGGCTGGAGTTGGCTCTTTCGTCGCAAGTTGCAACCTATCCTTCCTCCCTGACCAAGGCTGTGCGTTCATGAACTCCAGCCTTGGAGGCGGAGCAAGTACCATGTGAGACTTAAGACGTGTTAGTACATTCCGAGCCGCACGTCCCGCGGCTTTATGCGTTCGGACGCAACGCCTACCCAGCATTTCCCCGCTCGTCTTATCACACTTTGTTTTCCTCCCTTTTCCCCTTTGGTGCTCCCTTCCTTTCACCATCCCTCCCTCCTCTTCTCTCCTTCGCCCTTCGCTCGCTGCCATCGCAACAAACGAAACGTCTCGCCTGCCCACACGCTCTGTACGCGCTTCTTCCCAGGGTGATGGGTACCGTTCAAAAGCAGCACATGAACATCGTCCTGTGGTTCGGATTCCTCACGGTCTCTTTCGTGGTCTTCTCCCTATTCAGCGATGGGGACTTCTCTTTCCTGATGGTGAGATAGACGGACACCGACGCCGAGCATAGCAGTGGCAGGAGCGACAGCAGCAGCAGGCAGGCATATAGAACGAAGGATCACCACCTAGAGAGCGCATTTAGCTCGCACAGAGGGCATCCAGCTCCGGCGGCGGCGCACGTAAACTCGTCGGAACACTATAGTATACCTGGTATGTTTATTTCAGACTATTTAATTTTAATTTTAATTTATTTAATAATTCCCCCCCCCACAAATAGACGCACACTTCCTGAATTCTACAGCCTCAGATTGTGTCCCCCTCATACGGGATGTACATCTTACATGAGGACATATAAAATCCGTAAGTACGCGCGATCGAAGCATTACACTCAGCTAGCAAAGAGGAGTTTCGACGAAATCCTCGAGCTCACAGCTGTTTTTTAGCACCCCCCCCCCGCGCCCCCCTCCCCGCCCCGCCTTTCCCACTCGGAGAAACCACGCCGCACATCACGTGTTTAGGCGAGAAAATAATACTCGCACTGGCTCACACCTAAAGATGACGAGTATATATAATGTCGTGAGCTGCTGAGCCTCCAGCCCCAGGTAGCGATGACCGAATTGCCTCCTAGCTTTGCCTAGCTTCGATCGACGGTATCCTACTGACGAAGAACACCCGGCTTCGGGCTAGCCCTGTGTTTTGGCGAGGCAAGCGAGCGAAGGGGGGCGGGGGGCATGCTTGATATGCCAATCAAGTCAAGCATCCCTGGAACGCGTCCTTGTGGTATGATCATTTTATGCACGGTACGTATAATATCATCATCGGATACCTGCAGCGGGTAAAATGTTTTGCCGGTTCGGTTTATACTCGTACACAGATATCACGGTCTATGCCTCTCGTAGTTATTAAGTATTATCAGATTGTTAGAGCTGTGATTTGGCGGGACTTCCCGGCTACAGCAGTAGCAGTAGTGGGTTAACCATCCGGTTTAAGACCATCGCGTTTAGGAGTATCCGGGAGATAAGACCAGGTAAATGAGCCTATCACGAAAAACTACGATTATCACTACTGTAGATTAATAGGGCTGTGATTTGGCGAGACTTCCCAGCTACCGGTACAGCAGTAGCAGTAGTGGGGTGACCATCAGGTTTAAGACCATCGCGTTTTAAGACTGTTCGGGAGATAAGACCAGGTAAACAAGCCTGTCACGAAAAACTATTATTATTACTAGATTAATAGGGCTGGGAGTTGGCGGGACTTCCCGCGGCTACGTACAGCAGTAGTGGGGTAACCATCCGGTCTACGTAAGACTACCGAGTTTAAGACTACCGAGTGTTCGGGAGATAAGACCAGGACATAATTAAGCGTGTCACGAAAACGAATATGCTTGGAATTAGTACGGGACAATTTTTGCAGTATATACGAGTAAAACCATGAGTCGAGATAAGACCGTGTAAATGGCACTGCTGCCACGGGGTGGTCTTAAACTGCGTGTGTACTAAGTATGTGCCCCAGTTGCCAGTTGGCTGTGCCAGCCAAACAACTAACTGCCTTTAGTTGACTGGTATTATTTTACGGGGGGACATAGTAATCAGGACCAAAAAAGCTTATTTAATAGTCAAATTACTGTAATATATGGGTATTTTTGTGTATGTGACAGGTCCTGATTACTATGGTCCCCCGTAAAAATAGTCGGCTGGCGCTATTTTGGCTTCATTTGACATACGAAACATGTAATATAATACCCGGCAAAATAAAGGCCAACGGCTTCCGGCCCTGCCATTGGCACCGGCACCGTCGATGGCCATCGGTTGATCTGTGCCACAAGTTGCAGTAGACCTCTCTCTCAGCTCTGCCCTTCCTTCCTCTCTGAGCGAACGGTTTCACGGGGAAATAAAATGCGCACCCCGTACGCCATAACAGTAGCAAAGAAGCCTGCCATAAACAAGGAAACCCAAGTAGACGGATAGTTGCCCCCCCGCTGCAACTACGTAACTGTAATACCTAGCCAACTAATATCTAGCTGGCGACTATTAGTCATCCAACTCACCGCTCGACCTAGTATATACCAGGTATCCATTCCTCCTGAAGCGAGCAATACTGGTACTCGTAAAAAATGTCACGAACCGTGACAATAAAACACGACAAAAATCGTGTTAGTTTGTCACGAATCGTGGAAACGAAAAGCTATGAAAGTACAAGGGAAAGAAACGAAAAAAAAACTAGAAAAAGGGACAAAAGGATTGGTGACAAAACGTGAGTACAAACTGAAAATAGTTATATCACATGCCAGTTTTACAAAGCAAATGCCACAAAAAGTGCTTCTTTTTTTCGTCACGAACCGCGCTTTTTGCGTTCGTTAGAAATGACCCTGCGAGTGACGAGTTAGGCCGGGGGCTGAACGTGGAAGTTTTGTAAAAATTCGGCATGTCTGTAATTTGGGGAAAAGTGTTCTCGACTTCAACTTGGTAATCAAGTGCGTGACAGGTTTCCTGAAGCAGTTGTTTCGGTGGCATTCCCGTCCCTGCGCAGTGAAACAGACCTTGCCTACCAGGTACCAGGTACCTATTACCAGGTATGATATACTGCATCTGGTGTAGTATACGCACATGCATTGTAGAAGATAGTAGAAAGACACATCACAGAGTAGTCCTTGACTTTTTAAGCCACTGCTATTACGGAGGACCATAGTAAATACTGGTAGTAAATAGGACCTACGGTACCCACAAAAACCTATATATTTCCCTATTTTTACTATTTACTAACAAAATTTGGTCCTATTTACTAGTGTTTACTATGGTCCCCCGTAATAGCAGCTGATAGTGATACGTGATGATGGTGGTTACTTAATTTATGGTGGGGGTGGTCTCTTCACCCTTTTGCCTTGTTCCGAAAGCTCCAAGATGTGGAAGGAAAACCCTCCTCCTTGCGCCTCATTCAAACCCCCTAGCCCCCTCCTTCCCTCTGTGTCTCCCTCCTCCCCTCCCCGTCTCCCTCCGCCCCCCCTCCCCGCCCCCCCCACGCTACAACCTCCCTCACTCCATCCCGCTACAATCCCCCTCCCTTCCCCTGCAACTCCCTCCCCTCCTTACAGCTCCCGCCTCCCCCCCCCNGTAGGCCCCCCTGACGAGAGTCTACCCCCCCCCCCCCCTTCAACTCCCTCCCTCCCCTCCTCCCCCTGTAACCCCCCCTAAACCCGACATGCTCCGTCCCGGCATTGTAGGAATGCGAGGGTCTATGATCATACGACTACGGCCATGCATGAAAATTAACCCCCCCCCCCCCCCCCCCCTCCCATCACTCAAACGCGATGCTTACGGCGACAGACGTACGCCTCCCTGACGAGAGTCTTCGCGTTCGCAGTGCTGCTCGGGGTGATGCTCATCAAGAAGCACGCGAGGGGCGTGTCGATCAAGAGCCTGCAGCTGTACATGGTCGTGTTCGCCACACGATTGGTGTCGGTGCTGCAGCACGAGGGATACCTCCCCTACGACCGCACCGGGTGAGCCGGGTCAAGGTTGGGTTGGGTTACGTTACGTTACGTTACGTTACGTTTAGGTGACGTTAGGTTACGTTAGGTTGCGTTACCTTAAATTACGTTAGGTTGCGTTACGTTACCTTACGTTACCTTACGTTACCTTACGTTACCTTACGTTACCTTACGTTACCTTACGTTACCTTACCGTAGGTTACCTTAGGTTAGGTTAGGCTAGGCGAGCCTTCGTGTTTCGTTGTGTCGTGCTTCGTGCCTCGTGTATCGCGCTTCGTACGTCTTTTGTCGTCCGTGTATCGTGTCTCGTGTGCTTTTTTTATGCGGGGGGGGCGGGCGGGGTGTGTCCGCTGTGTGACCCCGGATCTGAGTCACGAAAACGAGGGAGCTGGAAAAGCAGAACAACGATAGTAGATGGGATGGAAAACACACACATCGTTATGGAGGGACAGCCGATCGCCCGCAATATATTAACACCATTTTTTTTTTGTCTCGTGGCGGGGACCGGGGGGGTGCTCTCCTTCTTGGTCTTTGCTGCGATTTTGTTCTCGGTCGTGTTCTTGTTCTTGTTTTTCGTGTGTGTTTTGTCTTGTTCTTCTTGTGTGTTTGTTCTTGTTCTTGTTCTTCGTGTGTGTTTTGTCTTGTTCTTCTTGTGTGTTTGTTCTTGTCCTTGTTCTTGTTGTGTTTTTGTTCTTGTTATTGTTCTTGTTCTTCTCGTGGTTTGTTCTTGCGTTCTTGTTCTTGTTCTCGTTGTGTTCTTGTGTTTTTGTTCTCGTTCTCATTCGAGTTAATTATTTGGTATATTTTCCTGCTGGCTATGCTCGCATATACATGAACGTTTATTGTGCTATTGTCGGGAGGGTTTTCAGTCGCTTTCGGGCTTGTATGCGCGTGTGTATGTGTCTCTCTTGTGTGTATGGGCCTGTGCGTCGATGTGCCTACGTTTATCATTTTAGCCTGGTAAAATGGCGTACCCCCCCCCCCGGGGGTACTCATTTGTGTGCTTGCTCAAGTCATTTGACCATTGACCCCTGCATCCGTTTCCGGAGACGGCGGGTCCATGGGGGGGGGGGGGGGGGGGGGGGGGCATGAAAAACCTAAATGGAAAACATGCAGAGGAAAAGAGGAACGAAACAAAACAAAACCGCTACTTGGGCCGAACATAAACAAGTATGAAAAACAGGAGAGGAAAGAGAAGGAACAAACAAAAGTCCAAAAAACAAAACCGCTAACTGGGGAGCATAAATAAAAACAACAAAAAACAAAAAACAGGAGAGGAAAAAGGCGAACAGGAACATGAAAGCCCAAACGCTAACGTACGCACGTAGA
>MEHQ01000816.1:0-12701 GCA_008828725.1 Saccharina japonica | reverse complement strand
CCTACTCTGAAACCGGTACACTTCACAAAGCTTGGTCTACCGTCCGCCGTCGAGCCGGCGAACGCTGCGCGAGCGTGCCACGCCCTTCCCACACATCAGCCCTCGGTGTCTCGGGCGAACGGGCGGGCGCCTACGTCGAACTCGGCCAGCGGGGGGCTTACGAAGCCCTCCCGGGGACCGCTCGCTCTCTCCCCGGCGTGGCGGACAATCGCAAAAAAGTCGAAACCCCCCGCGTACCATATACCACATTTTGCTGAGAGCAGAGGAGAGAGAGGTGCGCGTGCGAGATAGAGAGACGCTTGCTGTGCGGCTCCTTGACCATGCTGGTGTGGTGGTGTACCGTCGCTGTAGTGTGTAGCTAGTTGCGTAGGAGCGTGCGCTCTATCGCCGTGAGAGGGTAGAATGTCAGGGGGCGACGCAGCCTGTCTATGCTGTCTGTGTCCCTCTACGTGTGTGTACCCTCCTCTACCCAGGGAGGCCAGAGGCACAGGTTTGCCGTGCTTGCGTGTACCCTGACCACAGCAGAACCAGCACCCGACTACAAGCATGCCAGCAGCAGAGCAGTAGCTTCGGCCATCACGTTTTCCTTCAAAAATCAAACAAGAGCACCGCAGCAGAAGAAGCAGCAGCAGCAGTCGGCAGCAATGCCACCTCCCTATCCGAAATTTTAAGATGGTTTTGGTAATCATATTAGTACCCAAACGGTCCTTACATTTGCGGGCAGGGTGTTTTTTGGATTGGGTTTTAGAAGCAGGATGGGTGACGAAGGAAAAAAAGTTATATACAACCCCCCGCGTACGATACCCAGCACAAAACAAACGCACCTGTCTTTTGCTGTTTACGTACTGCTCTACGTACTCTGCTGCACTGCTGCTGTACTGCTGTAGTGGGAAGGTCGGTTGTTGGGTGGTGGGTGAGTGGTGCGAGGGTGGGTGTGACGACTGCTCGCTCTCTCCCCAAGGTGGCGGAGGATCGTACCCAGTGTTGTGAACCGTAAACCGAAAGTCGGTTTTTTCGGGTCCGTTTTTTTTTTTTTTTTTTTTTTTTTTTTTTTTTTTTTTTTTTTTTTTTTTTTTTTTTTTTTTTTTTTTTTTTTTTTTTTTTTTTTTTTTTTTTTTTTTTTTTTTTTTTTTTTCGGTTTTTCCCGACCGAAAACCGACTTATTTTTTTCGGTTTTTCGGTTTGAAAAAAAAACGAAACCGAAAAACCGACTCGGTTTTTTTCGGTCGGTTTTTTTTTTCCCCGTCCCCTAAGTCAATAACGCCTACATATCTACATGGAAACCCCGTTATGTATGGGACATCTGATACGCACACAGCACCCCAGCACATAGCACACAGCCCGCAGCAGCAGCAACAGCAGTCGCACAGGGCACGGGGTACAGCGGTACAGGGTACAGCAGTGCGTCGCGAGATTGTGAAGGATAGCCATGTCCGGTTCAGGCGGCAGTGCTGACTCTGACCTTGTGCCGGAGGCAGAGGCGGGTGCAGGCAAAGGGGAGGTGGAAGTGGAGAGCTCGGACGATGATACCGTGAAGGTTGTGAGCAAGCCTCTCGGTGGTCGAGTTGCAGCGTCAAAGGCGGCGGCAGGCTTCGTGACCTGCAGACAGTCGAACTGTGTTCTTTACAAGAAACACGGCTGGCTCCGCCATGTCGACAAGGATCGAGCTCTGTGGCCGACCTGCGCCATTCCTGTGCCGTGCAAAAACACTGCTGTACCTGTAGCTATTGTCGGTTGCAGATTATAAATATGCATGTCGTCCTGTACCGTGTGTGTGTGGCGCAGCAGACGCAGGTACTGCAGGAGGGCCACTTGACACCATACCGTCACATTATGCCAACACATGCGCACCGAACCCTTCGAAATGTAGACCAATTGGCTAGTTTAGTCGGGAAACCGACCGAAAAACCGACCGAAAATTTTCGGTTTCGGTTTCGGTTTTTTTCGGTTTAAAAAAAAAAAACGACCGAAACCGACCGACTTTTCGGCGAGAAACCGAAAAACCGACCGAGTCCATTTTCATTTTCGGTTCACACAACAACTGGAATCATACCAAATGAAGGACGCAGAAAAAAAAAAAAACAGAAAAGGCTGCAAGAAGCTACATATAATATTATATATATACAAGGGGGCTTCGCCGCCGGCCCAGGCCGTCGGCGAAGCGAAGGAGGAATAAGGCCCGCAATACATCAGGTAGTTTACGATGCCAAGGGACCGAGAGGCTAAGGCTCCAGTTTACGATGCCAAGGGACCGTTGAAGAGACCCAGTTTGGATTGTTGATTCTTGACGTAATTAATGATGCAAAAAAGGCCAATAACATCGAAAGAAGTCCCGTTAAAATATTGTCGATTATTGATCCCTGACGCATAAATGAGCCCCAATCAAAGGCACACTCTCCAGCAAGAAAACACACAAAGCAACGCAATGAGGCAAGCAAAGCCAAACCATGGAATAAAATCGACGGACTCTATAATATGGTATACCCAAGCCACTTTCCCACAACGCACGACAGACAACTAAAGGAGTGACGCGAAATAAGCCCAACCCATCCATGTAAAAAAGCACAAAACATAAAAAAATGGTGTGTTTTTCCGTGCAATACCATGCAACACCATGCAACATACGCTAGACCAACGCCACATCCATCTACGCTCTCGTGTCCGGCAATGGTGCCCAAGAAGCCAAAGCCATGAAAAATCCACGAATGCCACGAATGGAATATTCCACTCATCCGCTACTACCGTGGGATAAAACGAAAACGATTTCCCGTGCTGCACACGATAGTCAACCGCGAAACAAATCGGGAAATCGACAAAACAATTAAAATATAAAAAGCGTTTTCCCGTGCAACACACGCCGGACAACCGCCACGAACAGAATATACCACCCCACCGCAATACCGTGGGATAAAACAAAAACAAATTCCCGTGCGCCACCCGACAGACAACCGCCACATCCATCTACGCTCATGTGTCTACGGCAGTGGTGCCCAAGACACCAAACCCATGAAAAAAGTAATCCACGAACAGATTATTCCACTCTACCGCAATACCGTGGGATAAAACGAAAATGATTAAACGTGCGACACCCGACAGACAACCGTCGCATCCATCTACGCTCATGTGTCTACGGCAGTGATGTCCAAGACAACTCGAGAATTCGACGAAACAATCAAAAAAGAAAAAGCGCTCTCCCGCGCGACACACACCGGACAACCGCCACGAACAGAACGTACCACCCTACCGCAATACCGTGGGATAAAACAAAGACGATTTCCCGTGCGACATACGGCAGACAACCGCCACATCCATCTACGCCCATGTGTCTACAGCGGTCCTAACCGAAGAAGCCGCACCATGAAAAACAAAATCCACGAACATAATATACCACTCTACCGCAATACCGTGGGATAAAACGAAAACTATTTCCCGTGCGACACACGACGGACAACCGCCACACCCATCTACGCTCTCGTGTCCGGCAGCCATGAAATAAAATCCACGCAACAGAATATTAATTTTTCACTCTACCGCTATACCGGTACCGTTTTCACGTGCGACACACGACAGACAACCGCCACACCCATTTACGAAAATCGACACAACAATCAAAATATAAAAAACGTTTACCACCAGTTCAACACACGACGTACAACTGCCATATCCATCTACGCTCATGTGTCTGAAATACGGCAGGGATACCCAAGAAGCATAAACACGTTTTTTTCTCGTGCGACACGCGACAGACAACAGCCACATCCATTTACGATCTCGTGTTTCCGGAAGTTATGCCCAAGAAGCCAAAGCCATGGAGAAAAAGGAGCATGACATCCCTCTACATACCGAAGCGAAAATTGAAAAGCTCAACAACAACAACAACAACAACTGTTACAACAACAATAACAACACATTAAATGGGCAACATTCATACATATAATACCTGGTACAAAAAGTCTACGTCGTCTGTAATATACTAAAAAAAATAATACCTGTTTACTTGAAAAAATAATAATTGGTATCACTACGTACATACGTAAAGGGGTACTTCAAATAATAATAACCTGGTATAGCGACACAAAAAAATACCCAACATACGAAAACACGAACTCGTAGTCGAACTCGTACTTAGCGACACAAAAAAAAAAAAACATTACGTGACAACAACGTAAACAACGTACCAACAACAACAGCAACAACAACTTAGGCCTTATAGGACTGGAGTCCCGTTATGGGGATTCGCAATATTCATTCAGAATGAAAAAGCTGACCCGATTAATTAATGTCTTCTTCAGGTGATAATATATTAATAGCAGCAAAATTAGTACTCGTACTTGTTAAGTACCATGACTGGTACCGTATGTCAATTGGCCCGCTTCACGCTCAGCGCTCCAACGTAATATTAGTTACCCATATTAATATACGAAATAGTAGTATGGGCTTGGAAGGCTGGTAATTACCTCAATATAGATGGGTAAATACAGGTCCGGTTGACCGGTTAACCGCTAACCCTAGCCCTAAACCGGATAAAAACACCGGTTTAACAACCGGTTAGCCCGGAAAACCCGGACAGCCCATCCATGATGTACCCCAAAACGTCCTGCCGTACGTAGCTATCATGTCATGCGTATGTTATATTTTTAATATACGAAGTAGTAGTATGGGCTTGGAAGGCTGGAATTACCTCAATATAGATAGGTAAATACAGGTCCGGTTGACCGGTTAACCGCTAACCCTAACCCTAAACCGGATAAAAACACCGGTTTAACAACCGGTTAGCCCGGAAAACCCGGACAGCCCATCCATGATGTACACCAAAACGTCCTGCCGTACGTATCATAGCTATCATATCATGCGTATGTTATACGCATCGTAGCCTGCAGCAGCGGTGAAAAGCATGTTAGCGACCGTGTGACAGTCAACGTTAGTTGATCCAACGTCCATTGCGCCTACTCTCATAAGTATAAACTACTGCACCAATGAACAAATCAATAATAATGCGTGGGGGGAAAGTAAGGAAGGGCGGCAGGCTGAAAGTCGGTGGGTCCACAGAGGTGCAGCACAATCCCCACCCGGCACACCCAATACTCGCACACACCAAACACACACAACCCATCTTTCTCTGCTCGCAAGTCTCTCACACCACTACTGGCTCCTACATGATGAGCCAAGAGGTTGCTGTCATCCACGACGAGGATGCGGCAAACGGCGATGATTTTGTAGCAAAAGTAGCTCAGACGAGTACAGTACAGGACACCTAACCAATAAGAACCAGGAAACCTTGTCCAGGCTGATTTTCTTATTTGAGAGAGGTCGATTTCTGCACTTTACTCCAAGATAACGACTCCCTAATTTATTATCATAATGTTCCTCTAAATCTCAGCCTGGCTTTCTTATTCGCCTGTTGCTTATTAGGTGTCCTGTACTGTAAGCTGCAAGTCTTTGTCGCTTCAGGTCCAGATTCGGACGAAGATGAAGGCGCCGGTCCCTATTATTAGCTACCTATTATAGTCACAAGGAAATACATAATGGTGTTGCAGAAAAGGGCGTCCTGGGAGCTGCTGCCGTGTGGATGGGAGTTAAACAGAGCAGTCAGGGCCGTCCTTATTGAGCAACTTTTCCCCAAAAATTCCAGTATATAAAAAAAAAAAAACCCAGGAAACGCAGGAAAAAAAGCAGGATTTATTTGGAAAGTTTGGAATTTCAACAGAGGGCAAAATATTTGGGAGGCTAGGCTTCGCATTCCAATATTCCAATATTTGGAAATTATTTTTGGAAAATATGGAAATACAAAAAATTGCGCGAAAAGAAATATTGAAATTTTTTGGGGAAAGTTGCTCGACAAGAACGGCCCTTTATTATTAAATAGTTGTTGTTTCGGCGTTCACACTGCTGTTTGTTGTAGCCTATCTATGGCTATGACCCTTCAAAAATCCCCCATATATACGTTGTAGCTTGCAGTGCTTGCATCAATGAGTCACCATTGTGCACAGCTTGTAATACGTATTGAAGATGTCAAGACTGCTCAGTGTATCGGAGGAGGACATTGATTGTGGGTACAGAGCAGTTCTGTTACTAATAGTTAGTTGCTGCAGGCGGGGGGGTCTATTTGTTTGCATTGCCTTGTATTAATAGGCATTTGGAACCATGACCACGCATCCCTTTCGAGACGGAGCAGGCAGGGGGGGTGGAAATGTGGAAATATCCCGGGGAAGAGTGCGATCGGCATGGTGTCTGGTTTCTGGCGGTATTATTGTTGTTGTTGTTGTCTTCACATTAAAAACCGTGCCGGTCTCTATCTATATCATCTTGAATTGATTGCGCTTAAAAAATGTGTTATTAATAATACATACTGCTGAGACGTGGCGCATGGTTGGAGGTATTTACATATAAACGTTGGAGTATTTTCGTAATGCGTGTGTGTGTTTTTTTGTCAGATTTAATTTCCAGTTCAACCGAGGTTCAACTATGAATATTAATAGCGGGAGTGTTCCCACTTGACGGCCTTTCGGGTCATTCTTATCGGAGCCATGAATTTCCAAAATTTCCAAATTTTCCAGTATTTTGTTTTGCGCAGTTTTCTGTGTGTGTTATCTTCACATTAAACCCGTTATTTCTACCCAACTACATCAGTACACCCAGGAGTGTCTGTCCTGATTCCTAATCCTAGAGAGATACAAAGTATGTGGTCACAGACTGTGAGATAGAGAAAACAAAATATGTTTTCCTCTTTTTATTTCCGAATAGTGGAATGCGAAGCCTTCCGAACATTTTGCCCTTTGAAGAATTTCCAAACTTTGGAAATGTTTCCTGTTTTTCCTGCTTTTCTTGGATTTCGTTTTTTGAACTTTCGGAAAAAAGTTGTTCGATAGGAATGTGTGAGGGTATTACCGCTGAGCTATAGGGGTAAAACATCGATCGATTACCCAGCCCAGGGTAATCCTTATAACACTCTCCCCCCCTCTGAACGGCGGGATAGGACACCACATCACAAACAATGGCCTTAACGGTCTTCCGGTCAAAAGACGTGTTCACAGGTATTAGTATGTGCCTTCCCTTACTCCCCCGGTCCCTTCTACCCACCGATTCATGCCTTTCTTTACAGTACGAATGCGGGTTGGGTAATTTTGATTTTGCAGAGGTTTTAAGTCTCAACAGGCGAACACACGAGTACTACAAACACTGTAGGGAGGCTGTTGCTTGTACTCGTCTCACGACGCTAGCCCTGATGATACTGATTGGAGCTTCGGGAACGTTAAGTGTGCGGGCCCGGGTCTGATATATTATACGTACTCGTAGTGGTTTCGCTGACAATCGACGTCGTGTTTTCTTTCAAAAATAAAATGTTTCAGGTGGATCAACATCAATACGATGATGATAGTGATACGCATGGTATTCTATCTCGGAAGAGTTGCATTTGCGAACAGAACCAATCACGCACTCAAGAGTACGCAACAAGGGCGCAAATCAAAGAAACACCACCTAAACACCACCTACGCTACCTACTATGTTTTTCCAAATTACCAGGTATTGACTATTTCAGGTGTCAAAACCGGTAAAAAATGGTTATTTGGTTAACCGGTTAAAATCGGCAAAAAAAAATAGGTAAAACCGTTTTTTATTTTTAGAATAACGCCTCCTACCCGGCTTTCGGTTCTTCGAATATGCCATCCGGTGCCCACCTCTAGTTAGGGCTATAGGGTGGGTGGGACGGCTGTAGGCGTAGTACATAGTAACAGAGTGGTATAAAACAAAGATGGGTCAATACGAGTGTACTATTAATACTACTACTGATGTACGTATTAGTGATATGCGCCATACTGCCTGTATACGTAGTAGTTTAGGGGCGCATACGACACAAAGTTTAGTTTTTATTTTTCCGGGTAGCCTACGGGAAAAGAAAAAGAAAAAGGAGGAACACAGAAACACCAACAATCGCGCCTGCCCGTCATTCGCACAGAGAGTGGGTGTATATCGGTACACAAACACCGTGAGCGCACAACTGACTCTACAAGCAGTACCAGTAAGTAGGCAGTGTCTATACATAGTGGGGTCTGTATATAAGTATATAAGGCAACACGAGAAGAAAGCGGCCGCTCGATTTACGGCGGTCGAAATCGGCCGTAATGACCGGCCAACTGCACCATTATTAATAACAAATTAATACTAAGGCCGCCACTCGATACAAGGCGGTCAAAATGTCGGTGTGTGTGTGTTCTTCACATTAAACCTTCCTTTCTACCCGTCGACATCCAGCACACCCAGTGTCCGTGCCGATTCTTCATCCTAAAAAGGTACCAGTTCTGTGGTCACAAAACTACGACACAGAGATACTACACTCAGTGCAGTAAGCAGAGCAGACAATGCAACGCCATATACGACAGGCAAGACCTACCCTGCTAGCAGGTAACCACGAAGCCTGTAAGCGTCAAGAAAGCGAGTTCGAGCCCCGCCGAGTGCATGCTCTTAGTAGGCACTTTTTCTCGCAAAAAATATCTTGACTAGCAGAAAGCGCGAGAGCGTGAGTTAGCAAAATTCGATGAAGTCGACGAGCGTTGGGAAGGCTGAACCCTCTGCGCGATAAAAATGCAAGGCAAGAACCGTAGTGGGGGAGGAGGGAGAGAAGCCTACTTTGTGACCCCGGATCTGAGTTACGACTGAGGGAGGGAGAGACGGAAGTGCGAAGTAATAAATGGGATGGAAAAAAAAAAAAAGAAAAAAAAAAAATGTAAATATACTCATCTATATCTTCGTTTTTTTAGTACTCGTCGGGAACTCGCGGTATGTTCCGAGCCTCTGTTGACGTATGTGTTACGTTGTTGTTGTTGTTGTTGTTGTTGTTGTTGTTGCTGCTGTAGTAGCAGCTGCTTGCTGCTCTATCATACAAACTGCAAATGAAACATCAGCAGCAGCGTCATGTTCAAATCCTGTTCCGCATTCTTCTGTGTTCTATAGACGAGTATGCTGTGGTCACCCCAGATTGCCGAACAAATCACAGAGCGCTTGCAAGCTTCTGACTGGGCGACAGACTACTATATATAATACGAACTTTGCTAGTAGGTCACCATCAACCACACCAAAGCAGCAGCAGAGCAGCAGCAGAGCAGCAGCAGCAGCAAGGCAGCAGTACGGGTTCGTAAGCGCAGAGGGAAAAAGTCGAGGAAGATCCTTCAACCGACCGACCACTTTACGGTACTATTAATATTAGCTATAATATAACTTCGACGCACGATAGTATGTTCGTTCAGTAGGTTCAGCCAGTGTTAAACAGTTCATGATCCGGTGGCACAAGGTAGAGGCGGAACTGAGTAGACAGCGCCACGCATCCGTTGCGGGGGGTGCAAAAGGGAATGGGAAGGGGGGGGGCAACAGTCGTACGGAAACCGCGGCTGATGAGAGCAGGAGGGAAACAGCCGACAGGGTAGCAAGGTACCAGGCTGACTAGTAAGTCCCACCTAGACTACCCGTGCCGCGCACCTCTGTAGCCGCTTCGAACGCGGCACTGTTTCTGGTGGTCTTTCTTTCCCTTTGTTTGTTTGTTTGATTTTTTTTCTTATTTTTCTTTTTTTCATTTTTCTTTTTGCTTGTTGTATTGCCTGTTGTTGCTTCTCAAGGGGGGCACGACAGCGATGCTACAACCCCTCGCATCATTTGCTTCGTTTACTTTGTTTCACTTATTTATGTTACCGTGATCGCTTTTGCCTTTGTTTCTCCGCCTTCCGTATTTGTCCTAGGACTTTCTTTGGTGGCTTAGCTACGTACGTATTCATTTTGGTTTTGTCATTCCCCGTTCTCTTTCCGGGACTCTCGTGTGTTACACGAGAACGAAACGGAATTGAGTTGGAAGTGCCACGTACCCGTTGTATGGGTGGCGCCCAAGGGAAGGGAGACGGAGGGTGGGGGGTCATAGGGAAACCAGGACGGACGAAAGCAGGAAAGAGACGGCAAACAGAGTAGGTGCCAGACCGACTAGCTGGTAGAACCTGCCTGTACTATGGGCACAAACCTGCCTCGGCTGGCCTTCGGTGTGCTCCGGCTGGCTGTCCTATCCTGTCGTTCTCAGTCTTGCTCTGTTGGCGCTGTTTCGGTCCATTTTATTTTCTTTCATTTCATTTGGTTTTTTATTGGAGGTCGCATCTCCTCTGGGAGAAGCACGACACTTTCTTTCTTTTTTTTGTCATGCTTTTTATTTGGTTGCTTGATTATTGATTTGCTTCAGTATATTTACTTTTTATTTTTTCTCTTTTTTTCTCTTGCATGCACCTGGATTGCTAGCAGGGTAGGTCTTGCCTGTCGTATATGGCGTTGCATTGTCTGCTCTGCTTACTGCACTGAGTGTAGTATCTCTGTGTCGTAGTTTTGTGACCACAGAACTGGTACCTTTTTAGGATGAAGAATCGGCACGGACACTGGGTGTGCTGGATGTCGACGGGTAGAAAGGAAGGTTTAATGTGAAGAACACACACACACACAAAGGGACGTACGGTACACGCACAAGCACTATATAGTCCGTCTTTTAACGTCAACATAGTCAACATGATATTTTCTATTACTTGCACTAAAATAGGCAACATAAAGGTATTTGTTTTTGCAATTTTTTTTTTTTTTTTTTTTTCTCCATCCCATTTATTATCTTCGCCCTTCCTTTCTCTCTCCTTCCTAGTCGTAACTCAGATCCGGGGTCACAAAGTAGGCTCCTCTCCCTCCTCCCCCACTACGGTTCTTGCCTTGCATTTTTATCGCGAGAAGACTTCAGCCTTTCCTTCCCTCGTCGACTTGCATCGAATTGTGCCTACCCACGCTACTATTAATAGGCGCTCTCAGCAGTTGATTCCGTTTTTTATTTATTTTTGCAATTAAACTCAAAAGTCCGACCCACGTGAGATTCGAACTCCAGACATCAACCGTCAGAAGCGTTCGAGGTTACCTCTAGACCATCGGGGCGACCAATAGGTCCTATTTACGATGGCCCCCAGTAATAGTTTAATAGTGCTGTACGGCCACAACTGGCTGCTGTGGCCTGTGGCACCTGGGAGCGTATTAATAGTTGAGCTTACGAGAACGGATACGGGCGGCATATAATAATAGCCAGCACTCTACCGCCGGCGGTACATATCATAGTGCCGTTGTTTGTTCTATCAACTACCTGTTATCACGCAAAAACCGCTGCTGCTGCTGCTGCTGCTGCTGCTGCTGCTGCTGCTGGTGCCGCTGCTATGGCTTACGAACAGCGAGATCAATTATGCCGCCGCAACAGAGGCTGTATACGAGGCTTGCAAACCTGAAACATGTTGATTCTGTGATATCATCAAATCAAATAATAATGAGGGCTCTGTTTTGCTGAGTTTCCCACAGAGAGAGGGCAGGGCACCGGCCGGGCACATCACCCACAGCCAGCGGAGATATCACTCCTATACTGCTTGCTGCTGCTGCTGTTGCTGCATACCTATCTATGGTATCTACCATAGGGACGGAGATGGCCCACGGAGACGGAGGGACATCATCTTGCATTTTGTGCTGGTTTTGCAGACGGCACACACGGCCGTTCGATTCTATCATCCATGATGAAACACACCGAAGCCTGGCGCCAACAGCAGCAGTATGTACGAGTAGCATTTTAGAGCACGTAGAAAAAAAAAAAACACGCCGCTATGTCCATATAAATAAGAAACGTTTGTATAACAAACTTTATGATAAAACGGTGCTTAAATTTACGGACATGTTTCTGTGCAAGTACGAGCACATAAGTTAGTGCTGCATGCACGAGTCTTCTCGTATCAAGTGGTAGAGTATAGTATACTCGTAGTCTTTGCACTACAGAAGAAGGAGTGCGCGATTTGTTCGTCGTGGGATTTCCGACACTCATCATCACCATCACACTGCCGGCACGTCCCATCCATGCACACGGCTCTCACCTCAGCATTCGAAGACGCCCCGTTCGATTCCACCGTTAGCAACGGCGGAGCCTTGGTCGAACCGCCACCGTTGCTGCCTGCCAAAATGCCACTGCTGATCGCACCGTGACTAGCAACGAGCCCATTCCCATCCCACGCACCGCCAGCTACTAGCCTCTTGGTTTCGTCCATGACAGACAACCACAGCAGGCAACTCACGAATCTTGCTGGAGAAAAGGGGCCCAAAAAACAGATCCGCAAGATTCACGCAGTCGGGCAATGAGGTACAGGAGGAGGAGGAGGAATGGCGCTCGGCGCCGGTGCTTCTCAACGCGGGGAGTACTCGGTGTGCAGCCGATGCCCCCTGCTTTGTGGCTGCAGATGGGGACACACAACAGGCAGGTGAAAAGTGATGAGAAGTGACAAGCTTTAGTGAACGATTTCGATTTCTTCACTCTGGCTCCAAGAAAAAACACAAAAATTCCAAAAAAAATGCAAAAAAATGAAATTTCGTACGTAAAAAAATACGTACGTATGGGAAATGACTTGGATAATAAAGAGGATGCGCTGACTGGCTGATGATAATCCCCCGACATATCACTCGCAATCTGATTGGCTAGGACTCATGTGTGTGCGGTCCGTTTGCTTTGCCATGTCAACCACTTGATCTTTCGCTTTGTTTGTCTTGTTTGTCTCCGGTGGGATTGGTTGATTAATCATTATTCACCTGACACGCGCGAAGATTGCTGGGTGCTTGCTGTGCCTGGTCTTGCTTGGTGCTGCACCAGGTAGGTAGGTGGTATATGTGAT
>MEHQ01002658.1:105576-226302 GCA_008828725.1 Saccharina japonica | reverse complement strand
CGCGCTCAAGACCCCTCGAGTCGATCGTTTGGCTATGAAGAATATCTCTCACCCAGCCATCCGCATGGGGAATCACTCGTTCATTATGCCACCTTATATTTTTCTCGTGCACGTACACGTCGATCGTTTGGCTATGAAGAATATCTCTCACCCAGCCATCCGCATGGGGAATCACTCGTTCATTATGCCACCTTATATTTTTCTCGTGCACGTACACGTCAACCCCACCGCGAACGCGCGATGCGTACCAGCAATGATTTTTCAGTTGCTCCGGATGGACGATATCTTACAAGGTGCAATGTTTTCCGCCGCCTTGCCGCAACGCATGAACATATGAACCCAATTGCAATAATTTTTCGTCGCCTCGCCGCAACGTATGAACCCAATTGCAATACGTCATAATAGGTACAATATGACATCACGGCTCACCCAACAGCAGGTTGAGCGATTTTTGTGGTCAACTTACAGAATATATGACTTAGTCTGCGCCCAACGTGACGTGAAGCCGCAAAGGTATATATCACAGCAAGAATGTTTGGTTGACACCCAACAGCAGTAATTTTTCAAAGCCACCCGCCAAGCCGACCGCCGTATACCTGGCATAACACACAGCAGTAATACTCGGTTGACATACCAACCGCCTGCTGCTGTACACATTTGTTTGCGGGTCCACAACAATATGACATCACGGCTCACCCAACAGCAGTAATGTTGAGCGATTGTTGTGGTCAACTTGCAGAATATATGACTTAGTCTGCGCCCAACGTGACGTGAAGCCCCAAAGGTATATATCACAGCAAGAATATTTGGTTGACACCCAACAGCAGTAATTTTTCAAAGCCACCCGTCAAGCCGACCGCCGTATACCTGGCATAACACACAGCAGTAATATTCGGTTGGCATACCAACTGCCTGCTGCTGTACACATTTGTTTGCGGGTCCACAGCAATAATATTCGGTACCTGGCATAACACACAGGAGTAATATGCGGTTTACACACCAACCGCTTGTTGCTGTACACATTTGTTTGCGGGTCCACAGCAATAAAATTCGGTTGACATACCAACCGCCTCTGCTGCTGTACGAATTTGTTGTTACCGCTACCACCGTAGCACTTGTCCCAGCCCGGGGTGCTTCGTGCGGCCGACGTTTCCATGCATACTTGAAACATCGTTCTGCACATCGCCCAGGCCACCGAGTACGACTAGGCATGGTCGCTTTCACGATTACGAGCACCATCGTATCCCTACATGATCGAGGCGAGAGTCCGATGGTATCTCGTTGCCGCGATGCGCATGATCATGATGTTGAGCTGCTGCTGTCAAACCTATTTCCCCGCATTTTGTTTGGGATTTCTCACAAGCAACAAAACTTGCTCGAACCGTTTCCAAACGCACAAGCTCCCTGCCCGCCAGTGTCGGGGAATTGAGGAGACAAATAACAACTCCTATCTACACGTAGTACCGTACCGATCAATGCGATGCCCGGTGTCGACGCTTCCGTGCTCACTGTCTGTGCCTCGTATGCAGCGCTTCGCCTCCGACATTTCAGTTGCCCTCGCTAATTCCCCGACTCGCCGCCCAGCGGTGAACTCGAGAAATCACGAATCACGAAAAACCTGGGCCAGCGAACGATCGCTGTCCAGTTGGAAGCAACAGCCCTGTCTGTTCGCGTGTTCTACCAGTCTACCAGCACCGTCCCGTGCGGTATCCACTTGGTATTCCCACAAACGCGATGAACCAGATAAAGCCCGATGTTGCAAGTGAGCTACGTAGTGTACGTGCTCAGCCAAAGATTATGAACCAGAACGCCAAATTCTCTCTATGACAACAAATTGCAGATTATTCTTATATCGGTTCCCAATCACGAATAATCTTTTCCTTTTTTTTTCAATTTCGTACCAGGTACTGTAATGTGAATTTTACCGGAGCAAATAACTACTCTCGCGTCGAGGCGCCGTGTTGGTTGACATCGAATCAACGCGGGGGTAGTAGCCCTGGGTGAGAGTCTCCGGCTGATCGCAGCAGAGAGGCCTCATTCAATCCCGAACTATATAACTGGTACGAGTTAAAGCGATGACGAAATATTACTTACTGCAATATGCTTCGAAAGATGCAACCTAGCCCATTGGAATGGCGTGTCGGGGCTTACTTAGCATACGATTTTTTTAAAAATCAAAGTCGGCAGTTAAAAACCAAGTTCCATCCCATTTATTATCTTCGCCCTTGTTTTCTCTCTCCTTCCTATCAAGAGTCGTAACTCAGGTCCGAGGCCACAAAGTGGGTTCTTCTGCCCCTCCTCCCACTACGGTATGCGCGTGCACGTGCCTTCATTTTTTATCACGAGAAGGCTTCAGCTCTTTCTTTCCCTCGTCGACTCGCATCGATGTGACTGACTGTTGGTGAATATTACAAGCGACTATTAGTGACTATTAATGACTATTACTGACTAATAGTGACTATTACTGGCTATTACTGACTGTTAGTGACTATTAATGGCTGTTAGTGACTAGTGACTAGTAGTGGCTATTAGCGACCGTTAGTTACTATTAGTGACTATTAATGACTACTTAATGACTATTAGTGACTATTAGTGACTGTTAGTGACTGTTAGTGACTATTACTCACTATTAGTGACTATTGTACTGGCTATTAGTGACTAGTAAGCCCCTCAAGTGAGGAGCCTCAAAACACGTACCTGGTATATATAGGTGCTACCTACCCCCACCGTGCGTCGTAGCTTGCGCTCGGACAGTTTACTTTTCCTTCACTACTTTATCGGGCGTACATCGCCACTATTCAAGATGTCGGACTCACCTTCTGTTTCAAGTATCGCGCGTACTTGGTGTAGTACGTGGGGTCTGCGACTTCGATGTCGTACGGCCGGTCGATGAACACCTGAAGGTTCGTAACAGATCATCGATTCCCACTTCACGATTTCGTTTCTTTTCGGGCAGATATATTCCTGATCTGTACGATCTACAATAGTAGCTTCTATTGACGGTTGGGACCCGTATAACCTGCATGACCAAGGACAGCTGTCCTATGTTGGATCTGTACTATATATATCCTGCACAACATCCCCTAACGGCAGACTAGGACATAGACAGATGATCTAGATCATGATCTGCAGATCGTCATCTGTCCGACGTGTGCAATAGAAATCACAGTTGAAGCGGAATCAGGGCAATTTTTTACAAATATCCTTTCACAGCAATCCAATCTCTAGAACGTTTCAGCACATTTATCGGGCGTGTTTTCTTCGGCCGGGTGCGTCATCTGATGCATGCGTACGAAATACTAGCGGGGTTCAAAAGGAACACGATGACAGCGCACTGGCGCACAAACATTTTAACCGGGGAGAACAAACACCCTTTCACAGTGGTATCTGAAAAGCTTCGAAGTGCTTTTGGGCGTGTTTCCCCAAGCAAGACGCACTATCGGGTGCACATGAAAAACAATAGGCGAATTGAGGGGGGGGGTCAGACGTGAGGCGGGGGTCGTAGTGCAATGGAGCACAGCTCTTCAAGTCCAGGATTTTCGTTGTCCGGTATTGCCACCCGCGCGATCGATCAAACAATATCTGCCAAGATGAAGCGGCATTCTTCTAGCCCATACGCCTCATTCTCTCTAACAACAAACCACGGCTTATTCTCGCAAGGGTCTCTATCTCTATTGATGGTAGTAGTCCTCTCCCTTTTGCGTTATCCTGCTCTACCTCTTGTCTCATCATCAATACCCCTTCAACATAATAAAGCTGCAGTTGGGCATCAAGTAGTCCTCCCCTTTTTGCGTCATCCTGCCCTACCTTTTGTCTCACCATCACTACCCGTAAAACATGGTCGGTCGTAGCTGCAGCTGGGCATCATTTTGGGAAGAAGAAAGCATGAAGCACAAGAAGAGCGCAACCTTTTCTCCAAAGTCAAGGGTACATAAACAACTCTTGCCCGGACAATTTAGGACCCATTTTATACCAGTGCTATAATATAACATGGATATCTAAATGTTTCTTACATTTATTTCCGGACAGAGTGATACTAAATCACGAAATGCCTGTAAGACATACGCCTTGTAAGGCATGGCTTATCGCCAGTTCTCGTATCAGACCTAGGCCATGGGAATGTTCATCACTTTGATGAGGTTAAGTCTGCATTTTGTTTCTTAAAAGCCAGTTTTTTTTGGAGGGGTGACATGTAAATCTGCTATACTGTAACCAAGTAATTAGAGCCTCACACTTTTGCAGGTTCATCCGCATAAGGCAAATAGCATGCGTCTCAAGAGTCTAAACGTGCGTACCTTGTTCTCAAAAACTTTCTCGGTCACCGAAGGGAGCGACGCCGGCACACGCACGTGCTCTTCGGGAAGGTTGAACGGGAGCTGGGGAGGGAAAACACGCCCAGCGACAGAAACACACACACACACACACAAACGGTAGCGATTAAAGAGGGGTACAGTTTATAGAAAATCTTTCACACTCGGGTGTAAATAATGCCTTTCGAACTCCACCCTATTACGTAGGGCCATATAGTAAATAGGACCAAACATGTTGAGTAAAAATGGGTAAATATATAGGTTTTTGTGTATACCGTAGGTCCTAATAACTAGTATTTACTATGCCCCCCTGTAATAGTTGTTTGGGGACACATTTATTGGAACTAGAGTGGAACGATGTTTGCAGTAGGCACTCGGACTACCACGTGATGGACACAGTAACCTTACTTCGTAGATGTTCCACGGCACCGTCCAGCCCCCTCTGTGACTGTGGTGCACTTCGCATTACGCCAAGATCATTCGGCGAACTCCTGAGCTGGCCAACGCCATATATATATATATTTAATGTTAAGATAATATAGCTAGGATTTCGGCCGATTCTTTAATAGATCCATACATTGGATATAGTGTGGAATAGCGCACACCGTGCGAGAGCGATGTAGAACACCACGGGCAACAACGTCTGCGGCATAAGCTTAGCGGTGTCCACGTCGACTATCTCCTCCGTTGCTGCTGAATCTGAATTATGGCCGATCCGACCATTGGGGCGGAGATGACAACTATAATCCCTAATAATAGTATACTTCGAAGTACATATATATACAGGACGCCTTTTAAACCAGTGTGTTTGATACAAAACCCGTCAGATTTTGTAGACCACTATAAAACTACCCTGGTACATACTCCGTAGTACGCGTGATGGAGCCACCACGTACAGTTACTTTGCCAATACGAGTTTCGAGGACATTTTCGATCGAACATCTGATGTTTCGTTTTCCGTTTTAAAATGTACACTCGTATTATCCAGGAAGCCTTTTGTTTACCTGCAGGTCACTGAAGTCGGCCTTGTCGAGCAAGAAGTAGAACGACTTCCGCGACGGCTCGAGAGGCTTGTAGTCCGACCTTCCCGGGGTGAAGACGAACAGCTCCCCCACGTTCTCGAGCATGCTGTCGAAGTCCGAGTAGTACATGCCGTGCAACAGTTCCAGTGCGGCGGTCACCTCCACTTCCTTGAGGGCCGTGATGGCGAAACTGACCAAGTTGTGCTTCGTATCGGGAAACCTTGCCGGGAAGAGAAAAAATAGCGCATATAGCAAGTCAGGTGACAATAGCGGACCAAGGCTACAGGTGGAAAGGTTACGTAGTATATAGCGGGTATTTGTAAAAAACAAAACAAAACATGAATTGTGAGTTCGAAGATTGAACGCGAACCTCATCTTTGCAAGCTGTGTGTGTGATACTACTGTACGATTGTGCGTATTTGGGAACGGTCGGGTTGCCTTGGTACACAAAGAAGAAGCGTGAAACGCTCAAGGTTTTACGAAACTTTTGGCAGTGTGTGTGGGGGAGAAACAATGGAATCTAGGATGATTTTGGATTCGAGGCGGGATACATACCTCCGTTTTCAAATCTGGGTTTACGCCACACAAAATTAGACTTAGTGGTTTTTGGCGGAACGACGAAACAAACAACTTTCGTGCCGGTGCGTATCTCTCGAATTCTAAAAGCACACAAGCTTAAGGTTTGCAAATACCTCTCGTAGCAACTCGCGTGAGTGGTTATGATTTGCTGTCTGTTCTTTTATCTTCCGGCGGATGGGTAAAAATAAAGCTTACGCCCTAGAAAAAACTCACTAAATGACCCCCTACCGTATAAGATAAGCGGCGAGTTTTGTTTATGTAAAGACTTGAAAAAAAATACCGTAATGAGAGCTGTCTCAATTGGGAGTAGGACTGGCGATTTGTCTCGAGAGGCATGCGTGGTCAATGGCATAATGGCTAAGGCAAGGAACAAACGAGTATGCCCCCCACGGCGCTTTGCATAGCTTGGTGGAAGCAATGTCTACCTGGTAGGTGAAAACCCGACGTGCCCCGTCCCGGCAATGTAGGGATGCGAGGGTCTATGGTCATACTTCGAAGTATACAACTACGGCATGGCATGGCATGAGTACCCCCCTCCCCCCCCCCCGCTATGTTGGGCTTGGTCAACGGGTTCAGCTTGGGCTAAGGTGGCGCAGTATCGCACTACCGGTATACATTAATCACACCCTTTATCGACCATCTTTGACGGTTACATTCTCGCCATGGGTTCAACGCGGTACGAGTAGAGACGTGAACGGCGAAAATTATGCACCGATATACATATATACTCTGCTGATTGCAAACACTACAGAAGAGACGACACGCACCTACTCCGCGGAACATCCGAAGGCTGCCCGAATCGTACAGATCACGATCTAGATCATCTACATCATCTGTATCATCTAGACCTCAACTGTCGGACAAGACAGATCACGACCTGATGTAGATCTTCCACAGTAGACCATCTAGAACCCTAACCTTCCGTTACGAGCCGTTGTGACAAGTTGAGTTAATGTTCGAAAATGTTTGCCTCAGAAGGCGTATGCCTTATTGGGCAGCTCCTCACTGAAGACGCGTGCTGCGATAGGGGTAGCACGTTTTGGCTGGTTTATTTTTCTGAATGAGTGGGCCCCTTGTCCCACAATCGCAAAAAAACAATTGCAATAATTTTCATTTTACAGTTAACCCAAAACCGTCGGTCTCTTTCCTTCTTGTATTGCAATAATTTCCATTTTACAGTTAGCCCATGGTATTCTTCATCGGTCGCCCCGGTGGTCTAACTGGTAGCCACGAAGCCTTTTGGGCCGGATGCCGAGGGTTCGATTCTCCCCATAGAGGTTTTTATTATCAAATGACACCGGCTGTCGAGAGCGCATATTATAGCGTGGGTAAGCAAAATTCGACGAGGGTTGACGAGGGAAGAAAGTGCTGAAATCCTGAGTTACGACTAGGGAGGGAGAAAGACGGAAGTGCGAAGATAATAAATGGGATGGACAAAAAACAAATATAGCACTTTTATTCCCCTCGAAAATCAGTGTGCAGGCTACTGCAGGTATAGAGCTCCTTAATAAGTGACCACCCTCAGAAGGCAAACACATGGTGCATCACCTCTACCGTAACATTCGTGGGAAACACGTGCTAGACCGTGCAGATCATGCAGCTCCCATCTGGAAACACGAGCTAGATCATACAGATCGTGCACATTTTGTTCCTTAAAATATCGAGATCATCGAGTGGCCATCGGTGATCGGCCCAACCCAATGCGTTCCGCATGGGACGCATACATACAGACATTCATTCGGTACGAAAATGCCGCGATAAGCTCTCAGAGTCTTGTTGGGCGATCGTTTCGAGGCCTTGGGTAGAAGTGGGGAGTGCCTCATTCAACAGCCCTCCCTTGAAGCATGGGCACTTATTAAGTCGATGTTTGTGATACTGGGGTGGTTGATACTGGCCTAAGGAGAACCTTCGGGAAATATCTAACTACCACTCTGTACCAAAACTTAAGCACCATTTTTATATAATACTAATGTACAAAATGTGCTTATATTTAGGAACAGAGGGGTATGAGGATATTTTGTTTACGGAGTACCTCCGGGAAACGACTATTAACAACTATTTGTCCGACTAACAACTAGCTGGTTTCGTCTTACCCTTGGTCGGTGGACGTGTCGTCGAAGTACGGGGGGAGGCTGTGCGGTTCGCATTGGCAGCATCCAGGGGTAGTCTCGTACACATCTCCTGCGCAAGAAAAGCAGACATACATCACGAGACAGTTCGGTCAAGGAAAGACAACGTACACCGGTCAAGGGTGTGGGGCCGAGTGCTCCACACTAAAAACTACCTGGTAGTAGTTTGGCGTCCATTAAGGCAAGGTGAAGATAATTTTGCCGTCTCTAAAAGGGGCGAAATTGCTGTCTCCTGGTTGCAAGCAAGCAGAACATTTTCTTCGAAAACAATGGTGGCGGGCTGCCAACTTTAGCTGTTAGTCACAGACGAACACGAACACTATTTGATTGAATTTGAAAAAACAGTGGTCACGGCCGGTTACCGTTTTGTTTTCGTGTGATAGCGATGGCAACAAGGAGTGGCTTAAAACACACTTTCTGCGCTCGGGTAATACAGGATATTTCGAGGACCTTCGTAGGTATCCGGTAGATACATTTACGGCGGGTACAAGTGATGGCATCGAGCGTTGTTCGTTTCGCTTACGCCGGACCAATGATTGACTACGTGGGTGATGCGATAGCTTTGTTTGCTGCTCATTTTCTTGAGGTACGTAATACGGAGGACCCTAGTAAATGGAAAATATTATTCGTGATTGGGAACCGATATAAGAATAATCTGTAGTTTGTTGTCATAGAGAGAATTTGGCGTTCTGGTTCATAATCTTTGGCTGAGCACGTACACTACGTAGCTCACTTGCAGCATCGGGCTTCATCTGGTTCATCGCGCTTGTGGGAATACCAAGTGGATACCGCACGGAACGGTGCTGGTAGACTGGTAGAACACGCGAACAGACAGGGCTGTTGCTTCCAACTGGACAGCGATCGTTCGCTGGCCCAGGTTTTTCGTGATTAGTAAATAGGACCAAATATTGTTAGTAAAAATAGGTAAATATATAGGTTTTTGTGTGTACCGTAGGTCCTATTTACTACATTAGCCCACCCCGTAATAGGCGGATGGCACATTACCTTCTCGGTCTGTTGGCGTGTGGAACCACGACTCTTCTTGGGCCTTCCCGCTCAAAGCATTCCCGTCCTGGTCGTAAAGCATTTCCCACTCCAAAACCGGCCAGTCTACATCGTCGCAGAACGCAGGAATTTGGCGGCAACGGAACCTGCCGGCAAGGACCGCGCATGGGGGGACACGTTTTTATTTGTCAGAGGGTATGGGCTTGCCTTCTAGGGGTAGCGCCTAATACTTTCTGAGGCTATTCACTTGATTATAGTATACCTCTATACTACCATTAGTAAGTCACCCAACAACCGACTTTGAAGAACCCACGAAAAAACAAGCTGAGTCTGATACGCACATAACCCGAGTCCAACGACCAAGACATAGGTATGATAAAGTACACAAAGGCATCCACATACCGAATAGCACGCAAAATAATACACACACCCTTCAAACAATGTTCGCCTCTGGTTCTCCCGACAACAGGAAAGGTTGCAACCGCCGAGAGCGACGCGTCTACTGAAGGAGATCGACGAGAAATTTCCGGCGCCACCAATTTTCCCTGTGGGTATCACCCCATGCTTTAGAGAAAATCGGCGCCGAATTTTTTTCCCATGTGGTGTGTTTTGCCTTGCGTGCCATGCGGCATATCGGATAGCTCGTCAGTTGCAATGGTTGGAGACCCCCCCCCCCGTCAGCGAGGAAGGTGTGTATGCAATGGTTGAAAAGCGCAGCCTATACCAGAGCACACGGCTCAAAGCGAGAGCGACACACGATATTCATACGGGTGGGAATAACACAGAGGGCCACTCGCGGGGTCTTCTCGTGCTGAACTGTTATTCATCATACGACCCTGTTCGGTAAGGAGGCATTTGCTTGCTTGCGCCTATCGGTGTTGGGAACCAGTTTCGGGGGGCTATGTCAACATAAAACAAAATTCTCGCCCACTCACTCACTCACTCACTCACTCACTCACTCACTCACTCACGACTCATGCTACGGTAAATATGCGCCATGTTTTTTTTTGTTTTTCTGAGGGTGATCACTTGAGAGGAGCTCTATATATGCCTCGCTCAAAAATTCTGTTTTGGAGGGAAGTAAAAAGCGCGACCCCATGAACAATCCGATTGTCCTATATAAGTATACGAGGAACATTATTGCAGCACAAGAATAATATTTCCGACGATTTTTTTTTTGAGTTAAGGAGGAGCCCCCCGTCATTCAAGAAAACTAATCTGAAACAGAAAAGAGGCGACGCCCACAGGGCAGATCCCTTTTCAGAAAAGCCTCCTTGTTGTACTGGGAGACGGTGATTGAGTATCATTGTTAGCGTTTATTTTTTCTGAGGGCGATCACTTGAGAGGAGCTCTGTATATGCCTCACTCAAAAGACTGTTTTGGAGGGAAATAAAAGCGCGACCCGATGAGCGATCCGATTGGCCTAAGAGCAATCCCACGGTAGGGGTACCACTTTTAGGCTCCACTTTTTCTGACCGGTTGTGCTTCACACATGAGTAACCACCGGATACCATTCATAGCTTTACTGGTATATTTGTTTTTGGACTACCGCATTGGAAGGTTTGGTGGGATTGCTCGAACGAATACTTCCGAAGTCGTGTTTCTGGTGAGATGTTGAGCTCCTCACGTGAGGAGCTCAGAAAATTCTGCTGCACGCCTACCGTGGGATAACTCCTAAGTATACACAATAACAATTATCGCACCACAAGAATAAAGCTTCCCACGATTTTGTTGTGGGTCAAGGAGCCCCGAACATTCAGAAAACGTATCCGCCCAAAAGTGCTGCTTCTATCGTAACATGCGGCTCACTCACTCACGCACTCGCTCACCAGTCGGGCATTTGGAACGAGTCGACGGAGTTTACGTTGTCGCAGGCCACCGTGGTGCCATTGTTGGTGAAGCAGGTCGTCAAGAAGTAAGTCTGCAAGCACCGCTCATAAGCTTCGGTCTGGAGAGCCACGCTGTATATATTTTTCCGAGAAAGGGATGGTGCGCGAGAGGAGGGGAACCGACAAGAGAGCCGGCAGGCAGGCAGGAGGACGGGCGGATGGGCGGGCAGGCAGGCAGGAAAACGTTTCAGCCGTAAAGTGCTACCTGAAACGTAGCACGCGTCCGCAATTTTCGTTACCGGAGCGGTGCGATGGTAAGGGCTGCACTTTTGTTTGATCACACACAATTATCATGGAATGAGTCTCTTACCTGAGGAGCTACCCAGCATCTTCGGACCCGATGTGTATTGCACAACATTGTTTGCAAGCCCATGGAATGGTGTACATACATACAGTGCAGGACGCCTAATAAGAAGCGGTGCAAGCTGGGTCTCTCGTCTGAGAATGGGTGCGTTCCATTCCACATCAACTAACTTCTTTCAGTACAACGACTCCGAAGTTTGTTATTTTTCTGTAAACGTCAAGCCCTCCCTTCGTATTGTTCGTTTCCTTGGTTCACACCGGTCTATATGTGTCCTGTACTGTATCGGGCATAAGCTTTCAACTATTACGGATGAGAACACCAGTGAATAGGACCTTCCGTGCACACTACAACCGGTGACTGCTGCTGCGCTAGAGGGGCTACCTCATTTTTCCCTTCAGCGCTAAACCACACTCGGGAGAGTGGCTCTGTGGCTCAATAAAAATGGCATACTTGATTGTGTACTCGTACTGTATGTCGGTGCATATCGCGAGACCACAAATATTGCGTAAACGTTCAAGACTGCAAGGAAATTGGGCAGTCACTCGGCGCAGTTGCTCTGAGTGGCTGACATAAAATGACTCAAAAGTGACCCCCCTACCGTAGCAGGACTGCGGTATATATCCCTATCTTTACTAACAATATTTGGTCCTACTTACTATGCCCCCCCTTAACACGATCAAAGTCGGTTTATCGAGGGACTTACTAATAGTATAGAACCGCCCCAGTGGAGAGCCTCATAAGGCGGCTATGATGCCCCCATCGTACCCATACATTATCGTGGATGGATCGGTCGAGGCGGTCGGCTTGTCTCACCTTGGAGTGGAACACGTGGGAGGGTCTACCTCCCACTCGCACTGGTACCGAGTTGGACAGGGCTTGCAGTCGAGGTAAACGGAGAGCTTGTAGTGCTGACCGTAGGTCATGTTGCGGGCCAGGCCAGAAATATCAAGCGTGACCACCGCCACCTGCAGGAGTTCGATAAAAGTATGCGGTAGCCCCGAGGCTACGGTATTCAAAGGGGTGCGCTCCAATTTTTCTGGGGAGGAGCTCAACTACCTCACCCAAAAGTACGATTTTATGATATGTCCGGCACAGTAACGCCTGGCCAGCTGGGGCAGCATTGTCTGTTCGCGTGTTCTACCAGTCTACCAGCACCGTCTCATGCTGTATCCGCTTGGTGGTTCCACCTACGCGATGAACCAAACAATGGCTACCACAAAGAAGTTTAGTTCATAAACAAGCATACGTAATATAAACCGACATGCCTCATTCTCTCTTACGAACAAACCACACGGAATATTCTCAGAAAGTTCCCTCTCTCTAATAATCATACATCCCTTTTTTCTAAGGCAACCTTCCACTCCAGAGTTATTGGAGCCACTTGTGTGGCCACGGGCAAGATTATGGCAATGGGTCGTGCAAGAACAACAACAAAATACAACAATACCTACGCCAACACCACCACTACCGCCACCACGATCAACAACACCAGCACCAACACCACCAACACCCTCACTACCACTACCACCACCACCATCACCACCACCACGACCACCACGGCCACCACCGCCACCACTACCAACAACAACAGCATCGGCACCACCAACACCACCATCGTCACCAACAGCTGCAGCAGCAACAGCATCAACAACAACAACAAACACTACAACATCGACAACTACGACAACACCACCACCACCACCACCACCACCACCACCACCACTACCACAACCACCACCACCACCACCAACAACAACAACTGTTACCGAAGTCTGGGGCAAATAAAATACCGCACTGCACCTCGAGGGAGTCAATATGTAGGGACCCCAGCGTGAAGTCGTCCCTCCCCGTTAGCTCTGAGAAAGCGCTGCCGTTCGTGACGTGTTCCGAGTAGTTCGGGCTGAACATGTACCGGTCGGGTACGGCATTGAGTCTCCGCAGTACGCTCCCATCAGCCTGCAAACGATGGACCACGACGACGGAAGTTCAGTGATACTGGGAGGTTTCCGCCCATACGGCACGGAAAGCGCATTTTTCAGTCGCTTCGTTCGGAAGCGTTGCAAATTTTTGAATATTGGAAAAACGGTCACAATTCGAACCATCTGAAACATTGCCGAGCATGAAACAGCAGTGTGCACGTTCATACACAGCATTTTCCACGGGACAATCGGAGCCGAGCCCACCAGAGGCCAAGCTAGAAGTTAATCACTACGGCCTTAAGGAGAGCGCAAAAGAGACCACAAGTAAAGTACGTGCTTGTAATCTTATGCCGTAGCAGAGATGTCTCAATAAGCCCGAACTTTACACGGGTTACATAGTGACGACGAAACGCTGCTAAAGCAGGGCTATTTTTTTCGCGGGATGTCAAGGCCTTAAAACATACCCTTGGCGACAAGCATTGCTCACCTCGCAGCTATAAATGTCTTCGCTCCCAGAGGCCGAGATGGTCCCGTTGGGACAATGGAGAAGCCTTTCGCACTCGCACATGTCAAGCCTTCCTGGTGAGCCCTCCTCGTTGATCCACACGAGATCCTCCAGTCGCTCTGCGTATTCGTACAAGAAACAAGAAACATCACCGTGTCCAACGAAAATGAGCGCAGGGTTGACAACAAAAGCGTTAGTGGAGTGGAGGTAGCTGGCCTTATCTGGCCTTATCCAGTCGTTCTGCGTACTAGTACAGGAAACATCACCGTGTACAACGAAAATGAGCGGAGCGCAGGGTTGACAACAAAAGCGTTAGTGGAGTGAAGTTAGCTAGGCTTATCCAGTCGCTCTGCGTATTAGCACCAGAAACATGACCGTGTCCAACGAAAATGAGCGCGGGGTTGACAACAAAAGTGTTAGTTGGAGTGAGGTTACCTGGCCTTTTCGCGAGGTCTGAGGAAACGTGGGGTTAGCACTGCTGTTGGTCCAGATGGGTAGCTGTATGTCATGGCGGCGATGCACTCTGTCCGATCGCGTGCATTCAACACGCAGCACAGGTTTGCGTCTCAGAAAGTGGCTGTAAACATTTTTTGCGCCAATCTGGCCGGAAATATAAGATACGTTTGATATTGAAATCAGAGTTTAACTGGATATTATAAATCCGTCTGGTGTGGTACATAGTGTAGAGGCAACGAAGAGCAGGACGATGGCAGTAGTGCCAGCACGCTTCACACGTAATATTCTACATAAATACTAGGTAAATGCTAGCTACTTGTATCAGAGAACAAGATAGAGTAGTAAACAAGTACTCGTGAGGCACTGCTGTGCCGAGTCGCAAACCTTTGGCTAAGCCGATCTGTTCAGCCTACGCTACGTGTTAGTGCTGGTTGAAGTCAAGGGTGTACGTCGTCCATCTTACCCAATGGGACTTTGCAGACAGACCGGTACAAGTTCAGTCTCCCCGGAGCTCAGGCTTTAGACGCTGCTCATTAACCCTTCTAGAACTGCACTGTCTAAACATAACTATTCTACTCTAATTCCAAGTGTTTTGTCCCCATATCGGGACTGCAGTCCTAAATGGGTTAAGCCGGTCGCCCCGGTGGTCTAGAGGTTAACCTCGAATACTACTAGAATTGGGGTCAAGGGTTCGAGTCTCCGTGTATGAAGTTCTTTGTTATCGAATGACACCAACTGCCGAGAGCGCCTTGTATAGCGTGGGTAGGCACAACGCATTTCTTCGACGCGAGTCGATGAAGGAAGAAAGTGTTGAACTCTTCTCGGGATAAAAATGCAAGGGGCGTAACAAGGTGGGGAGGGAGGAGGAAAAGTGCCTACTTAGTGACCCGGATCTGAGTTACGACTAAGAGGGAGAGAGAAAAGAAGGGCGAAGATAATAAATGCGACGGGGGAAAAAACAAGACAAAACAGTGTTCGAACAGCGAAATACCCAAGTGTATGCGTCCTTCTACTCGGACGATTCTTCTGCGTGTTTCCTTTTTCTTACCTCCGAACTCTTCCACGTAGCGCACAGCCTGGTACAGGTCGTACACGTAAGGGTCCATGGCGTCCCTATCCCCCGCGACTCGTTCCTCGAACTCGCTCTCGTACTCGTTTTCCACCTGGCCCCCCCCCCCAAAAGCGTAAAGTATCGCCAGAGGCACATTTTCAACAGTTGACTACTCGTCGTGCCTAATCGTTTATCGTACTTGGACAACTGCTACGGTGGACCATAATAAAAAGGGCACTAGCCAAGAATAGGTATACCTACGCACTTTGAGCCATTTATAGGTACGCTACGTATTGTACACCGGAAACGGCTTCCGGGCCCGCCTGATATTGAGCCTGCGCTCCATTGTACCTACAATTGGCTCAAAGTGCGCAAGTACACCTATTATCGGCTGCTCAATGTGCGTATCACCTATTTTTGGCTTCAACTGTACCTATAAATGGCTCGAACGATCACTTTTTGGCAACTGAAATATAGACAGACGGCCACATCAGATGCCGGAACTGTCAACCAGCCGACCGTACCAGTACAACCACTGACACTGCGGACTTATCACGCAATTACCTACAAGCGAGAAATCGTCTCGCCATCAATGCATACGTATTCAGTACGACACCCCTCCTACGCACACACATATATACGATGCGGAGAAGCAACAATGACGAGTGTTTCCATGCCGTTATGCTGAAAGTACAATATACATACTGTAGTGCAGTATATAGTAGGAGACACTTTTGGTATATGTATACGTGTACAGAGTAATACCATACGGTTACGAGAGGGTCTAAGTTACACAGCCGTTGGCGCGGTCCGGAACAACACTCCATACGTAGCAAACGTGGGTGAATGTGTGGTCGTCTGTCTATATTTCAGTTGCCAAAAAGTGATCGTTTGAGCCATTTATAGGTACAGTTGAAGCCAAACATGGGTGGTACGCACACTGAGTAGCCGATAATAGGTGTACCTGCGCACTTCGAGCCCTTTGTAGGTACAATGGAGAGAAGGCCCAATATCAGGCGGGCCCGGAAGCCGTTTCCGGTGTACATTACGTAGTGTACCTATAAATGGCTAAAAGTGCGTAGGTATACCTATTTTTGGCTAATGACCTGATAAAAAGGACCAACTATTGTTAGTACAAATACGTAAATATATACCTGGTACGACGTAGTAGGTATTTGCGCATACCGTAGGTCCTATTTACTATGGTCCCCCTTATAGTCTTGCTGTAGACTGGTGCTACGGTAGGGGGGGTAGCCTGATTTTCACCACCACGTTTACTCCACTCGGGCGCATGGCGCTGTACCTCGCTCAAAACTGAAACTGGACGCAGGAATATGTAGTTGTCGCAGAGTAGCAAGCATACCACGGTGGTGCCTGTCTCGAAAACGTAAAGCGTTAAAACTTAAATAATCGCGAATAAATGTGATGGTCACTCGGCGGAGTGGCTCTCACCCGCTGGAAATATTGGACACCCCCTACCGTAGCACCAGTCTGTAACTCCGCTGGCCATGCTATGTAAGGTCATGGACTCATAGAACGGATCCCATGAAGCATGATGTACCAAGTGAAGTCGAAAACTAGGGATGTTTCTTCTCCATGGGAGCATTCACCCAGTCAGTGCAGTCGAAAACTATGTCTATAGGATTTTTAGTCATGAACGCACGCACACACCCACCAAAGCAGCTCGTGTAGGGAACGGAGACATGGCACAAAAAAAGTGGGACTGAAGACAAAGAGCGAAGGATTGACGCCTACTTACGATAATAGGGGCAATCACTTTCAGTTTTTGCCTTCTGAGGCAAATAGTTAGTGACTGATCATTAACGTACTCCCCAACTGAGGAAGTGCCCAATAAGGCGTATGCCTTCTGAGGCAAACTTTTGTGACTGACTAGTAGTATACTCCCTTTAGTATTCACGACGGCCCTGTCCTAAATCTGAACCGTGTATAACGTGTGCATACCCCGAGCTTCAGCTCAGCATCAGGACGTGAAGTTACGGGCCTCTGCCCAAACAATCTGCCGCATACAACGTGTACATGTATACCTCGAGGTTCAGCGTAGCAATACGACGTGGAACTACGGGCCTCTTGTCTATTCAAACTGCCGCAATCAACGTGTAGTCTACATACTACCTCGAGCTTCGGCTTGGCATTGTGATTGATACCTCGAGCTTCAGCTTACAGCAATAGGACATCACGTTACAGGCCTCCGTCTATTACAAACTCCGCATACAACGTGTATCATAGTCTACATACCTCGAGCTTCAGCTTGGCGTAGGAGGTAAAGTTGCGGGCCTCTGTCCAAACGAACTGGACCCCGAGTCCCGTGGACGTGTTGAGGCTGAGCGCCCCGCCGGAATGCTCCGAGATGGAGGATGCCTTTTGACCCTGAGGAATGAGAAACAAAAAACGGTTTCAGGGTGAGCCAAGGACGCATGGTGCGGTAGCCTGCATGCAGGTGCGCCATTGTTTTTTTCTGAGGGTGATCACTTGAGGAGCTCTATACCTGCAGTAGCCTGCACACTGATTTTGGAGAGAAGCAAAAGTACTACCCGACGAACGATCCTATGGCCTCATCAAGTATACAACTAAAAATATCGCAAAAAAAAATAATGAGATTCCGACGATTTTGGGTTAAGGAGCATACTAACGTCAGTCAGAAAACGTTTCAGCCAAAAAAAGGTATACCATATACCTCTATCCTAGCACCAGTCCAAGATTTCCTCAACTTGACTCAGATTCCCGACACAGACACGCCAAATTATATCTACCAATAAGCCAATATATATATATATATTTCCGTTACTGCGTTCGCGGAAGCCGTGGCTCCGTCTTCTGACAAGCCTGTCCTTGTTTTATATTATTGTGCGTGTGTGTATCGAGATAATGCTGGGCATACACACTAGTGGGTTTTGCGCAAGCTTTCGGAGAATCAGCAACCTGCGACAACCTCCCGAGTGCAAGCTTATCCTACGAGATGCTATACTTCGTACATGGTCGGTGGGAGGGAGAGGGGGGGGGGTGCTTTATTTCCATGCATGGCCGTAGTCGTACGACCATATACTCTCACATCCCTACAATGCCGGGACGGAGCATGTCGGATTTTCACCGACCAGGCAGACATTGCTATATAGGCCCTTGTTTTAACCCTTTTTTTTTATCCTCCGGCGGATGAGTAAAATAAAGCTTACGCCCTCCACACTTCCCCGTCTCATTGCGTGTCGTGTGTCAATTCACCCCATGCCCCCTCGGAAGTATCAGCCCTTGCTGCCTACTACTCCGGAGACTTGAGCATGTTGACCCGACCTGACCCCCGAAGGGGCCCGGTGCGGTGGGGATAGCCACCCGAAGAGTAAACTCTCCGGGTAGTGTGGAACTTGCCGAGGCTCATCCACCAACAAAAACCCAGGCCAAGAAGCCTTCTCGCCAGACTCGGATCAGTTACGATCCACCCTACCTGTTTGGGCGTTGGTCCTCTTGTTATAGCCGCCTCCACCAAATACGAGCAAACGGCACACCATCAATATTATTGTTAGTACTGCTGCATCTATTTTTACCAAAATTGTCGGTGCCCTATACTGCAGCGCGCCACAGCAAGCAAGCTCTATCTCTGCGCCGAAACACGCACGCACACCGACGACCACGATACACTACATACACCAGGAACGCATTTTGTGGCGGGTTGTTTTCAGAAGCGCGCAATGCCAGCCAGCCAGAGAGACATCCCGTTCTCACATCCGCGTAGTAGGGAAGAGCTCCGAAGGTCAGGTTCAGCGCCAACCCAGTCGTGCCCTCGGGTGCGTCAAACTCGCAGACTCTGGAGCTCAAGTGCTTCCGCTCGAACCAGAAGTCTCTGCCACCGTGATACTCCTCGTGGACGCTGGCGATGCCCAAATCGTCCAGGTCTCCTCCCGTACACTTCCAGAGCCGGTAAACGCCGGCGATAACGTAAATCTGCGAGACAAGATTGCAGGGGGAGGGGGGGGGGGGGTGGAGAGTAGACGCAGACGAAACAAATATCAACACCTAGTTGGGGTTTTGTGGTGGTGGGGCCTTTATTGGGCGAGGAGGGATGGCGGGGCGTGGGGGAGGGGGGGGGGAGCTGCTGAAGTGGTGGAGTAAATGGTCTTGTTCCAGCTACTGCTGTAGTTTTTTTAGTAAGTAAGTTTCCCTCCCCCCCCACCCCCCGTTTATAACAACGCTAGGTTGTTATTATTTCTCCGAAGACGAGTAATTCATTAAATATTTCAACCCCCCACCCCCTTACCAGTCTGCCAGCACTGTTCCGTGCTGTACCCACTTGGTATTCCAACTCACACGATCAACCTCGTTGCTGTTCTTTCAGCCAAGAATATGAACCAAACGCCTAATTCTCTCTAGAACAACAAGCAACATATTATTCTTGGAACGGTTCCCGATCTATAACAATCTTTTCCTTTATAATTTTGTCGGATCCGACTCTCACGATATGCGTACCCTCCATATAACCCTTTTAGAACTGCAGTCCCGTTTTGGGGACAAACCACTCTAATTCTTAGTAATTTGTCCCCAAAAACGGGACTGCAGTTCTAAAAATAAGTATCGTTTCCTGACCCAAAAACAATGAAGTCATCGTTTGACCCCTTTACCGCTGTTACGGAGGTCCGTAGTAAAGGACCAAATATTGTTAGTAAAAATTGGGAAATGTAGAGATTTTTGTGCATACCGTAGGTCCTGTTTACCATGGTGTCCCGTAACAAATCCTATTGGGAAGGGACGAAAAGGGACAGGAACAACCAATGAATGTTCGAAGGTGGAAATCTTGTACGTATCGTTTTTTTTTTTTGTTGCTTTCGAAGGAGACGATAATAATGAATAATATACGATAGTTGTCGAATCGGTTACTCGTGGGTTGTGCGCAGGCAGCCCTCTGTATATATTCACGCGGTATACCGTATATTAGTCGGGTTGAGTGTCGTAGGGGTGGCGCGGCTTGCCAAACAAACCGAAATGGCCAATTGAGAGCGGAGCCGGATTATTTATAGCGCTGCTGCCGTGTTAGACTATACGTATAGGGTTGTTATAAAGGCAAGTGGGGGTGTTACTCATGTCGTGCACGGCCGTATTTCATAGTCGTATGACCGTACGTGGAACACTTATACCACTCAGGACGGAAATATAAGGAGCATTTACACATGTGTATGGTGACGAAACGGTCCTTACATTTCCGTCCAGAGTGATACATTTTTTAATATTAGGAAGCGATGTACTCAATTTTTTCCCTCCTCACTAAGGGATATATACATATAGTGGGATAGAAATTATCCTCTGGCGGATAGGTACACATAAATGTTAACCCCTTAAGAACTGGTCCCGCGAATTTGGGGGGAAAATACTTGGAATTAGTGTAGGGTGATTTTGTTCAGTTCTGAATGGGTCAAGCCCGCCACACTCCCACGTCCCACCTCGTGTCGTGTGTGGCATATATTATCCTGCATGAGGTCACATTAAACCCCGTACGTACTTATACGTATTAAACGTGATTGAAGCCACCACGCACAGCCTGCAAATGTATAATGAGTCTCCACGAAATCCTCGATTTCACAGCTAGCGGCACGCTTTTTTCAGCTTAAGGTAGAGGTGCACCATGTTTCTGCCTTCTGAGGGTGGTTACTTATTAAGGAGCTCTATACCAATAGTAAGTAAAATACTGATTTTGGAGGCAAATCAAAACGCTATATATACCCGATGAACAATCCCCATGGTCTGAAGGACGCTTGCTACGGTAGAGGTAGCACTTTTTGGCTGAATCGTTTTCTGAACGATCGGGCTCCTTAACCCAAATTCGTCGGACTTTCATGTTTGTGGCGAATAATGTTTCAGCGTATACTTCGGCCATGAGATTTCTCATCTGGCAGCACTTTTATTTTCCTCCAAAAAACGATTTCGGTGAGGTATGACGCTCCTTAAGTGAGGAGCTCAGAAAAAACATGGTGCACCTCTATCGTAGCATGCGTCGAAGTATCAAACGAAACTTTTCTGCAACACTTTTAAGAATGAGATTCCGACGACGAATTTGGGTTAAGGAGCCCCGTCACTCAAAAAACGTTTCAGTCATAAAGGAGAAGATTAATAGAGATCGGTAACCGTTCCTAAAATAATCTGCTGTTTGTTGTTCTAGAGAGAATTAGTCGTTTGGTTCATATTCGCGGCTAAAAGAACAGCAACGAGGTACTGTTTGGTTGATCGTGTCAGTTGGAATGCCAAGTGGGTACAGCACGGAACAGTAACGTGTTACCTCTATCGCAGTGGGCGCCTTTTTTCTAAATAACTTCACCAACCTGGTTCACGCAGTCACACTCTTGCCGATCGATCGCGCTGCTCACGAGCCGCCACTTGTGGTCCCGCGCACACGACAGGTCCATGGCCACCGCCTCGTTGATCACCGACGGCCGGACGTATCCTTCGTGGTCGCTGTGCGTCGCGGCGTCGTCGAGCCCGCCCGCGCTCGCGCGGCTGCGGACGTCCGAACCCAGCGCGCGCGCGGTGTTGTTGGTGTAAGGGGGCCGTCCCTCGCGCGCAACGCGGAGGTAGTCGACGGTGAGGCTGTTGGGAGGGTCTGCGTCTTGTTCCAGCCAGCGGGTGTCGTAGCGCTCGATGTGCCCCGTGTCGATGCCGGCCAGACAGCGGAGGTCGTGGGCGCTCACGAGACGTATGTCCTGCAAACATTGACAAGATTTCGTACCAGAGATCGGGAACCGTTCGAGATTAAGCTGTTGTTGTTTGTTGTTGTAGAGATAATTAGGCGTTTGTTTCATGTTTTTTCAGAGATTGGGAGAGGAGTGGACGCACCTTGATAGTAGATAGTTACGGGTTTTTTACGCTTGGCGCCTGAAGCCGAACCCTCCGACCCGAACCCTAACCCTAACCCTATGCCAGTGGTCAGTGCTGGGATGCTGTGCTTAGTAAGACTCTAGCTTGACTCCGCCGGCGTGGATGCTGAGCTTGGAAAAACTCTAGGCTGGCTCGGGATGCTGTGGCTGGGAAATACTCCAAGGTGATTGCGCCGCGTAAAACATACCTTTAGACAGCGAGAGAGCCTAAATAGCTACCTTAAGAAGATCTACTATCATCATGCCTTGTCCACTACTGGATTGAGAACCGCTCGAGAATAAGCTGTTTTCTGTTGTTGTAGAGATACTCAGGCATTTGGCTTCTATTTATTAGACATTGGGAACCGTTCGGCAATGGTTTATGTTTGTTGTTGTCGAGACAATCACTGTAGGCGTACTTTAAGTTAATATTATTTTGTTGAAGAATACACTTTGATGGCAGCAACGTGGCACTGTTTGGTTGATCGCGTAAGCGGGTATGTACAGCACAGGACGGTGCTGTCAGACTGGTAGAACGCTCGAACAGATATAGGGGCTGCTCCTACGCAGTAGCTCGCCTGCGGTTGCTGGGACGAATATACTTGGTATTTAGCAGCATGTTGACGAGTGCGAATATGTTGAACACGGTAATGGTATCATTTATAAAGGGGGGGGTAGGTAATATGTATAACCTATACAGTACGCACGATTGAAGTATCATACGCAGCTTGCAAAATGACTTTCGAATAAGTCCTCGATCTCACAGCTTGTGTTTTCTTATCGTTCCTAATAAAGGACACGTGCTACGGTAAAGTTGCACTCTGTTTTTTTTTATGAGGTTGTGTGTTTCACTTGAATATAGTATCTCGATTATGCCCCACCTAAGAGCCCGAATTAACGAGTATAAAAATAGATTCAATTTGGAAAAACTAAAATTCAAATTCGCGTTTCATTGGTCAACACACGCACCAGCACCAAATATTATGCCCCCAAGATCCTAATCTTCGGTGCTGGTGCGTGTGTTTTGACCAATGAAAAGCGGATTTTTTTTTTTTTTCCAAATTGATTTTTTTTTCTTCTTCGTTAAAATGGGCCCTAAAACCTGATTATGATAAACAATCGAAAGTGCAGCACGATGGACAAAAATAACAGATTTACGAAACAAGAATACCACCCCGACGGTTTTGGGCCATAAGGAGCCCCGTCATTCAGAATCAGAAAATATTTGCCTTGCAAGGCAAATGTTTTTGCTGTATACCCCTATCGTCACACGCGTCAATGGCCTAAAGGGTCCAAACAATTGATCGCTTTTGCTTTTGGTTGAAGGAGACAATGTGCGAGGCAAAACCGTATGCCAAGTACGAGTGAGTGCCTCAGACAAAAAAACAAAAAAGTATGACCCCGTACATACGTGAACCCACCAAGCACATTGTGACCTACCTCATCGCCGAGGTACTGGAGGGTGTTCCTATTCAGGAAGGGATCCGCCTGCTCCGCCATCAGGCCTCGGTTAACCGCGTCGTCGGCCATCTGGCCCGTACGAGGGTCTCCGGTTCCCGTGGGACAGAAGTGGTTCTCGTAGCAAGCCTGCAAGGGCGTGTGTGTTACATCAATATGGAACATTTTTTTTTGCCTAAATTTCTTGGTTTTCCTGACTAATTTTCCTAAAAGAGGAGATTTACGTGATAATAAGTGTTTTCTGATTTTTTGTTTTTTGCCCTTTTGGTAAATCTCCTGACTCGGGAGATATTTTATTATTTTCCCTCGTTTTCCTGATTATCTCATTGTTCAAAAAAATGTTTTCCTGATTCAGGAAATATTTCGCATTTTTCCTCTTTTTCCTGATCGTTACGTTTTTTTTCAAGAAGAGTGGAAAAGGAGATAACCAGGAAATAAGTTTTTCAATCATACTGGCCCTTAGTATTATAGCACAGAGGTGGCCCCACTAAGCTGGGGCCATGGGTTGCAACCCCCGAATCATCGTGCTTATCCCGCAACCGACCCAAACGCCGGAGAACATAAGTCGTGGGAGGAATGCTGACCACCCCACCCACCTAGACTCGGCGGGAACGGTTCGCGCTCCGTATCGAGGCTACCTAACATTCCTACTGTAGTGTTTATGAACCAGGTATACAGTGAGCAAGATTACGGCAGTGTTGGTGGTGACGGAAGGTTACATAATCAACAGACCGATCGTCCCGTCTTCGTCCGATAAACCAGACGGATACTCGAGGTACCAGCGTTACCTGGCGGTAGGCCTGCCCCAGTCCGGTCCCATCGGTGCACACGAACCCCACGGGGCAAAGACGCGTGAATTGGCCCTACGGATAAAGCAAGCAGAAGTTAAGAGTGAAACGGACGCAAGGGTGAAAGTAAGAGCCAGCAAATTTTTCTGGCAGAACTTGGAACAAATTACAACATTTTTCTTGGATCACTCTAATAATTTCTGTGCTGATGCGGCATGACAGCTTCGTAGTTCACCGGTAGCAGAGTAGAGCGGGCACTCCATGAGCGCTTGTTCTCTGCGCTGCTCTTGAGGAATATGTACACTACGTTGAGGAGGACTGGCTTGTGAGGGGTAGAACAAGGAATATAGCACATATCATACTACCTTGGCCTCGAACTGGTTTCATACATATCATGAGCTGAGCTAGATCATGAGCTATTACGGGGGACCATAGTGAATAGGACCAAATATTGCGAGTAAAAATAGGTAAATATATAGATTTTTGTGTCTACCACAGGTCCTGTTTACTATGGTTCCCCCTAATAGATCATCTTGATCATCTAGATCATCTAGATCCTAATCTGCCGATATGATATGTTGTGCAGGGTCTGCATGGTACATATCCACCCGAGGAAACGTGCTAGATCAAGTAGCTTATACGGATCCCAAAGGGCGACATGATCATACAGATCATACAGATCATACAGATCATACAGATCATACATATTACACAAATCATACATATCATAGAGATTACACACCTCATACACATCACACATATAATACAGATCAAACAGATCGTACAGATCATACATATCATACAGATCGTTAATATAATACATATCAGGAATATATCTTCCCTGAAAGATCTAGATCATCAAGCGGGAATCGATGATCTATCTGACCTGTCCGATCTGCGCAATGTTTGGTTCACGGTGGTGGTACCTTGGAGCCATGTGGTTGGGGGAAATGCTCCGTACGCTGTGGCGGAGTTTCAAGACATGCCCAAGCCCGACATGGTTCTCGCTCGTACAGTAGGTAGCTTCTAGAGCCTTCTAAACCATCCCAAGTTTCTCACCTCGGGGGCCTCGAGATCTGGATCTGGTGTGGTGCCGAAATCGCATACGTATCCCTGAGTTGTACAAGCCGGCCAGGTGATTGGAGCGAGGGGGAACGGGCTGTCACAAAAACGTTTCATGGAATACTCAGTGTATACATACGTACACTGGCCGAAGAATGACTCTTCACTGCGCCGCAAACAGCGGGGGAGGGGGGCACCCGCTATTCGACCCCGGGTCTGAGTTACGAACGGGAGTTGTCGAAGGGAATCTTATACGTACCGGTATAATAATACGGCACATACATGCTAAGGTAGAGCGTGCACCATTTTTTTTCCCGGAGATCCCTCACTTGAGGAGCTCTACGCTAATAGTAAGTAAAACAAAACTGATTTTTTAAGAAAAGGGGGGAAAACAAATAGGTGCAACCCCGATGGACAAAAATAGATGGTATATGGCCTAGGTATACGCCAAAACCATATTACAGTAGGGGTCCCCCAGTAAGGTGGTGGTGTGCCAGAGCAATATGACCGCCTTGTACAGGGAAGTCGCCTTATTCATTCCAGGTTATGAGTGCGATTCCCCCGTCGCGCCAAACGATTTTGACCGCCTTATATCAGGATACCGCCTTATTCAGACCGCCTTATGGGGGGGGACCCCTACTTTATAGCAAAACAAAAGGATGGCGTTCCGTCATTCCGAAAACATTCGAGCCAAAAAACGGTACAGCAGTACCCCTATCTTGTAGCAGCACATGCTTTTTTTTTATGTCACCGTACCTGGTACTCTGTTTTTTTCACATACCTCCCTGCAGGGGAAGTGGATGCTCTCCTCCGAGTTGGACTTCTCCTCGCAGACGTACCCTTCTGGGCAGGCTTCCGCCTCGGTGCTACCCGGAGCGTCGCATATAACGTCGGCCTTAACGTTTTGGGCGAACACGCGTGCATACATCGGACATGTGCATACATCGAGCGAGGTAGGCGTGCGCGGGGCAGGGCAAAGGGGAACGATTAATTGCATATTACGGAGGACCATAGTAAATAGGATCAAATTTGTTGGTAAAAATAGGGAAATGTATGGGTGTTTGTGTGTATCGCAGGTCCTGTTTACTATGTATGGTTCCCCGAGATGGTGGTATTGCACTTATTTCCTGAGACTACAGCACGTGGTCCAAGCAAAACATTCCACCGCTGCATGTGTTACTGCTGTGTACACACGTGCCTCGTCATTTGTTCAGTTCGCTTGAAGCTGTGGTAGTAACCAAATTTGTCGTGGACCCCGCGCGCCTGGTGCCACTGAAAGTGTGGAGCCAGCGGCCGTCGGTAGTACTTGTATAAATGACAAGTCACCCGTTATTACGCAATCACTGCTGTCCGGTCGTACTGAATTCACACCCCATCCGAAGCAGTCCACACCTTGGACAGATCATGATCTGTCGACAGATAGATCATCTATAGATCATGTAGATCCTAACCTGCCGTTATGATAATATATAGGTTGTGCATGATCTGTACTGTACAGATCCAACCCAAGGTGTCATGCACCGAGTCGTACGGCACGGGCGCAAGCAACATGACCCCCCCTACCCGTACCACTGCTGGATCCTCACGTCATTATTTAGAAGACGGTCGGTAACACTAAAGATTATCATTGTTTTGGTCGCTAGCCCTTATATCCCTTATACAGGATCCCTTATACAGGGTCCCTTAAAAGGGGTCCCTTAAAAAAAGCCCCTGAAAATGGGTTCCTTGAAAGGGGCCCTTAAAAGGGGTCCCTTCAAATGGGTCCGTCCCTTAAAAAAGGTCCCTTAAAAGGGGTTCCTTAGAAGGGGCCCTTAAAAGGGGTCCCTTAAAAGGGGTCGCTTAAAAGGGGCCCCTTAAAAGAGGTTCCTTAAAAGGGGTCCCCTAAAAGGGGTCCCTTAAAAGGGGTTCCTTAAAAGGAGTCCCTTAAAAGGAGTCCCTTAAAAGGGGTCCCTTAAAAGGGGTCCAAGAGGGGTTACAGTAGGAATTATACTTGGAGGCATGTTTCGAAAAGGGTAAAGGGGTTAATTAACTCCCTCAAAACTGTACCCACCCTATATGAGGGAAAAAAACACTTGGAATTTTAGAGTGGGATATTTGTATTTTTGCAGCAGGTATACAGCAGGGGTCCCCCGATAAGGCGGTGGTGTACCAGAGCAATATAACCGCCTTATAGAGGGAAGCCGCCTTATTCATTCCAGGATATGAGTGCGATTCACCAGTCGCGCCAAGCGATTTTGACCGCCTTATATCGGGATACCGCCTCACTCAGACCGCCTTGTTGGGGGACCCCCACTTGTAAAGGGTGTTTCGGCCACACACACCTCGCACGTGCCGGGGTACCAGGTGTCGCTGACCAGCGATATCTGCCGCTGCCCTTCCGGGTCGTGGTCCGGGTCGGTGTACACGGTAACCTCCTCGTCGTACGTGGCGCCGACGCTCTCGTTGTTCATCAACTGGCGACGCGGTGGACGAGGGAGCGAGGGGAGTTTGGCATGAGAGGGTGTATGTACTGTAGGCATGTATTGACACATAAACTCTGGATGGTCTAGTTCCTAGGCAGCCGAAATTAGCTGCTGTGCAGGACCTGTATAGTACAGATCCAAGCATATATACATATATAGATATATGTATATATATCGTGCATGCTGGTCGCGCGGGGGAGGGAGGTGTACTCATCATGTCACGTCAAGCCCGAGCTTCTCCCAAACACGAGGGACACCTTTCGGGTTGCCTGAAGCGTCTTCCATACGCCATCCACTTATGCACACAAGTTGACGACAAATAGAAATATGCCGCTGCGCGAGTTTTCCTTGCGACAGCTATACAGACAGCACATGTCGTTTGCGCGGCTTGTTTGCCCGGGTGTACGTCCTTCTTGCCTGGAATCCTGGAGTGCAATTGAAGCTTGCGTCGTACACTCTGGACCGCGGCAGGTCAATGTACAGACTTCCTTTCCCCCAGAAGCTGTCGTAGTTATCTTCGTCACCGTATCCCTGGTGGTACACTCCCGTCTGGATGTCGTACTGCGGGCCGTAATAGTCACGCATACGCTGATAAACCTGGTGTACACGTTCCGCCACGGGAAAAGAGGGACACGTTTCAGGGCGAGCTGAAGAATAAATAAAAATAAGGCGGAACCTGGCTATGTTGTCAACAAAAAAAAAAAGACAAAGGGAGCGTTGGCTTATTAATAGTTCGCCTGGGTTCCCCTCACACCCCTGCCTGTGCAGTTTTTTTTTTAAAGTTTTGGTTTTTTTATATTACTCTCGCGGATAGGCAAACAAAAGGCTTCACCTCCTCACTAATCCACACATGAAACATGATATATATATGTGTCGTGTGTCAACTTAAAGTTTTGGTGATTCACCACTGGCTGGAAACGCGGCATACCATACTCGTCGTAGCCATCACGGGAATCTCGTCAACTCCGGGACCCGCGTGTGCTTCGATCACGGCTGCAAAGCGTGAGGCCCATTTTATTTGTTGCAGTCGGGGTCATGGGTGCACATTCATTAATTTCATTGTGGGTGTTTCATGGAAGTCCCACGGAAGCACTGCAATCACAAAACAATGAACATCACCCAGTTGGGCCTGATATATCATGCCAGGTATTACACCGGGGGACCATAGTAAATAAGACCAAATAGTGTTAGTAAACAACGGGAAATAGATACGTAGTGTTTTGTGTGTGCGGTAGGTAGGTCCCTCTATTAACTACCAGGTATGCCCCCCCCCCGTGTTACCAAGGCTCCAAAAAAACTCTTGGAGTGGAAGAGTACCCCACCGAAATGATAACAAACAATTTATTTACGTACCGGTGTAAAAAAATAATAGGGGGAGTGGGGTGGATGGAATTCATTAATACATAGCTTGAGTAAGTGTGGATTTGAATAGTTTTGACACGAGAGGGACACGATATCACTATGCGTTTGCCTAATTTTGACGCGTGCTACGATAGAGGAGGTATAAGGTATACCTTTTTTTGGCTGAATCGTTTTCGGAATGACGGGACTCCTTAACCCAAAATCACCGAAATTTCATGTTTGTGCGCGCAGAATTGCTTTTGTTCTTGTTGTGTTGCAGTATTGTTCATTGTGTACGTACTTAGGGCATGGTATTGATCATCGGGTATATATATAGCACTTTTATTTCCCTCCGAAATCAGTTTTTTGGGACGTGAGGTATAGAGCTCCTCAAGTGATCAATCACCCTCAGAAGGCCAAACCTTAACAAAATGTGCTGGATGCAGGTGCATCTCTCTCGTAGCATGCGTCTTATGTCTCACCCGACAAAAACTGATTTTCAGAAAAACTAAGAGCGCAACCCGAGGAAACATCCCATGCTATATGGCCTAATAGGCATACGTAAAGTAATGTTGCAAAACAAAAATGGATGGCTTTCCGACGATTTTAGGTCACTCATAAACTATTTGCCTTACGACGTACAAGGAAAAAAAGTGCTACCTTGGTACAATACTGTATACCCCTATATCGTAGCACGGTCCATCCATGGCTGACGGGCTGCACCTCAAAAACATCAACAGCTGGGTGGGCCGATAACTTGCCTTGCTGCCGAGGCTCTGTTGGTTGCGGTAACACTTCGCCTCCGCCTGGTAGAGGGCGTTGTCTGAGTCCGTAGACCGTAGCAGTGCTCCGCGGCCAAGCTTGTCAATGTACGGTGGCACCAGCTCTCCATAGAAGTACACCTGATTGGTATACGAGCGAAATACGAGTTTCACATTTTGAATGCGTATTAAAAAAAGGGACCGCTTTCGATTTTTAGCCTGAAGAGCGTCCGGTGTACGCTGTACGCCAACGCACACAAGTTGACGACGGGAACAAAACACCTCCTGCGCGAATTCCTAGCGACACAATACTGTCTTATACATAAGTTCGCAAAACTGTCACGAGCTTTTTCGTGCATCTGGTAATCATAAAATTATCGTCCCAAGATATCATGTTTCAACGGCCCTCTAGTGTGGCGATCTTCGTGTACCGGTTAGTCGTCAAACAATCATATCCGCGGACATCAAACTCGACACCGAATTTCCCCCCACCGAGACTCCCCATTTTGGTGTTCGACTGTTGTTATTCTAAAATTCCTCCAGGGCTTAGTTTTGACACCCCAGCGCGAGGCATACATACGTCTGCAGCCCGGTTGAACGTCACGTACGTGCGAAAGTTGCTTGACCGAAACGACGCGTAAATACCTCAATCCAGGTAGGTGATGAAGCGCGGCGGGCCTCATGTCGGCCATGGACGAAGCTCGAGCAAATGGCGGCACAAAGCCGTGTGATACGGGTGAAGTACCTAGTGCATCAATTATTGACTTTATTTCTAGATATTGCCTTACCCCGCCGGTGTTGGGTTCGCAGGGTTAGTTCGTAAGGACCGAACGCAAGGTATATGCTATTTTACAATGTGCCAAAAACTAGGGACCTCTCGGCTGAAGGGATCGACCGACCGACCGACCGGCCGGCCGGCCGACCGACCGACTGACTGGCCGACCGACCGACCGACCGACCGACCGACCGATCGACCGACCGACCGACCGACCGACAGACAGACCGACCGACAGACAGACAGACAGACAGACAGACAGACAGACAGACAGACAGACAGACAGACAGACAGACAGACAGACAGACAGACAGACAGACAGACAGACAGACAGACAGACAGACAGACAGACAGACAGACAGACAGACAGACAGACAGACAGACAGACAGACAGACAGACAGACAGACAGACAGACAGACAGACAGACAGACAGACAGACAGACAGACAGACAGACAGACAGACAGACAGACAGACAGACAGACAGACAGACAGACAGACAGACAGACAGACAGACAGACAGACAGACAGACAGACAGACAGACAGACAGACAGACAGACAGACAGACAGACAGACAGACAGACAGACAGACAGACAGACAGACAGACAGACAGACAGACAGACAGACAGACAGACAGACAGACAGACAGACAGACAGACAGACAGACAGACAGACAGACAGACAGACAGACAGACAGACAGACAGACAGACAGACAGACAGACAGACAGACAGACAGACAGACAGACAGACAGACAGACAGACAGACAGACAGACAGACAGACAGACAGACAGACAGACAGACAGACAGGCAGACAGGCAGACAGACAGACAGACCGACCAGGACCCACTGACCTACACACGTTGGCGACAGTTTCAAGGACAGACAGACAAACAGACAGACCGACCGACCGACCAGGACCCACCAACCCACACACGTTGGCGACAGTTTCAAGTTTCTTTCTGCACGAGTTCCTACTATTATACTGTAGTTCTACTGTAGACCATCATCTTGTAACTTATGCTACATTTTCATTCTGATGGTGCCAAAAAAGCAATCCGAGGAGGTCGAGGGTGATGTAGGTATTACCTGGTCGACCGGATCAAGGGTGCCGTCAGCGTAGCCGTCATTGAGGTGAAGACACTCGTAGCCGCTGAAGTATGCTGGTCTCGAGAATTCGCTGTACACGTACCTGTTCGTTTTTGTTTGTTTTGCGCAAACGAGCATGAACCCATCAAGTGCATGTAAGGGATATACGAAGTATATCCACGTGAAAAAGAGAGACAACAAAAAACTACGCGTGCTTGCTACGGTAGCGTTTTGCCTTACAAGGGTGGCTGCTAATTTTATGAGGCTCCACACTCGAGGAGCCATCTAATTGATACCAGGCATCCCAAAAACTAACAAAAACCTAAAACTCAAGATTAAGCAGTGCACGGTTACTATTTCCATCATTAATAGTAGCTTGTGTCAACGAAATGGTACAAGGATTCTGCTGGTGCATCGGATAACAAATACAATGGATGTTTAACCCCTCAAGAACTGCAACCATTTTGTTTTGGGGGAGAAAACTACTTGAAATTCGCGTGGGGCACTTTTTTCCAGTTTACAGTGTGAGGGTTAGGGCGGGGGCTTCGACTCACTCTAACATTGGGACGTCATTGACGTTCACGACGGGCTCGAAGGGGGTTGGCAAATCTTCCGCAGAGCAGGGGTTCACCATGCCCTCGACGGAGCACACCACCCCGGTAGGGCACCACTGGCACTCGCCAGCCTCCCTGCGCAAGCAGGCAGAGTAGGCAGTAGGGGCCATAATACGTTGCGGTCATTTTAATATCAGGGAACAGCAACTACCGTGAGTAGAACCATGCATCATTTGGGCGTTGCGGTTTGTATCATCTATAATAGCAGAGATAGCACCTACCATAGAACCATGTTGCCCTTGTGTGAAAATTATTATTCGCCCAAAGTGATTACCGTAACCACAAGCCAGAAGGGCAGCACAAACTAGTGCACTACGTACTTCCAAGTGGGATCGTTTTCGGAGTGGGGGGCCACTTTCGCGAGTTCGTGACTGCAAACTACAAGGCGTTCGTGTGATCTGCACCCCGCCCCCCCCAAACCCGCTCTATGGCATGTCGTTGCAACGAATAACATTTCTCAACCATTTGCGCCGTGCTACGGTAGGGGTGGCACTTTGAGTCCAAGTACCCACACATCGGACAGATCATACAAATCACACAGATCATAGAGATCATGCCTACCATACATATTATCCGCATTTCACGATCTAGATCTTTCAGGGCAGGTAGGTTCATGATATTTACTACCTACTGTAGCTCCTGTTGCCGCGTGGGACTCGTATAATCTGCATGATCTAAGACATGAGGTTTAGGTTGGGTCTGTACTGTGCAGATCCCGCACAGTAACTCATAACGGCAGGTTAGGATCCAGAGGATCTAGATCGTGATCTGCCAGAAGACATGTGTGCAAGCATCTTTCGCTGCTGACCAGGCTCTTCACCGGAGGAGCTATCAAATACCCGTGGATAATATATGCAGTTTACAGCAATATCTCTGTAATGAGACACCTGGTTCGTGGAAGTATTCGTCGAGCGTAGCTTACACCCTTTCTTTGTCAACGTCGGCTGTTGAGGTGATGTACAGCGTTCGTCGCCTGCAGAACACGACCTTTTTGTTTCTCACCTGAGCTCCCAGTTCTTGGACCACGTCCCCTGCGGGCATGCCGCGCACGGAGTTCCATCTTCCGCTAGCGTTGAGCGGTATGTGCCTGGTGGGCAAATGTCGGCCACGTCGGTTCCGTCCTCCGCGCAGGTGGTCCCAGGCGGGCAGGGGTAACACTCCTCAGACTAGACACGAAGCATAGGACGGTGACGGCAGCGAAGCGGGTTGGAGGAGTAGAAGGGTGGTTTTGGGACAATTGACGCGCCCTACGATAGAGGTACGAACACTTTTTGGCTGAAATGTTTTATGAATGGTCGATCTCCTTCACCCTTATAGGACTGGAGTCCCGTTTTGGGGACAGATTACTTATAATTAGAGTAGATTGTCCCCAAAACGGGACTGCAGTCCTAAAAGGGTTAACCCAATGTGGTCAGTCTTTGATTATTGTGCTGCAATGTTGTTCATTGTATACTTAGGCCTTGGTATTGATTGATCGTCGGCTACGTAGCACTTTCATTTCCCTCCAAAATCAGTGTGCAGGCTACTGCAGGTATAGAGCTCCTCAAGTGACCACCCTCAGAAAAAACAAGGTGCACCTGTATGCAGGCTACCATAGCATGCATCCCTTCGGTATCCCGGAAGTCCGGGAATGCGTACAGTAGAACCGAGACAGTGTATAGAGAGGGAGATGCGTGTATGAGCAACGACATGTGGGCATGCATGACAGATATTTGTAGAGTGCGGTAGACATGTCAGCCAGCAGCAGCAGCTCTCTCTCCCAAGCCACAAGAAAACGATTAAAACAAAATACAACGCTATTATGTAGCGGGTAGAGAAAGGAGAAGGGTACTTTGAAATCCGGAAATGTTCGAGAAACACATCTGATATGTTGTTGTTGTAGATGAAAGTCGAGTCTCTGCGCGATAAACAATAAACGCAAGTATACATATACCTGGGGGGGGGGGGGAAGAAGACTCCTACCTGCGTGGCCACGACTTGTCCAGAGAGCTGGAAATCAAAAAGAAGTGGGGTAAAAACAATAACAAAATATCCCAAAAAGACACGTCCTTGTCGTGCTGAAGGACTAAATAGCCAATAATCGTATCCTCTATCCACAGACGACGCATGCTACGGTAAATGTGCATCACGTATGTTTCTGCCTTCTGAGGGTGGTGACTTGAGGGGCTCCATACTAAAAATAAGTCAAAAACTGATTTTAGAGATAAATAAAAGTGCTACCCGATGAAAACCGCATGGCCTATAAGTATAAAATGAAAAAAAAGTGCAACACTGCTGTACTGAAAATCCGACGATTTTGGATTAAGAAGATCCAAATTCAGAAAACGTTTCAGCCAAAAAAAGGTATACCTATACCTCTATCGTACCACGTGTCAGGCGGTGGCATCGGTTGGCGTTGAGAGACTGGACCGAACTATGTGTGGCGCGTTCCAAACTCTTCCGCACTGCACGGTCTGCTATACCTGGTACCGGTACGTATCATGACTATGCTGCTGGAATATGACGCCGCGATACTGGACAACGTGGCAAACGATAACCACTCTGAAACCTACATACACACCCCGTTGCACTCGAGAGCGGAGTATCAACACCAAGTTTCCAAACATTTGCGTTTTTTTAGGATTTTTTCGATGTATACTTCGAAGTATAACGGCTTGGGTGTTTTTTTTAATCGTTTGTTTGAAATATAACCATGCCGCCCTTCTTTTGGCCCCTTCCTCGAGCTTTCCACGATGGTGATTACTACTCTGTACCGCGGTACCAAATTGAGCGCAGCGGGTACCCCGATGCAAGAGAGGCCTACGTAAGCCAAGACAATAAGCACAGTGCAGAGAGGCCTACATAAGCCAAGACAATAAGTACAGTGCAGAGAGGCCTACGTAAGCCAAGACAATAAGTACAGTGCAGAGAGGCCTACGTAGGCCAAGACAATAAGTACAGCAGTGCAGAGAGGCCTACGTAATCGGCTGGACCGGCAATACACTACCTGTCAAGCTATACACTATTGTTTCCCACTGCTGTGTGTGAGAGAGAACGACAGTTACGAAAACAAAAGTGTTTTCGGCTTACACCACACCCCTCTACCACACCCCTCTTACCGTCGGGGGGTAACCACCGTACCTCGATGGTTGGTGAGTAGAACCCAGGCAAACAGGCTGATGCGGACACCATCCCTTCCAGGTCGCTGAAAAACCCTTTAGCACTAGGAATAGGAACCGCCGTACCCACTGGACAGTAAAACCCTTTAGGGCACAGTCCGCTGCCTGTCGGCCCGGTGCTTGAAGGGGTAGGAGGGGGGGGGGGCGACAAAAGGGTGACGTTTGGGAGAACTGTTAGAGACGGCGCAGGGACATGGCGCACAAGGAGGCTGTTGTTGTGTTGTGTTGTGTTGTGTTGTGTTTTTCTTTTTCTTTTTCGGGATTTTTTTCTTATGAATGTTTGTTCATCGTACGCCTACGCTCAAGCTTGCTTCACACGGACCTCACAGCGCACACTCTTCTGCTACCGGACACCTCCGTAGTAGATGCGAGAACATGTGGGTGGGTGGCGGCGGCCTTACTCAATGGCATTGAGGATAATCGCTCATGAACTTATCATGCCTCATAATATTCCGATTGATAAAAGTACAAATTATCAAGATTCGGGCACAAGGCCTCCCTCTGCTTCGTATCAGCTCGTGAAATCAAACCCAATACATAATTTCGTGCTAAACGACTCTTTTACCCCACACCCATACTACTATTATTTCGTTTCTCGGGTTTCCTCCTTTCTCACTCTGTACAGTGGCAGGCAATGTTGCCATAAGCACCAGGCGCACACTCTGGTCGATGCTTGCTTCATTACCCATCTTATGCGCTCTCCCGAGCATGACGCAAAACAGCTGTCGAATGCCAAGATAAACGTATGTTTGTAAGATCAGAAAAACATAAGCTATGGAATCGAGCATTTCGTCGAAACTCATTTTTGGCAAGCTGTGTGTGTGATACTGCGATCGTGCGTACTACGGGCTTTATATGACCTCATGCAGAATATATATTAATCTATATATGTATATATATAAACATACAGTATATGTAACCCCGGATCTGAGTTACGACTATTAATAGGGAGGGAGAAAGACAGAAGCGCGAAGATAATAAAATGGGATGGAAACAAAAAAGAAAAACAAGTATATGTATATATATATATAAACATATACATTATATATGTCCCTTATTGAGGGTAATAAAACTTGAACCTGCATAACTCAGGGCGTTCAGGTCATGTATTCGTACTCCTCGTGGGTTCGAATCCCGCGGTGGTCACCAATGTAATTACTAGGCTCCGCCGTCGTCATTGCTGCCGCGTAGAAGTCGCCTTGGAGAGGTCCTGGAGCGATGGTCCCTTGTAGCCGTCGTTGCGGTCGACGCAACCGAGCAGGGTTCTTTCGTGTAATTTAGCAAGGAGATGCTACCGCTGTTCAGAGCGGATCTACCAGAATGGCACCGCGAGGGACTCATCGAGCCTCACCTCGGTCGGGCTTCAAGGGCGGAGGAAGATTGAGTCAGCTTGAGGGGAGAGGTCAACGTTGTTCATGCAGCGGACCTCAAACGCCCTCAAATCCGGTCTGGCCGGATCTTTGGTGCTTGACTTTGGGATGTATCCTTCCATGCATGCGTGTTCTGAGATCTACGATAGATACGTCTAACCCTAACCGTCACAAGTGTGTGTATATACATCTTGTCTCACCTTGCTGTTTCGCAGAAAAATCCAGCAGGACACGTCTGCGCGAAATGATAGTCCCCCGAACGGACCTCCGAGTGGCCAACTCCGCCCAGGCAGTAGGACCCCGGGGAGCAGGGGTAGGGACGTAGAGTTGTGTCGTTTCGGAAAGGGTCCGAAGTCATTGTCCCGGACGGGCAGTAGAAGCCTGCACAGCGAACCACACACGGAAGAGCAGGCAGACACACGTTGGAATCGTAAAAACTTGCTTAAGCACGCGCCACAAAATAGTGTGGACAAATGCTACGATACGAGAGTATACCGGTTTTTGGCAGACATATTTTCTGAATGGTCGGGCTCCTTAACCCATACAGAACTGAAAAAAAACGTCCCACACTAATTCCAAGTACTTTGACCCCAAATTCGTGGCACCAGTTCTTAAGGGGTTAACCCAAAGCCGTCGGTCTTTTTCATTCTTGCATTGCCATATTTTTTCATGGTATTATACTCAAGCCGTAAAATTGTGCATCGAGTGGCACTCTCTATTTTTCTCAAGTGATCACCCTCAGAAAATGTCCTGCATGCAGGTGCACCTCTACCGTAGCATGCGTCTGTGTCGGCATGCAGTACATGGGAGAAAACACAAGTTTTAATCGGACGCGAACCGAACGGAACCAGCAAAAATGGTGCAGACGTGGTTCCAATGTTTTGGGCCAAAACCTACTACGATGAATACTACTGTCGTACGTGGTTGTAAGAGGCGCATCCGTGGCCTTTCCGGTAAGGTGGTTTTTTGGTCGGCAGGGGTTGGAGTATCGAAACGTCAGCAGGACGCGGGGACTATCAGCCACTGCGGTGCAATGTGAATGCCACATCGCTCATTCGGTGAGGTTAGAACGGGACATCGCTTATTGGGCGGGGCTAGATTCTCTATCGTAGCACGCGTCTCCCTTACGCGGGAGACATTGCTGATGGGGCGAGGTTTGAATGGGACATCGCTGATTGGGCGTGGTTATAATGGGACATCGCTGATTGGGCGAGGCTAAATAAATACTCTATCGTAGCACGCGTCCTCCTTACCCGGGAGACATCGCTGACTGGGCGAGGTTATACTTTAACACCGCTGATTGGGCGAGGGTGAATACCCTATCGTAGCACGCGTCCTCCTTACCCGGGGGACATTGCTCATTGGGCGAGGTTAGGATGGGACATCGCTGATTGGGCGAGCTTATAATGGGACATCGCTGATTGGGCGAGGCTAAATACCATATCGTAGCACGCGTCCTCCTTTCCCGGGGGGCATCGCTGATTGGGCGAGGGCTAAATACATACCCTATCGTAGCACGCGTCCTCCTTACCCGGGGGACATTGCTCATTGGGCAAGGTTAGGATGGGACGTCGCTGATTGGGCGAGCTTATAATGGAACATCGCTGATTGGGCGAGGCTAAATACCCTATCGTAGCACACGTCCTCCTTTCCCGGGGGGCATCGCTGATTGGGCGACATTAGAATGGGACATCGCTGATTGGGCAAGGGCTAAATACATACCCTATCGTAGCACGCGTCCTCCTTACCCGGGGGACATTGCTCATTGGACAAGGTTAGAATGGAACATCGCTGATTGGGCGAGCTTATAATGGAATATCGCTGATTGGGCGAGGCTAAACATCCTATCGTAGCACGCGTCCTCCTTTAGCGGGGGGCATCGGTGATTGGGCGAGGTAAGAATGGGATATCGCTGATTGGGCGAGGCTAAATACCCTATCGTAGCACGCGTCCTATGTACCCGGGGGGCATCGCTGATTGGGCGAGGCAATAATGGGACCTCGCTGATTGGGCGAGCTTATAATGGAACATCGCTGATTGGGCGAGGCTAAATACCCTATCGTATCACGCGTCCTACCTACCCGGGGGACATCGCTCATTTGGCGAGGTTAAATACACGCGTCCTCCTTGCCTGGGAGACATCGCTGATTGGGCGAGGTTATATTGGGATATCGCTGATTGGGCGAAGTTAGAATGGGACATCGCTGATTGAGTAGTGGATCATCGCTAATTGGGCGAAGTTAGAATGGGACATTGCCGATTGGGCGAGGTTAACTAAATACACACGCGTCCTCCTTACCCGGGGGGCATTGCTCATTGGGCGAAGTTAGACTGCTCCGGCTGCACACCATCCCCGACGGGCATGGCGTTGGGTCGATGCGGCCGAACCCGGGGCATATGTACCCCCGCGGGCAGGAGGTGCACGCCTCTTGTCCGACCATCGCGCTGAACTCGCCCGGCGGACAGGGCATCGGGTCCCAGTGCCCCTCGCGCGGGCAGTACGTCCCCACCGGGCACGCAAGGCGAATGCCTGCAGGGCAGTAGAAACCCGAAGGGCACTCGCCCACCCCGGTCGGCCTCGAGCTTCCCTCGGGACAGAACATGCTCTGGCAACGGGCAGCAAGGTTTGGACGGGCAAATAGAGCGCTCACAAGTTGGTTTTTGCATTTATTGTGTCCATTATTTTCAATAGATGACAAGCTACGTAGCTGTTCCGTGCGAGATTAGTGTTGGAGGTATCGAACGAGAAAATCGAGGTCGATGTATACGATGCCGATAAACAAAACAAAAATCATGGATGACATACTTGTACGAACGGGAGGGAGGGATAGAGGGAGGGGCGGGTGAAAAAAGCACGACGACGAAAATAAAGAAAGAAAACCAACTACAGAAAGACAATAAAAAGGAAGAAAAAGGAGGAGGAGCGAATAACTAAAAACCACTACGTACGTATTACGGGTGACCATAGTAAACACTAGTAAATAGGACCAAATATTGTTAGCAAAAATAGGTAAATATATAGGTTTTTGTGTGTACGGCAGGTCCTATTTACTACATTAGCCCACCCCGTAATAGTGCCCGGGATCACGTATCGAAAGAACCATGGATAACCACTCTGTCCATAAATAGAATCACCGTTTTGAGTGGTGCTACGATAGGGGGGGTACCCACATTTTCACTACCCGGTTTTGGCCACTTGGACGAGTGGCTCTAAATATAACTGAAAATTGGACCTAAACAAAGTTTGTTGGCGTTTCGTAACAAAACCTCCGATGGCGGTGCATATGGAACAACAAAAAAACAAAAATAGGTTACGAGTACAACGCAGTAAAGCAGTCACTCGGCCGAGTGGCTCTGTGCAGGTGAAAAAGAAACACCTATACATGACCCCCCTACCGTAGCACCAGTCTTTTGTACATAAATATTCAATAATAACGGTGCTTTTTATTTATGGACAGAGTGATATGTCGTAATACGTTTTCAAGGCCTGGACTCGTGCTATCGTCTACAGCAGTAGTAGTAGTAGTAGTCACCTCGAGGCATGGCTGTGGCATGGTGAAGTTATGCATCCCGAGATCCTCCGAAGCCGACCCCGGGTGGCAGTAGGTGCCCGCGGGACACGGCACCGGCCGACGAAGATGGAAGGAGGAGTAGTCGAATCCTGATGCGTCCGTAACCCTGTGCGGACCACGGCGAGTAGGGGCAGAGAGATAAGATACGCTACTGCTGTTATTACGGAGGACCATAGTAAATAGGACCAATTTGTTTTAGTAAAAATACGTAGATATATAGGTTTTTGTGTGTGCGGAAGGTTCTATTTATTATGGTCCCCCGTAATAGTCTAGGGTTTAGTCGTGATATTGGTTCCCTCTATTGGAAACATGAATGATTCCACGCTGTTATGGGGGGACATAGTAATCAGGACTAAAATATCATTTGTAAAAATACTGGAATGTATGGTTTTTAGTGTACGTGATGGGTCCTGTTTACTATAGGCCCTCCGCAATAGCTCAAAGTCGTGTATTGATTCATTTGACCCACCCATTACCCTCTTACTTTCTGTTGCATCATTCCGACGCCCCGCTCTAATATGTACCATATGGAGCACAAGGTTTCTCTCCTCTTTGGAGGCATTCGGAGGCGTGGTGGGGTGTCGGGCGTGGGGCGAGGCAAGGTAAAAAATCGATGACGCTTTATTTTGAGTAGCTGAAAAAAAAGCGAAAGGCACACCACCAGCCGGTTCAAAATTTTAAAACGTCTATGCAGCCCTAAAAACCAAAGGCACGACGACCAGCGAAACGAAACCGGTACATATACGCATATATCTACTTGGTATATCGTTTGGGATCAATGAGGCCTCTTTGGTGTGGTCAGCCGGAGAATCTCACCCAGGGCTACGAAACATGCTCGTACGGCAGAGGTGCGCCATGTTTTTGCCTTCTGAGGGTGGTCACTTATTAAGGAGCTCTATACCTCACCCCAAAAAAACTAATTATAAGAAACAAACACATTTTTGCTACTACCATGGCCTAACTATACCATGAAAACTTTTTTGCAACACAAGAAGGACGGACCGCCGGGTTTGGCTTATAAGGGGTTCTATCATTCATAACAGATTTCAGCCAAAAAACGGTATACCTCTACCTCTATCGTGACACGCGCCTATTACACCTACTCTCGATTTGTCACTGGGACCGGTGGGTTTCGACGCGAGACAATGCTTAATTGAATTTCTTTTACGTTTACGACAGGCACTTAATCTGTAAGGAAAAGGCAAGGACCTACGAGAGACATTGCTAGTCGGGGCTACGCACGCGAAAACAACCGAACCCCGCGCCATCAGCGCGGAGAGTCGGTAGGGAGCGCATGCCCCATATATGTGCAGGAAATACAACGGCACACATATAGAGGCGTGCACCCCCAAAGGTAAGGAGGAGGGGGGGGGGGGTTATAAAAACTGCGCACCATGAAGCGGGCACAGTCGCGCATCTTACAGCCGCATCTGCTGTGCGTCACCGATGGCTTGGCTCTAACCACCCTTAAGTACACGACACAAGATGATAGTTGTCCGGTTAGAGAAGGGGGACAGCTCGGAAAGGTTCGGATAGTAGCAGACCGTTGAGACAACAAGCTAGCGCTTCAAATATATTTCCTTGCATATTTCGTTTCTCACCTGTAGTCATTCGCGTCCTCGAGCCTAGCGCACGAGCTGTCGAGGCAGTAACGGCCCCGCAGTGGTGTAAAGGGAGAGTTGTAGGACAGAGGCCGGGTATGGGCTTCCATCCAGAACCTTTGTGGAGTGCAGAAACGCAGGAGGGCGGAGAAACCGGGTTGGGTTTCAGTACACTGCGCCCTTCAGAACCTCGGGTCGGCTCAAAAGTTCGGATTGATTTGTTTTAATGAAATGCAGCACCGCGCTCGAGGTTGCACGCTGCGTACAAGGCTGCTTACTGGGCGATGTATGGGGCAATCTAAGCCTGCTGGCGCCCTCGGCCTGTCGACAGGGACACTTTGCCATTCCTCGTCGAGCTTACGTGAAAATCTCGGTGTGGATTAGCCCCCTTTCACCAATCAAAAACAAGTATAAGGTATACCGTTATTTGGCTGAAATGGTTTCTGAGTGATCGGGCTCCTTAGCGCAAAATTGTCGGTTTTCATTGTATACTGAGGCCATAGGATTGTTCATTGGGTAGCGCCTTTAGCTTCCTCCACAGCCAGTGTTTAGACTACTGCAGGTATAGAGGCATAGAGGTCCTCAAGTGACCCTCAGAACAAAACATGGTGCACCTGCATGCAGGCTACCGTATCATAGCATGCGTCCAACTCTAATTCCAAGTCGTTTGGTCTCAAAAAGCGGGTCCAACTGTAGTAAAGGGGCTGAGGAAAAAAGAGGCGTTTTCTTATTTTTTGCGTCAAGATTGGGGGTCAGAAATCGTCGTCACGAACCTGGATGGCATGTCTGACATCTGCAGTCCAAAATCTTCAGTAGCGTTATTCCAGCAGGCAACCGCCCTGGATCCGAGGACAAGGTCCCCCCCGAGGGCTTCGTATCCAGGTCGAAGCGTCGAAGTGCGCTCGGCGTGGCTAGCCGTTGGAAATAGCCGCGAACTCGGGCTGAAATGCGAGCGATTTTCGGGAGGTCGTATCATAGGTGTGTGAGATGCCGAATAACACTGATATTGCTGACAAACGGACGAGATCACCTTGGGAGAGCGGGAGGGGTGGGGGGTTGAGAGTGATGATGGGTTGTTGGCAACTATCATAACACTATACCAGGTATAGTTCTTCGCGCGTGTGGGGGGGTTTAGGACCACAGACTAGATTGTGGCGCTGAATTAATGTGAGAACAACGGCAGCATTCTAGAACAGACGACGTCTCCAAGTATTATTTGTTGTTCTTCTTCTTCTTATTTATTTTGATGACGCAACATGACCTTCAGCACCGATCACTCATAAACAACCCAAGAGAAAGAAAAAACACCAAGGATCCACAAACAAGCCGTTTCATGACCCCCCAAACGGCGCCAAACCTCACCGACACCGACATACACACAACCGTGATTCCATCAACATTACCTCGGGTGCCCACACGTCGTGGCTGTTGTCGCGGTTCCTTCCAGGCAAAAATGACCCTCAGGGCAAGGCTGGTCTGGTGTCGCGACGCCCGTTACATCGCACACCCGTCCCGCAGGGCACACGCGGGGGACGGGCATACCCCTCTCGGGGCAGTGAAATCCTATCGGGCACCGCAGACACGCGCTCCGACCCCGGCTTGGTTGGTACGTGCCGAGCGGGCACAGCGTGAAGTTTGAGTTCGAGTCCCCCGGGCAAAACGCCCCCTAAATATTGAAACGGAAGGTTGCACGAGCAGGGTTGACAAAGGAAATGAAGGTGGCACGTCGTTCTATTACGGGGGAGCATAGTAAATACTAGTAAATAGGACCTACGGTTACACACAAAAACCTACCGTGTATGATTTCCTATTTTTACTAACAGTAATTGGTCCTATTTACTCTAGGTCCTCCTTAACAGTCGTTAGAAGGGGGTGCGGAGGAGTATGTACAACCGCAGTGGTGGTGATGGCTGGCGCGCGCGTTATGGTACACGTGTCCCAGCATCTCGTGTTAAGATTTACGTTCATCAGGGGTAGGCGTTATGGTATACGTGTCCCATCATCTCGTGTTGAGATTTACGTTCATCAGGGGTAGGCGCGTGATGAGTGCCATTTCGGCAAGGGGAAATATATAGCTCTTGCCACTATGTCCTTAAATATAATCACTATTTAGAATGAAACATAATTTACAAGCGAACCTTAAATTTACTATCCTCCTCACGTGAGGAGCTCTACGAGATAAAGTTTTAGGCAGAGCCCGATGCATAACCCCCCTCTGGGTTACGTGGGTACCCAGATAAGTACTATTGCACACCTCGGGCAGATAATGATTTAGATCATCTACAGATAGATCATGATCTAGATCATCTACAGTAGTTCCTGACCTGCCGCTGTGAGAGGTTGTGCAGGATCTGCATATAGTACAGATCCAATCGAGGAAACGTGTCCTGGGTTACGCAGATTGTACGGCTCCCACCCGGCAAACATGAGCTAGATCATACAGATCATACAGATCATACAGATCATGCAGATCAGGAATACATCCACTCTGAAATATCTAGATCATGAAGTGGCAATTGATGACTGTCCGATGCGTCAACGTTTGGGGCTATTCGCATTTCTTCTTATAGTCGTAGTATAAGGCCCAAAACATATACCTGTATTAGCCTTGCATCGTGCTATTGCCGACTGCGCGTGTGGGCGTGATGCCTATCAATATGTGAATCCTACCTTACTGCCGTGGACTCGTTGTTTAAACTGTTAGGGGGGGGGGAGGAGGGTAGTCTTACCTGAGGACAAGGCAGGATTGATGTGGTGCTGGGTCCTACGCAGAAACTTCCCCCAGGACACGCCTGCTCCACGGTGTAGGAAACCCGGTCCGCCGTGAAATCTAGCCCGTTGTTGGATACCTGGATAATTCATCGAAGTGTGGCGTCCGCGTGTTGTGGTATGCATCTTCGTTATACCAGTACACCACGGTCATTCTATGCCAGAAGCGAGCTTCGAGGCACTGCATGCGGGTGAGCGCAAAAGGTTTGGTAGATCGCGTACACGCCATTTGTGACGGCACCGTGGTGGTGCACACAGAGCCGGTGACGGGTGGATGTCAGTGATGTTCAATTTATCCTACCCTACCCCATTACAGTCCATACAATACATAAAGCCACGCGACATTTGAAAACAAATCACGCGGACAACGTAAACCTACGACATCACTGACCAAGCGCCACTCGCAATAGGATCAGAGTGCATCCATTGCACGAGGGAAAAGTTCGCGCGTTGCTCGCGAAATGTCGTGCAGATCAGTGAGCCATTGTTGTTGTGACGCACTAAGTTCGCGCGTTGCTCGCGAAATGTTGTGCAGATCAGTGAGCCATTGTTGTTGTGACGCACTGGTATATTCGGTGAGTGTCTTATCGGTGAGTGCATGCTCTCACCTCTACAAATATTTCCGTTCCATCTCCATCGTACGGCCCTAGCCACACGCCCGGGGAGGACCCATCCCCTTCGCGGGGACCAAGCCCGCGTGTGACATACTGCCCATCGGCACCCTCTCGGAAACTGATCGTTGTTGCTAAGGCGGTGCGCGGTACGAAGCACAAGACAAGACTAGGCAGCAGAAACGTTGCCGCCGTGTTTGAGCCGCCGACGCGACAGGCCAGATAAGTAGAATTCACGAAGTTCTCCCCTGTGACGAACAGCCCGAACCCTCCGGGGTCAAGACCGCTCATGAGGGATATGTTGTGTACGGAGGCGTCGGCCTGGTAGAGGAAGGTGATTCCGCTGTCCGTGTAGTCTTGCTCGTTGCAGGTGACCTGCAACGAGGATGAGGCGATGGGTATGTCCGTACCGATCAATAGTTTGAGGCCAGATCGAGCTTGCAAAGTGTTGGTTTCGTTTTTTGTTCGATATGTTCGAACAGGAAACCTAAAATGACTCCGGTGACGAATCGCGACAAATTTGGATATCAAGCGTTAAAGCGCGCGCCAAAATCGACAATTGTTAGTGCCACTGCCGACGTCGCGAGCTTAACTATAAATATCTAGTATGCTTTGAATATTTGTCTCGTCAACAATAGCCTAAAATAGGCGATGCCAGGCTGGTTACTCAACCATCTATCAGAAAGGCTCAATGCTTGGCATCTAGCGCTAGACCCCTGGCTCTCGATATATAGAGCTAACACTACTGTAGTGGCTGGCCGAACCCTTTGAGCACCTGCTGTTTGAATGGCAGTAACCAGGTGAATAAGCTGCACGCAACTGTTACCTCCTACCTATACCGTTTCATAGCATTTGCTCGCCCAATAATGAGGAAGCAACCCCAGCACAACACGATATACATATTTTAAACACCGTTCAAATCCAGTCTGCGCAATGTCTCCCTCGCGCACCAAAACTCTACACGGTTCTTTTCTATGCTGTCCACGATTCACCTGCAAAACTCGTGTCACGCCAACGCACCGTAAGTACAAGGATGCAATAACACTAACCTCGACTCCCACAGCTCGCTGCGAAAAAAGCGGGAAGTAGTGAGCATCGGGGAATAGCTGCCTGGAGTCCGTCAACGGGTCGGAGTCCCGCTGCCAGATCTCGCTCAGTGATGACCATCTCAGTCCGCCCTTCCCAGAAGAATCGACGCCCTCGCCAACCGCCACAGAGAGAGGGGGCGCCTCGCAGGAAAGCTCGTTCGGGCTGACGAAAGTCGCCGGAACTGGGGGTGCTAACGCGAAGCGGCACGCCAACTTTGTGGTGTTGACAAAGCCGTGACCGTAGAACGTTACGGCTGTCCCTGCCGCCTCCGCGGGCCCAGATATCGGAGTTACCCTTGAGAGTGCCTGTTTGTTTTTTCATCCGAAGAAGGCGGGTGGTATATACAGGTTTGGGATTTACGAAGTACAACGCCGCCTCAGTATCACGAACGCTTAGCGTCGCAGCAATGCCCAGATAGCTCCCAACAGAAGGTTTACATACAGTAAGAGAGTTACAACCGATGCAGCAACCGTTGTTGTTTCGAAACCGCCCGACTGATACATGATACGTCGGCACTACGGAGCTGGAGCCATTCTCAAGCGCACTGAAACGTCAATAGACCCCTCCACTGTCGTTTGAGATTCCCGGTAAAGTAAGGGGGGGCAACGCCGAAACTCACCTGATCGTCGTAGTACAAGAAAGGAAAGCGCCTGTCTGTATAGTCCTGGTCGTTCAGGGATAGCTCCAGAGGGTACGTGCCAGCCTCAAGCGTCGGTGCATAGCACTGCACCTCGGAAGGTGACAGCCTCGTTGCGATGACAGCTACCCCCCCGAAGCGGCACCTGCAGCAGGCCAATGGATAAGGTCATGAATGTTTGAACTAGATGCCCATCATCAAAGAAGCACAAGGTAATACGCTTGGTACGTGCGGTTTTATGAAAATAGCGTGTGAGAGTCTTGGCGACACACTCACTGGGCTCCGGAGTGAAGTCCACACACCGTAGCTGGTGCTTCTGGCTAAATGCTACATTGAAACCCAGCAAATACATCGTTTGATACTGTCTATTCAGAGCTTCCAAGTTAATGAGGTCCCCATTACCCTGGACGACCCACATCTATGTGATTGTACCTACAAAAAAAACACCATGTCAAGGTACACGCACCTTAGCTCCAGCGTTTCAGGGAAAGGTCCGCCTGCTATTAGCACACTGAAGTTTCCAGACGCCGGCCCAAGATGAGGAAAAACACTGCCGATCTCGGGGGTAGCCTCGTACCGGAAAGGCGTGCCGGAACGCGAGAAGGTCGACCAAGGTGCTGCCCTCCCTCCAACCGCAGCGTTGTTCGTCACCTCGACAGCAACCACGGCAGCGCTAACTGGGTAATCGGGAGAGGCCAGTCTTGCCGGAGAAACGCATAGCAGCGCGGAAGAGTTTAAGAAGATGGCGGGAACAACCACGCGAGGGTCGACGCTCGATGGACCAAACCGACAAGCGAGGCGGCTGGAGTGGCGAAAATTTTCACCGAGAACGAGGACCTGTCAGCAGAGCATGCGGGGCGAATCATTGCAACACGGTTCGGTAGTTGTCCGATTTACAGCTGGTAAGCCGTATGCATGTATTTCATGCAGGCATGATAAGTTGCAGCGAAGTCGATCAAACACAACACATGCAACACCAAAGGACAAGAAAACACCCAGCACCAAAAGGGCGAAGCTCTGAGATCCGCTAAAACCTTACATAACTACCCGAAAAGAAGTGCGAAAACTTGTAGCATACGGGTTACATATACTTTGGTTTCCGAATTTCGTACCTAAAGGGGACGCACAACAATCATATGCTGGACAGATTTTTCATCAAGTTGTGGCATTACTTATACCACTTGCACCTGCACTCGGCTTCGAACGCATGCTACGCTGGGGATGTATCTAAGGCTCATAGCTTGAAGCGCTCTATACCCTACCCACCCATAACCCGTTTTTGAGAGACACAATTAATAATTCCATGCCCTACTGTAGCTATATACGAAGCAACGAACATTGTTTCAAAGCACGGGTAGCATTCCGACAACACAATGGTTAGGTCGGTCGTTCCTAAGTTGAGGAGACCCGTGTCGGTCACAAAAAGCTTAGTCCAAAAAGTGCTGCCTTGTCGTAGCACGGGTCCTCGACACGTAACAGAGTGCACACGACATACAGCCCTCACCTCCGTCCCACCAGTCGTAGGCCCATGGTCCGGAAGAAGCGCGTCGACCGACACCAACGGTTCGTATGCGTAAACCACACCGCTAGACGTGTAGTCCCGCCCGGCATTTTGTGAGATTTCCAGAGCCACTGCCCCCCCGACTTTAGTGGAAAGCCCTTTCGTGACTTCTTCCACCCGCCCGGTAGGGTGCGAGCCTGCCATTCCCGACACGTCCACTTCGAGCAACGGGAGATCTCCCCCAGTGGCAAGGTCTCCGCTCCACTCTATCGCGGCGTCTTCTGGCGCCCACGTGCGGCGCCAGAACTCTGCCACAGCCGAATCTGACGCGTTAAGGACAACTGCGGACAAGGTCACTCGGAACCGCCTGCCCGCAGACGAAACCCCAAAGCCGTCGGGGGCTACTTCGGCAACTCCACCCCAGGAGGAGCCATCACTCCCACTCACAGTCGCGTTGATAATTGCGGGTAGAGCTTCTAACGCCGCTGTCACCTGGCTAGAGGAGGTATTGAAACTCAGCTGGCCAGTTTCCGCCACCGAGCAATATACCCCAGCTGCCCTTTCCTCGCAGCTTTGGCCGAATTGCAAGGAGAATACGCCGCCGATAGCACTCGCTGTCGAATTTCTTATTGTCGTTATGTTGGCCTGCCGGTATTGGCCAGATAGGAGGTCATCATCTCGCACAAGCGAGCTCGTGTTGAGGTGGACCTCGCCCCAGGTCCCGTTTACCGCCTCGGCGAATAGCACCAGCCAGGTATACCCGCCGCTGCTGCTGCCACTTGACGATGAAACACCTGATGACCGCTCCACGTAAACCCGCTTTCCCGTTGCTTCATACACCGCAGTCGCAACATCTGACGCGCTCGCGTCCCACTGTAAGGGCGAGGACGAGGTATACGTTGCATTCACGGAGCTTGAAGAAGAGTTTGCGGAGGTGGTAGCGACCGTAGACACGTCCTGTTGTGTGAAGAAGCTGAAGGTTCCGTTGAAGCCGTCGATTGTTACCCCCTGGACGTCCGCGGTAATCCCTTTTGAAGTCTCATTCACGTATACGTCAACTCCCGTACCCGTTAGAAGGCCCGAGCTGTTAACTTTGATCGCGGGGACGTCCCCGGCACCAGCCAATGCCGAAAATGTCACGGTCCACCGTGTACCACCGTACGCATCGCTAACCGTATCCGTAATGTCCTCGGAGGCGACGGTTACGTTTCCGCCAGACGCAGAAAACTGCAACATGGCGTTGGCGACTTCGACGTCAGTAGCATTGTGGGCTATCGACACCCACTGCCCGTCTTCTTCGAGGCTGACGTTGAAAGCACCGCCGAGTGGAGCAGCCCCCACGCTCACAAGAGAAGTATTCACGAAGACACCCTCTCCCGAGAGTAGAGACGCGTTGACGGCGAGTTCTCCTACAGCGTCGCCGCTAGCATTACTCCACAAGTTCGTACCTTCTGGTAAGGTCACCGTCCATGTATACGCCAGATTGTCGTCAAGGGGACCCACGCGGACGACGCTTGTGGTCTCAGGCAGGCCAAGGTCTTCCACCAGGGCTTGGTGAACAGAGGCTGCTGATGCTCCAGCCGCGATAGTTGTTGCGTTTATTGTATCATCCTCTACACGAAGGTGCATTTCGTAGACGCCACCGATGACTGGGCTACCGTCCCGGACGGTGTTGGCCTCTACTTGTGTTCCCTCACCAGACAGCTTAGCCCGCACGACATGGAGGGGCACCCGATTGCCAGATTGCCCCGTAGCAACGAAGTCGGCGCCACCAACCTCTTCTTTTTCGGATACAGGTTGGCGGTGGGAGAACGTTATGTCCCACGCAATCGGTCCAACTGTCGGTAGCGAGGTGTTGACGCTAACATCGACCGCCCGAACACCGTGAAGCTGAATGACCGCCTCCTCTACCTCGCTGGCCAGTGCTCCGATCGATATCCACCCGGAACGGTGCTCCGGCCAGCCTTTAGGCGCGGTGTCTGTCTGCAACATGAAACGTCCACCCGGCTCATTTCCGGGTGTTTTCTCGGTCGCTTCCGCCTGTGCGCCGATTCCTGTGAGGCGCGTCGTGTCAATGCCGAGGAGGTTGACATTGCCTTCGACGCCATTTCCAGAAAATGTGACGTTCCACTGCCGCCCTCCGTTAGGGCCGTCGTCGGCAGCAGATACTATGACGTTGTCTATGCTGGGTAGGTTTTCAAGGGCCGTTTTGACCTTGAAATATAAGAGTGACAAGCAGATTGTGAAGCGGGGTTTGTTAGACGGTAGTTGGAAGAGGGGTATGGACATGCCTTGTCAGGGGTTATTGGGTTACTCAATGTCTTCATAGTATTGATTGGGACATACTATATCACCTTGCCACAGTCGACTGAAGCGTAAGGCACATCGATCACAGCCATGTTTTCGCACGAAGCCATTAGCCACCAGACAGGAAAATCAAACGTCAGTTAAATTTCGCACCTCCAATGCCGAAGCGTTGTACGCAATTTCTTCGGTGAAGTTTCCGTCGAAGTTCAGCACGAAGGCACCACCAATTGCGTCGCAGGAAGCATTTGCAATCCGCGATACGGCAGCGTCCGAACCGCACTCCAACTCTGGCAGGCGCCCCGCCGCATTCCCGACGAAGGTTAGATTCCAAACACCGCCACCACCACTTGAGATTCCTTCACTAGACACCCACACTTCCCCCAGTGCGCTTGAATCAACAGCCGCAAATGCTTCCTCCACAAAAGAAGCGTTTGCATCGAACGAGAAAGCGGGGACGGCGTACGTAGCACCGCTATCCCAACTCGCAACGATGGAGCAATCGTCGATGAAGCCCGACGAAATTAGAGAGGACAACTGCATCACCGCCTTGACGCATACGTCGGAAACGTCGAGTTCTCCTTCGCTCGTAACGGCAGAAACGCCGGCAGCCTCTAAGTGTGCCGCGGCTCTTGTACCCGTGAGGCTCTCGTCCCCGATCGCTAGAACCGGGGGCGTTGCCGTACGATTTGGGTCATTCCAATCGTGGAAAGTAATAACCCATGACCGTTCGCCGTTGTGACCTTCACCCTCCGCGCCGTCAGTGACGCTAACATTGCCAGCGGCAGTTAGGTTCGTGATTGCGCTCGTTACTTCCTCGGCGAGTGCTCCGGCGTCTATCCGTGTGCTGAACTCGCCGTCTAGAGAGATGTACCACGTCCCACCTAGACGCTCCCCCGTGCCGCGAGACAAGCGGGATGCTCCTATCGAGGCATCCCCAGTGTGCCGAGACCTGAGCGTTGCTGCCGGTGTGTCGACACTGGTGCCATCGGGCCCGACCTCACCACAGCAGACCTTCGATCAAGGGCAATACGAACTTTAGAGTTAGCAGCAAAGCACTTGAAAACCTAGTAGCTGGAAGGATCTACGCGTAAAACGAAAAATTGCGTTCGCGAGGCGAGGCGATATCTCCTTGGCGATCTGCATCATGCTCATCGTCTTACACTTGGACGCCCGGAGCATCTTGACTTTACTTACTGTAGTTTCGGGTTGAATATGGAACAAATTCGCCATGTGGCTAAGGATAAAGGCGTCTGTTTACTATATATTTCTCCACCTAAGTGTGACACACCTGTAGTAACGGCTGCTCGCCGACAAGCCCCGTGAAGGTGACGAGCCAATCAAACGTTTGTACGTTGAGACTTTTGTGCAGATGAGACGAGGCGTACCAGCGAGTCGAAGCGTGATCTGCTGGATAGTAGGCCACACCTTTCGAATCGCCGCGACTAACCGTCACGTTTGCAAGACCCGGAAGCTCTTGCAAGGCAATTTCGACCTGCTTACGAGCGATCACGGGAAGACGGATTGTCGCCTTTAACACCTTTCGGAACTTCAGGAGAGGAAAACATGGCCAAACAAATGACGCTCACGCCATCGAACACACGAAGCAGCCCGGACTGCTGGGTAGGGGGATTGTCCGAATGACAACTACCTGGTACGTTGCAAGGACTTTATACCTCTGACAGATCATCGATTCCCACTGCTAGATCAGGGCAGATTCATTCCTGATATGTACGATCTACGGTAGGTCATTTATTGTCGGGTGGGAACTGTTGAACCTGCATGATCTACGACATGTTTCCTAAGTTATGTATGCACTGTACAGACCGTGCACAACAGATCATAACGGCAGGTTAGGAACTAGATTGTCTAAATCTCGATCTGTCCAACGTGTAAAGGCTTTGTACGGCACGCGCGCAGCATGATACTACTCGTATGGCTACAAACACACCAGAAGGTTGAGGAGAACCGCGCTCCTCGTGTGTTTGGCCGCACACACATCTGAATGCTAAAATGGTCAATGCTTGTAGACGTACCAATACTCCTAGGACTCAATATTGAATTTGTCGAGGAATCGGTCAAGAAAACAACATTCGCGGCTTCCATATACGGTGGAAAACCGAGTTTCGTTTCACATGGAGGGTACATTGCTTGCACGCTTTATATGCTACAGCAGCTCCAGTCTCTGGCGTCACTGCCCAGTCTGGAAGTTAAATATTGTAGAAGGGCATTTACCTACGAGTCAATTTTTTATCAGGGGTAGCATTGTCTCCGAATATTCGGGCCCTTGCAGGTTGACACGTTTACCCGAAAGCTTGGGCCCAAGCTCAACACGTCCCATGTGAAATACCGGCCTGAAGCGGGACGGAACTCCACAAGTCACACGTCGGGCAGCCCACGCGCTAGCTCATTTATCTCCCATAGCTCACCCCCGTCAAAAGCGTGTATACGATCAATAAAATAGTAGTAAACGCACGGCAAAAATATGGTAGGTCATGCAGCTTTTAAAGATAGCGATTGATCTTCTCCGAGATAAATTAGCTCCGAGCCGCGGCGAGCTGATCCATTTCGCGCACATGCAATCACCTGATAACCGTCTAGCGGAAGTCCTCACCTGGTCGGCCGTGGCATTGTACACGAGCTCTTCCGTCGTCTCATTATTGAATCCGAGCGTAAAGCCCCCGTACACCTCAGACCCTGCGGAAGTCGACACTCGCTGTATCTCTGGTGCCCGCGCAAGCTGCGCCTCGGCGAGATTTCCAGCCGCACCCTCCCCTTCTAAGGCAGCGCCATCGACGCCAAGGTTGAAAGCGTTCCTTGCGGCAAGGGGGAACGTAATCATCCAGCTGTGTCCGCCGCCCCCGTCGTCTTCCGAGGAGGGACTTGTGTCCGATGTGTTGCTATGGCTTACCGTGATGTCACCTGTAAGGAGAGACCGGTAGTTGTTGAGCGTGCTTGGTGTACGAGATAGGTATGTCACGGCTCGCTAGGTGCCTGCTCTGGCACTGCGTTCGCTATTTGATGATACATTCCTGGTGCCTGATACTTCGTGTACCCCTTGTGTCCTACCACCGTGTGTGCTTGTATAAGGACCTGTCCCGGCCTGCTCTATCACACCAGAGGAGTACCGAAAGACAATGGTTGTTTCAACGATGCACCCGTCTGCTATACATTAATAGGTCTTTGAACGTGCCTACTCCAAGATGCCCACGGAGGGATTTTATTTGAACGAATCGATTCCCGATGGGCAATCATTCCACGAGCGGGGCAAGAAGGATGCTGTTGATTTCAGGGCCAAGGACCCATGGGGTCAAGGGTGCGCAAGCCATATACGGCGCTGAGGGGCGAAAATAAGGATTTTTATCTTGACTCGCTCTTGAGGCCTCTGGGTCGTATTTCAAGGGGCACACCCCTCGTAGTACGCCGCGTGAATAATCATTCAGTACGACATTTTTGCCTTATTATACATCTGATAATACGCCGGACGCGCAATAGCGAGAACCCGCGCACGTCAAAATTTAGTGTTCGGATCTCAACACATGTATATACGACGGAAACGCCTCTCGACAAACCTGGACCTACTACATCCGTTCCTGCTTTACATATCTCGTTCTGTCTATCAACATCACCTTGAGAAGCGCTGTCCGGGAGCAAGTCTTCGATCGCTATCCGTACATCGTCTGCATCCGCGTTCCAAGCCAACGGTTCGCTGCGCCTGCTACCGTTATTGGCCGAGCTCCCCATCCATAGAAATGTGCCATCGAGATCGAGAGGAAACCCTGAGGAGAAACCACCGGTAGCATAGAGACGGAAAGACCCACCCAGGGCGCTGCCTTGGATGTCCTCGGCGACTGATGCGAGCAGCCCCGTTCCATCCAGACCGGACGAGTTGATGTACAGAGAAGAGACGTCCCCGCTGTAGGTAGGGAACGTAACCGTCCAAAGGGAGCCCCCGTTGAAGAACTTGAACCGCGAGACGTCGATGTCCGACATATTGTAGAGTGATTCCAAGGCGGTCTCGACCTAGGCATGTTTAAAAAAAGGACAACGACGACGACGTGAGCTGTACGTTTGAAAGGCAAGCTGAGAGTCTGTATAGCTACAGTTTAAGAGGTTAGCTGGCCCATTACTCTTGTGAATGGTGGTAATGCATCGATAGTTCGCCTGTTCACAACGTGAAGTGTTTCATTGGCATAACCACTTTTTAACAAATGCTGATGATGCATGGATAATTCGTCTATGCACAACTTTAGAAAGGTTTTCGATGGCAGAACCACTCTTTCCATAGCCATGTAGGCACCACAGCAAACGTGCGTCATTATACCAAGAGAAATGCCTTCGACCTATCGTGGGTGGCATGTACGCCTTGACCTGGCGATGTGTATCTGAAACCAAACGGGCGTACATTTCCAAAACCAGGAGCAATGCAGCAAATCCAATCCCATTCGCGTATGTGCCAAGCGTGTCTCTCGCCGCGGTACAGTAGGTATTGGGACTGCTCTTTTGTGCCCAAACATTTATCACTGACGGCACTTCTCACGTGAGGACCTAACCAATAGCATTCGCATCTGATTCACCAAGAATATATATATATATATGTATATATTTCATTACCATTCGTTAGGTACTCAGGTCATGATATTGTGTATCGGGCTTAGCCTACAGTGTAATATTCCCCAAATTTTCTTGTTGAGTTGTGTATAAAGCCCCTCACACGAGGAGCCTCGTATAGTTTAGGTTTTTCCTCCATGATAGCACGTGTCACCCACAAACTAGTGTACTCGTACTCGTGTATAACATACCTCAGCCGCGGAGGCGTCATGCGAAACCGTCTCTCTCTTCGATTCATTTCCAGATACACCCAGCTCAAACGAACCGGACATCGGCGTCGACGTTCCCTTGCGTTCCTCGGCAACGCTAACAGAAACGCCGCCCCACATGGCGGAGCTGTCGGCTACAAGGAGCGGTAGGTCACCGGCGTTGTTCATGAACGTTACCAGCCACTCCAGCCCTCCGCTGGAGGTGGAAACGCTCCTCGAGGCCAAAACTTCTCCTACGGAAGAAACGGCTTCGAGCGCCACGCGAACCTTGCCAGAAAAAGAGAGTTAAATTGACACACGGCACGTTTTGTGTATGTGGAAGCGTGGTGAACTTAAGTTTATTTTAGTCCATCCGCCTAGGGGTGTAAAATAGAAAGGGAGATACATGGGGGTACAAGCGAGACGTCACTCATACGAAGGTGTGGGACCACAGCCCTGGCAATGCCACATTCCCGGACTAAACGAGCATTCATTGCAGTCGCGACGAGCAAAGTACAGCTGATATGCTTTAGGGAAAACATTTACACTACATTGACTTGAACAAGCTGTGATCACTACTTAGGGGGGCAGTGCATAAAAAGGCCCGTTTAGGGAATGTTTTACTAATAACAGGGGACCGCTGCATTAGGACAATCAATATCGCTTCATTGTGTTTGAGATGTACGTTTGGGTAATACCTCCTCGGATGTCGCGTTGTAGGCGATGCTTGGCGAACTTTCACCGAGGAACGAAAGCCCGAATGTACCGCCAGTTGCCGGTCCGCTCTGGTAAATGCGCTGGACCTCCTGTAGATGACCGGGGAGTTACGGCATGATGATTGGGTTTTAGCTTTTCAGCCAGGGGCAAGTTTACCCACGCTGCGAACAAGCGAAACAGGACGCGATAGGCCTGTCCCTGCATGCGATGATCAACAAGAGGATCATGCATACCAATGCGACGTCTGCATCTGCCTAAACATAAACCGTGTTGTCAATGCTGGCGCTCGAACTTCAAATCTACGTACAGCGATGACTTGGTTGAGGAAACACACACGCACCCTTTATCTTCCGGCACCACCCTAACCGTGCCCCAGCAGTCAAACGAGTAGAGTCACGAGCATAGCTAACCCGCGCAGCCTTTGATAGCCGGGGGGAAGAGGTGTTGCTGAATATATGTACCAGGTACTTATATCGTCCCCTGAAAACAATTAAACTCATTTGTTTCATCCCTCCATAACTATGGTCATACGACTATGGCCATGCATGACATGAGTACCCCCCCTCCCGTCCCACAACTCCATGCTTAGTACCCCTCTATGTATTGTTTCCTGGAAAAAAAAGTGACGTATTTCACCCCTGTATATCCCTAACTTCGTATATATGTATTTTATTGTTACACGTTATACCTGGTATATCGTAACATCGCCACACTTTTAGGTTGGGGGCAGCCCGGCCTGCGTCTTATTATTACCTGTACGCTCCCTTGAGTCTTCTCCTCGACGGTCACTGATAACACCCCGCCGTCGCCGTACCCCACCATTGCAGCCACGTCCCCAACATCGGGAGGAAAGGTCACCAAGAACGACCTTGTCGTTGACGATGCCTCCTCCAGAGAAACCGAGGGGCTTTGAGAGGTGGCGGTCGGATAGGTAAAATTGGCCTCGATGGCCGCCAGCAATAGGCCTGCCCCGGAGGAGAAAGGGACAGAAGCCACCCCGCCGTTGTACTCGAGGGAAAACGCGCCGTCGCCCGAACCATCGCCCTGTCAAGCGTTACACACGAGTTGGAGGCGAGAAAAACGAAACATATGTTTCAGGAAAATTAACGTACGACGACCATCATCGCGATTTATCTGCCTCATGGTCTAAGGTATCTTATGAAGGCAGTACGCACGAAACATATATTTCAGGAAAATTACGTACGATGACCATCACGATTTATCTGCCTCATGGTCTAAGGCATGTTATACGCTACGACCTTCGAACCCCGCAGCCCCCTTATCACCCACCTCGACCGTAACAAGTTGCTGCTCAGCAGCCTCTGGAGTCAGTGCCGACGCCGATCCGTCTACGGCGAACGGTTTCACGATGATCGACTGAACTTCGCGTCTGTAGTCTGCCGTTAGCCTCAGCTCCTGGATTTCTGGCTGGGATGCCTCGACGGTCAGAGACACGGTTACCTCCACCGGAGACAGAAGGTCCTGGCGTTCGAGATCGACACGATCAGCGGGTTCATTTGTTCAGCGGTTGATAAGTCGACGCTTTTTTTTTTTTTTTATCCTCCGGCGGATTTTGGTGCTTCTGGCGGGACTTGAACCCGCAACTTTCGCCGTTTGTATTTTCGTGCCTGATATGTACGATTTGCTGTGATTCTGTGTACCTGGAACCGTTTTTGTTGATTTATTTCCTGAGGCATTCTTCCACTCTAGAGTTGTTGGAGCCTGTTCTGAGGCCACGAGTTCGATTCTGGCGATACGTGAAGGTGATAACAACAGCATCAATGCTCAGCGGTTAACACGTTCAGCGTTGGGTGTGCACGCGTTTTCGACTTACTCGCTGTGCCGACGCCCCGGCAACGATGGAAAAATCTGTCAAAATTCGTTCAAGAGCTCGCTGTTTGTAGGATGACAGATAACAACTTGAGGGCCTCCTACGTACACAGGCCCAAACGACGCAAATGAAATGGGTGATGACGGCAGGGTAACGATAGCCCTGCGAGGGGAACGGAACTCGGAGCAATGTCTTATAAGGTGAGCGGCTTAGAGTCTGAGCTCCTCGCATGGGGAGCTCAAACTCTCACCCGAATCATGAGTTGAAAGGGGATTGTTCGTGCAACCCGACCGACATTTGTATGCGCTGTATGCGCTAGTCCTGAAACAAATACTACCTGCTCGTGTGATACGATGCTTATTTTTCTAGGTTTTTCCTCTTGCTTGTGTTTCGTAGCCCTCAAACACCTCCGTGCACAGTACATGCATATGATGGGTATGGGTGGATGGTATTACTTAATGAATTAGTGACCTGATGTACTGTAGCGTGGAATAATTAATTTTGACATAAGAGGGACACGATATACCCGGCCCCCGTTTGGCACATCCACCAAAGCCTACGAAACAACATCGTTTTTTAAGTATTCCATACTAATTCAAGACATGACATTAAATAGCTTTTACCTACGAGGCACACGTAGTACGAGCATAATTATTATTATTGCCGGTAGTCACTCACTTATAGTATGAGAAGCTCAAGCGGTCCCAGTGACAAAAAATTGCCTCAGAAGGCAAAAACTAACTGCATTAACCCCTATATATGGTATACCGTGGGATGAGTCCTCGAGCCTCTCGACAATACTTATATAATACTGCTTCACATAATGTTACGGCAATCGGCCTGTCGTGTATTGTTCGGAAGCTCTAAAACTGTCTAGTGATGCAAAAAAGGTGCCGAGTCTCGCAAGTTGGCGCGTTTTACTGCCGACACACTTTCGAAATGGCGGGACTAAGTCCTTGCTCAATCCCATCACACTCGGTTAGGTCTACATATGACTGATGCTACTACGGTAGGGGGCTCGATTTTAGGTCCTCTATTATAAGCCGCTCAGAGCAGCGACTTAACCTTATTTCTTCGCAGGATTAATATTTGAGCATTTTTGCTTTCGCGGTATGGACCGCGTGAGATTGTCCGTTGCTCTCCCCCAACGACATACATTTGCGTCCTATAGTAAGCGAGGCATAGAGCCACTCGCTCGAGTCAGGTCAACACGGTAGTGAACATATGGGGTACCCCCCCCCTTTCGCACCATCAGTCAAGTCGTACCTGCCGTGTCGTGATCGTCTGAACTTCATCCACGTCGTCGTAGGAGACTGTCACCGACTGAACTTCAGGAAAAACCCGGTCACTTCCCGTGGTTATATTGAAGACTTCGCGGGTTGGCTTGTCTCCCAGCACCGAAATAGTTTGAATCTCGGGGGCCCATGCTAAAGTCCAAACCTGGTGCGGGAAAGTGCGGGGAAATGTTTGAGAATTAATGACAACATGAAGCGGCAAAACAAAACGGTCATCTTATATTTCAAGTACTTTATCGTGCATAAAAAGTACATCGACACAATAAAACTACTTACTAGAGACACGGCGTTTCTGAGCTGCAGGCTTGCATTCTCGGATCTGGTTCGTGACTAATCCGAGTTATATCGCTGGGTTCATACGTCAGTTGGGGCCATACGCTACAACGAAGGCCTACCCATGACCATTAAATACCTATGGAGATCGCTCGGCGGGCTTTTGTCAAGATAGGATATCATGACACTCTGAATGAGTATTTCGTAATGATATCGGAAGAATATATTGTCGTTCATCACAATGCCGCATCCCCTGCTCAGTCTGCCCTTGCCCCCCCTGGCCAAAATTACCATCAACTATTTGTTTTAACTCGTACCGCTTGGACTGCAAACGAAACAGGTCTTGAAGACACTGTACCTCGATATCTTGTTGTTCGGGCACGGAAGCCATGGGCGGTGAGCGGCATGACAACAACGCCAGCGTGAGGACCGTTGCCCCAACCTCGTGGTCCCCGAATCGGCACCGCACCATTTCACCCATGCCCCCCTTCCCGACATCCTCGTCTCTGAAGGGACCGCCCTCGACTCGCACGGGGTTTCCACCAGTGACCGGCCCGTACGCAGGCTCGACATTGTAAACGTATGCCTCCTGCCGGTAGTGAAATTGCGGCCCGTTCAGGGTGTAATCTTTGCCACCGTTTAGAGAGACTTTGACCGCGACGGGGGAAGGAAGACTATCTTGAGCGGGTGGTGACACGCAAAATACGCGACCAACGCCTGTCTCACGCCCATCAGCGTCGACGATACCATCCCAATGGAATTCAAGTCTCGCTGCCGCCACGGCAACTCCATCGCCAAACAAGCACATCGCCGAGGACGGGGGTAAGAGCGAAGGGAAATAGCTGTCGCTCGTCCAATAGTCGTCGGTGTTGGATGTCTGGGACAAGAATAACGCCCCTGCCGCCTTGGCGATGTGGCGGCTGGATATCTCCACGAGTGTTCCGCCTTTGACCGGCCCGGAGGCCGGAAAAATGACCATGTCTTCCTCGTCCGGTAGGTAGAAGAATTCTACAGCGCCCCCGTCATGGTCCGTAGCATTGCCAGTACCGGTAACCGCTGTGGCGGACCCACCGAACACCTCGGCCCCATTGATGGACACCCGTACGAAAGAAACTCCACCACCAGGAACAGTGGGCGGAGCGATGCACTCCAACGACGAGTTTGACACCACCGTGGCCGGCACAACGGTGTCGTTGAACAAGCAGCTTGCCGAGGCATCTCGGGCGGGATCGAACGAGAACTGCCACTTCGAGTCCACGTCCAAAAGGCTGCCGGTACTGTTGGAGGTGCCGTTCTGACCGTCGGCAAAGACCGTCGGTGCAAGCGAAACGGTAACCACGGTTCCGCCAATGGCGGGGCCGGTAGGAGGATCCAAGCTTCCAAGCACGAAGGCGGGGTAGTACTCGAACATAAACGCTTCGCTTTCATTGTCGTGCTGTCCATCCGTTGCAGTGTTACCGTTGGCAGCAACACTGGACCAATCCAAGCCTCCGTTTGAGCTGACCGACACACGAACTGCAGGCCCATAGCCCATCCGGATTGCCTCGACTGTCCCCATAGCCCCTGTGCCCACGAGTTGACCGTCGTCGACGTCCAAGGTCTGTGGGGGGAGCGGGGAAAGTGGTTTGGGGTGGGGGCTTGTCGCAGTGTGACGGGGTTGTAAGGTCATTGTATGATGTTGTGAGGCCATCGAAAAGAGTGGTTTGTGTTACCTGTGCACTCTCTTCCTGCCAGGAGCGTTTGGTAAAAGCGCAGGACGGTATAATATATACCGTGCTCTCTTCTTGCGAGGAACAGCGTAGTACATACAGGGGGCGTTGCTAAAAACTATATACCATTCTGCACGAAAGCGTGGCAATTACGTATCAGTACGGGAGCACTATCAAAACATGAAGTACTGTTCGTGTGGTCAGGGTCGGGGACAATAAGCTTCGTCGACTTGTCGTATCACTCTCTATCTTTCCGGCGGTATTTTACCGGCTTCTCATTTCCCACGCGGTATCTTGGTGCACACGGCAGAAAGAACAATCGGCGTGTGCTACGGTACGGGTACCACTTTTGACCCAAAACATGTGTGGCTGACTATTATTAAATAGCATACTTTCTCAATTTGATAAACATGTCGAGAATCCGAGTTGAGCTGGCGCAATACTTTCGTTGCTGTCCAGGCCACGAGATTGTTTCATCGGGTTAAGCCTACATATTTCAAACAAACAAAAACAGTTTTAGGTGAGTTTGGAGCTCCTAAAGAGCGAAGCCCCAGAAACACTAGGTGTTACCCCTATCGTAGCCCGCGCGTCGATCGAATCACCTGTATTGAGCCCACGTGTGCGGGGGTACCCAAAGCGGTGAATGATATCGTCCACTGGAGTCCAATCCGCCCTTCTTCCCTGAAGTATCTCTCTTGTACCATAACATTAACGTCGCCGACCTCGTCAAGAGCCTGGCAGAAACGGGCCGGGCACAACGCCGTCACGTTTACCCAATGGGATAGTGGGGGTCCCTCAATAAGGTGGTCTGAATAAGCGTTTACCCAATGGGATAGTGGGGGTCCCTCAATAAGGCGGTCTGAATAAGGCGGTATCCCGATATAAGGCGGTCGAAATCGCTTGGCGCGACTGGGGAATCGCACTCAAAACCTGGAATGAGTAAGGCGGCTTCCCTCTATAAGGCGGTCATATTGCTCTACTAGGCATACCACCGCCTTATTGGGGGACCCCTGCTGTAAAGAAAACCACGGGGACGCTTGACTAAATGCTCCTACTCACAACTCATGCATCTGAAAGGACGGTGATGGGACCGTAGGCCAACCATCGCTGGCAGGTTTTTCCTGTAAAATCTCCTAGCTGATTGATGTGAGCAAAAATGATATATTTAATATTAATAGCAGCTTTACGAGACAATGGAAAATATTATTTGTGATCGGGAACCGATATAAGAATAATCTGTAGTTTGTTGTTATAGCGAGAATTTGGCGTTAAGGTTCATATTCTTTGGCTGAGCACTTACACTACGTAGCTCACTTGCAGCAACGGGCTTTGTCTAGTTGATCGCGCTTGCGGGAATACCAAGTGGATACCGCACGGAACGGTGCTGGTAGACTGGTAGAACACGCGAACAGACAGGGCTGTTGCTTCCAACTGGACAGCGATCGTTTGCTGGCCCAGGTTTTTCGTGATTCGTGATTTCTCCCGCCTGTTATACGGTTCTTAGGCAACTAACGGTATCGGATACCACTCAGCAGAAACAAAATATTGATTTGTGAAGGGTTGGCCTCGTTTCGGTCGCGTCCCATCCACGTATTGTGGACAGCTCATAGTTTTCGGCGTGCGGTGCTTTTCTTACCTCCAGAGCACTCTCAACTTCGTCCGCCGTGGCGTTGAAGGGGAGGGGCCAAGTGGCGTTTTCAACTCCATACCGTAGGGTGAAGTTCCCGGAAAGGTCTTCAAAAGAACCGTTGACAGCTGTGTAGATCTCGATTGCCGATCCTTCTGGCCCAGTGATGTCATCGTTGAATATCTAAAGAAGGGTAGGGTGGGAGATTAGTTGAATACATTGATTAAAACGGCCGCGGAAATGACAAATAACCGAGCTCACACAAGTCTGATTGATCACGAGCTAACCAAATCGCTGCAGTTCTGATACTGGTAGCTTTTAAGGGGTCGAAGCGAGGACCCAGAAGCGCCCTCTCACCCGAAGCTGTTCCACGTTTTCATCCGCAGAAGAGAAGGTCAGGTGCCATTCGAACATGTCCTCTTCGCTGAGCTCCCGCCGATCCACAAGTACAAGGCCTACCCAGCCTGCCATTCCGTTGACGGCGTCAGCCACTTGCGATGCCGAAGCGTTGTACGCTAAAGGGGTCGACGCGTTGATGCCTGCGACGAGATAAAACTCGCCTCCCATGGTTTCTGTTCCGTTCACGGTCTGTGGAGCGGCATGCGCAGGAGGAAGTACGTGTGAGACGAACATAGGGAGAAATCAACGACATCGACAGTGCGGTCCCTGACATTTTTAGGCACTACGCGACCTTCCACAACACTCGATTCCGTAGAGCAGATAAGGCGCTTTTGCATCGAAAGGAGGAGACAACGGAGGAAGTTTCAGAGTTTGACCATTTGGTATCTGCAACAGGCGTGGCCCCTATCAATAGGGTACAGACTACGCCTACAACTTCAAATTTTGAATACGATCCCATCACCAACCTCGTTCACGTATGCCACTGCTGCTTCAGACTCCCCAGTATCGTCAGCTGTCGGGGTCAGCCCCGACCCGTTCACGCGAAGCAAGGGTATGTTCCCTCGGCTCGCTGGCCAAGCCACGGTGAAAATTCGACCGCGGTCTCCGCCGTCCAATAGCTCGACATCCACGGTCACGTCACCGACGCCGGACAGAGCCTCTATTGCCACCTCCACCTCCCGAGCAGACACATCGTACGGCAATGGCCCTGTCGACCCCGTGCTACCTTCGACCTCTTCCACACCGAACGCGATGTCGAACGTTCCGCGTACTACCCCCACCCCGTCCGTCACAGTCTCCACGCTCAAGAGGAGCTCGCCATCACTCGCGCGGGTTTCCAGAGAGCTGTTGGCGGTGGCCACTAGTTGGGGGCGATTCCCAGCCTCGAGATCGTCGAACGTTACCGTCCAGGCGTACCCGCGAACTCCTGTACGGGAACGGGATATGGTTATCTCCCTCCCGATGTCGGAACCCAGCGCCCGAATGGCGGACGCGAACACCTCCGAGGAGGCATCGTGCGCCAGGGGTTCGGTGGAGCCAACCCCTGGGTAGGTGACGGTGAACTCTCCCGAAAGGGCTGCGTCAGCCGATAAGGTTACTATTTGAACCTGCCAATGAGAGAGGAAATCATTAAGCATGTTATCGAAAATGCGAAAAAAACGGACAGACATTTGCTGAAGAAATAAGGGCGGAAAAATAGAACGCCTGCACAAAAAAAAGGAAAACGGTGGATACGTTATCTCCGAACGTATTGTTTATCACTATCGTGACCAGTTCAAAGCGCTATCCAAGCTTTAACGCAACGAGGCAAACCATGGATAAAACGTGACGCTTTCAAGAGTATGCAGTCATAGTTCTGACCTCTGCGGTTGGTGATAGAAGCGTCGCGACCGTCACCGCCTGAACCTCCGCCGACAGTCCTGATCTGTTTGTTTTCAGCACCTGGACCTCTCGTACGCTCCCATTGCCCCCGTGTCCTTCCTCCAGTACGCGCACCAGCACTTCGGGGGCAAGTTCCGGTAAACCTATGAGGTTTTCGTCGGATTCATCCACCATTGGTTTCCCCGAATAACTCAACTGAAGCAACGACCCATTGGCGGATAGCATCGGAATGTCCCCGCTCCTAGCACTGAAATATACTTGAAACTCTGTCTCTGTCCAGGAGAGCCCGGCGTAAGGGTCAGAATATGAACGATTGAGCGCGGTGACGGTGGCATTGCCGATGTTTGGCAGCGCCGACAGAGCCGTGGTCATGTTTTCGGCAGTGACGTTTGCCTCCATAGGGTAGGTTTCAAATTCCTCGAGCGAGAGGGTCCAAGTCCCCGACACTGACAAGGGCGAAGATGTGCCATTTAGCGGCGTTCCCATCGGCGAAGGGATCCTCAGTAGCACCTCTTGTGTTTCATGGAAAACGAAAGCACTCTCTACCGCTACGGACATCACCGCCGGTGCGTTGGTATGCGGAGGGGACGTGCATGCCAAGGCAATGTCCGATATATATCGAGCAGGCATCGGTGCCATGTTGCCGAAACGGCACAGCAATTCGGACGTGTCGTAACCTCCTTGCGGTGGCTGAAATCGTGATCCGTGCACGATGACGGATGTCCCACCGCTATCCACCCCCAGCCCTGGCTCAACGGCGAGCACAGTTGGCATGGGAGCGTACGTAAATGTTAACGGCGCCGTGAGGTCAATTCCCTCGTTTCCCGACAGGCTGACGAAGGCAACGGCACCCCAATTTTTGCCGAGCCACCCATCGACTTTGGCTGCCGGGAATATATCATCGAGACCCGGGATGTCACAGGCGTACAGCTCTTTGTTCAAGACGCGTGCTTCCGTTGCCTCCACCGTGGACATCGATTCCAAGGCACTCGAAAGCGGCGAGGCAGAAGTGGTAAAGTCGTGCGTCGTGTAGCCGCTGGTCATGTTACTGGGGAGTCGAACCTCAATGACACACGTGGGGTTAATTCCCTTTGCCTCAAATGAGCCCCGACCGATAGATACAGCTATCGAATAGCCACCACCGTTGGACCCGCGGCGAGGAACAAGCTCCTGAAGCGTGACATCTTCGAAGTATGTGAATACCGCGGTGGTTACCGACAGTCCAACTGAACCCGGCCAACGAAGAGCGACCGACACGACGCCCTGTTCTCGGCGTGGTATGGTCGGTGACGTGCACATCGCCGCCGTAGAGTTAAGCTTTACTGCACGTGACTCAAGACGGCCGCCGAACACGCAAACAAAGTCGAGATTGGCTCCAGACGTTGCATCGGAGGGCAAGTCGAAGCCGGTACCCAAAACGACGACGGGAGTTCCACCCGACGTGGGGCCTGCAGTTGGTATAACCGCACTCACTGCAGCTCTGTCCTGGTAGCGGAAGACGTTGCTTCCCCCGCTGCCGGATGAAACCGCCGTGTAGTCTGCACCACCGTTGGCGCTTACGTCGACGGCGCAGCAGCCAGCGCTCACCTCCTCCACACCAACGCTTACCGCGGTGCCCGTTAAAAACGACCCGTCAGCTTCGAGCAATGGGAGATCCCCAATGTTGCTAGGCCTACCCAAGGTGGTGAACTCCACGAGCCAGGTTGCCCCTACGGAGGACGCATCGCCAGAGGAAGCATCCGTAGGCTCGAGAACCGAGACATCTCCCACTTGCGATAGAGACTCCAGTGCCGCCTCGACGGCTACGGCGCTGGCGTTCCAGGAAATTGGCGGGCTAGTACTGCCGTCGAAAGCTAGGGTAAACGTTCCCCCGGGAGAGTCTTCAGCGTCTGCATAGCGATAAACTTGCACCCTGCCATCGGTCCCATGAAGTGCTGACCATGCCACCTGCAACACATCGGACAAGAAATATCTGTGATTTCCTCGTATTTCCATGGGCCGTGTTCTCACACGATATAAGCGGCGTGGTGGGACGGGGTTTGCCGACCACGCAGATTACAGTCCCCACATATCCGTTTACCAACGCGGCACCGTAACCACTTCAACGTTAAATAGTAACGCTGTGATTTTTCTCCTTCCTTACGACCAGGCCCGCGTTCATAAAAACCACTGCACATCGTAACGCAAAATACGAAACCACATTAAACCCCGCCACCCTACACCTGTATGCACTCACCTCCATGAGATCAATGTTCCCACCCAAGTCGCCCCCAGAAAAAGTCACCGCCCAGCGGAAACCCGCTTCGATCTCCTCTCTCTGCACCGTAACGACCCCTGCCTCTCCACCCACGGAAGATATCAGAGTGCTGATGGCCTCTTGCAGTTCTTCCGCGCGCGCATCGAACGGCAGTGACGGCCCCTGCTGGCCACCAAGAGATAGAGCGAACTCACCGCCCCACCGCGAACCTGGGTATACCTCGCGCACCGTCGCGCCTACTCTGGTCCCGTTAAGGCCGGTCGATGAAGCCGTCATAGAGAGGCCACCCAAAGGGGATGTAGCCCCTGAAGCGCCTGGGAATGTGACGAGATAGGTACTCCCCCCGCCCCGACTCCCCGGTAAGGACTCTAGGAGTTCCACGTCGGCGATAGCAACGCCTCCCAAGGCTTCGAGCGCCGCCCGGACTTGGGAAGCTGTTGCATTAAACGCGAGGGGGGCGGTTGTTTCTGGTGTCTCCCGATACGCATATGTGTCGCTCCGATTCGAGTTTGATAGAGTCGTGAGCGTGAACGAGCCTGAAACTGGGGAGCCGCCAGCAGCTGCCGCGATGACGGAGGTTGTACAAGTGCCCTCCCCCGTGTAGGCGGCGGTAATGTTATTTCCAGCGCAGGAGAAGTTGGCGCTCTCCATTGTGTTTCCAGCGACGGACACCCACGAAACGTCCCAGGCGAGGTGGTCTCCAGCAAGACGAAGTTCGGCTGCACCGACGGATGCAACAGTTGGCTTGACACCGAGAGAGGAAAAGTCTACCCGCAACACCTGCAATGTTGGAGGCAGGCGTTGGAATACAGGGTGCGTTTACCGTTGAACGCGAGTTGTGTGGATCAGCGCAAACTCAATGATACCGCACCGTAATTACCTAGAACGTTTTGTACAGAGTTGAAAAGCTTGCTGATCTGACCCGAAATAAGCCTTAGACAGAATATTGAACAAATATTATCTTGCCCTACACTGGTTTCCCTCTAACAGGTGCCTGTTACGCTATGCTCCGAGGATTCCACTGGAATTTCAGAGTTATGGCTCGTTGTATTCATACTTCGTATCGACACAGAACAACCAGTGGTCGGTGATATGCTTGTGTGACTCAACTGCAGGTATCATGAGACTCAAGCAGGCACACACACGAGAAACCAGTGCGCCCTGAGCTTCAAGAAGAGCACAAAACCTGTTTGGGTAGTATATACGTCAACGACAACACACTTCTACAAGGAGCTTAAAACTTCCCTACAAATTACTATTTTGAAACAGTTCAAGACAATTGGAAATAAATTTGCTTCCGGAATTGTTTCAATCAATCCCTCTCGCTATACTATACCACGTATGTATGTACACGAGCTATGCTGGGGGCGCTATGGTGGGCTGGGCGGGTGGAACTCAGGATCGAAAAAATACTTCAAAAACTATCACGGCAGTTACTGCGGCTCCGACGTTGTGTGGTTGAACGCACGAGAAGGTTAAGCCACTACCTTTAAAACACGAGCTGCCGAGCGCGCATACAGCAACATCGGGTGAATGGCAGTCTTTTTTTCCAGTTTGATCACAAAATTTGAGAGTAGGTGCAAACATTTTAAGCCTAAACATGCGGTCTACACGCTCACATTCTGCAAGTGGTACGCTGATACGCCCACGGAGATAGGACGGGTCACGACGCCTTCCAGCGACAACTCGAACGAGCCCGTTAAATCCAAAGTAGATGCAGCTGTGATTAGGATGCGATGCACCACGGGACTAGCCGCCTCAGTAACTCGGTTGATTGAGACCGCGCCGTTGGTTGTTGCATCACGAGAAACTTCGAGGAGTGGTGCACCGCCGGCTCGTGCGACCACATAATAGTCATCAAACAGTACGCTCCAGAGAGATCCCCCGTCAAGAAGTTCTTGATGGTCGACCGTTATTGAGCCCCATTCCTCTGACAAACACAACGGTATAAAGGCGGGTAGAACGTAAGAATGGAACCTTGTCAGCTAGACAACAAACCGCGAACGCACAGTTGCAGTCAGGGAATTGGGGGGGAGACACACTGTCTTGCGTGCCAGTCGGGTTCCATCTGGACATCAAGCTGGGGGCTGGAACAGAGATATAACAAGTACGATATGCCTGGTAGAACATGTGTTGGCGATATTGCTTGTCCTGCATCCTTGGGTCTCGCCGTTTCCATATCTTACCAGGAGTTATCGCGTCTTCAAGCATCTCGATCAGGTTGTCCCCGCGCGTCGTCCCGTTGTCGTCTAGATCTACATCAGACACAAATACACCGTCGAATGTCAACGAGAAGTTTCCTTCGATGCAGCACCGCGCGGAGGCTTCTCGAATGGTCTCCGCTCCCATCGACACCTCTCCGACCGCACCAGCGACGTGTACGAGGAAAGTCTCTATCCCCAAAGATGTGGCGTTGACAGAGAGTTTAGGCACGTTGGCTGCAAGATCCAGGAAGGTGATAGCCCATCTTTCAAAATAAAACAGAATAAAAGCACGCACACGGGAGCAACAGGGATGCGACTCGGTCATGAAAGCGCATGCGAACAAATGAAGAAGCTGTCCTCGAAGTATGGAGCTGCTGAAAGGGGAAGCGAGGTTAGGTATTAGTTTGTGTGGTCTACAAAAAAACTGCTGAAAATAAGTTCGGTGTAGAAATAGCACATTAGGCATCTGGAACCATCCCGTGCTTTCCTCTTGTTTGAATCCGGTACGTATTGGTTCACCAGGGCCGACGCGGAGCAGAAACAAGAACGAAGTTACGTGTTGGTAAAGAGCGAGCTACATGTTGGTACACAGTTTCTTGTCATGGGTATCGCACCTGTATGACTGTAAGCCCTCCGCTCCGTTCGACTCTCTCGAAACATGCAAGTCCCCGACAAAACCGTCAAACGAGTCATCCGCGAGAGACGCGATGGCCTCCTTCATTTCGTCCGCAGATACGTCGTGCGCAAGGGCCAGTGTAGCCGATACCACCGTAGAGGATGTGTTCTCAAAGGACAGGATGATCTGATGGAAGACAATCAGCGAGGGGTTTATAGCGATAATGCGTTAATTTTGGGGCGACAGCGTAACTCGGCGAGAGAGGTTAGTCGTCATCGTGCGATAAGTTGGGGAGTGGGTGTGACCCTTCAAGCACCTCCGGTGTGCGACCTCTGTGATCTATGAATGCTATGCTACGTTTCAAGCTGCTGGCACACCTCGAGGTTTACGGAGGGTTCACATTGCACTCAACGCAACAAAGTCCTGTGTACGAATCAGGCCCAAACACAAATAGAGAGGGGGTGCGAGTCGTCAGTTCTACGCAGTTCTACGCGTACTCAATTGGCGGTCACAACAATCATAGGATAATCAATCGGACGCTCAAAGTTGCTACACGAGACTCATCTCTACTGACTGAACAGCAATACAAAAATGGGTTTATCAGTGCTGAGATGAACATTTACCTGCCCAGACAACGGCCCCAAAGTTCCTCGCCGAACCCTAGTAACGTTAATATCTCCTCCTGTTCCCAGTGTATCGAGACCGAGCCCTGCGTCGCTTTCCGCGCCTCCCGCATAGAGCAAAGGGAATGAGAGCTTCGTGGATGTGACATTTGCGTCGCCGGCTTCGACTATGCCAACGGTGGCTACGTACGCAGAGGTGGCCGGTCCAGTGAAGGTGATGGACCAAGCGTAGAGGTCGTTGCCGAGGTCGTCCCGAGTAACGTCGACGGTCCCGACGTTAGTGAGAGTCTCGAGGGCACTCTTGACGTCGGAGGCAGAGGCATCAAAAGCCAGGTCGTCGGTTTCCTCTGCGTCGATGGCACGGAAATTGCGAAGTCGAATGGTGAGACGGGTTAAAGCACACGATTTTCGCTATTTTTAGACAGGGAATAAACAAAAATGGGAGAATAGTGGAACACCGAATCGTAAGCATCTTAACCCATTCAGAACTGAAAAAAAACATCGCACATTAATTCCAAGTATTTTGTCCCCAAATACGTGGGACCAGTTCTTAAGGGGTTTACCTACACCCACCAGACCAGAGTTTGCTAAATACTGTAGCAAGTCTGATGAAGGGGTCGAGTTTCGAAGCCTGGTAAACATGCCGTACTACGGAGACGACGTGCTGTCCACTCTACATATTCAAGACTGACGTCTAAGTCCCGATGCAATATGTCGTTGATTGTTGTTGTTTATCGGCGCTTCTCGTTTCCAAGAAATATCACCCCCCACCCCTTGCCCTGACCTTGGACAAAACCGAGGAAGAAGGACCCCGTGGGAGTCCCCAGAGTCTCGACCAGTTGTACCTCGAGCTGCGTGCCGGTAACCACCTGAGAAGGTTGCGAGAACGTCGCAGCTAAATCAGGGGCTAGACAGGCGCACAATCTTGGAGCTCTAGATTAGTGCTATCGGACGATATCATACGGCGTCCGCCTGACGGACAGGACAGCAATACCCTACTGGCAAGTTGTGTAGTCTAATGGATATATCGCTATGCAAGCAATATATTTTGGAACAGGGTTGGGAACACGACAAAACCCAGCGTGTATTACTCTCGTCAACTTCGGTGACCGGCATTACACAAATAAAAGATGCAGCGGTGATGAGTACCGAACGAGAGAAGGTACTGCCCTTGTTGACCCATGCACTCGGTGTTTGCACTTCACCCAGTGGTGATACCGGACAGCACAGGGTGTCACTCGCCCGGCATTTCGAGTTGATGCTATTCACCGCAGAAGGGGTTCCGGGCACAGCGATATGCGCGTCAGCAGTGACCGCAAGCTCTTGCATTGCGTACCTCTTCAACCAGGGCGAAGGGAGAAGTACCCCCCATGTCCGCCGTGTCAACCTCGAACGGCTCGTGATCATGGCCCTCGGGGAAGGTAACCAACCATGTGCTGCCTGCAGAATCACGTCGGGAGCGGGAGTGTTAAGCAATAAGCCTAGCGATAAATTATATAAGCACGTGCCAATGCTGGCTAAACCACCCAAAGCCCACACCCTCGAGCCGGCTTGACGAGAAAGCGACAAAAGCAGGCAAACTTAAGAGCGCTTAACCGCTCTACTGAAGGCACTCCCACAGTGTTCACTGAATGGCACGTATTTTTGGTACCAGTTAACGTGACACACGTTCTTACTTGGGACCTCCTCAGAACGCCTGAATGCTTGCAGCGTCGCGCCATAACCCTCACCTCCATTCCTTGCCCGGTACACGCCGTTGTCCGTAGAAACGCTGACCTCTTGAAGCAGACCTCCGAGCGCACGCAACGTGTCCTGCACCTCTGATGCGCTAGAGTCGACACTGACAGTCGCAGTTTGGGACGCTAACCCATCGCCATCGACATCAAACGCGAGGTCCACAGTGCCCGAGGCCCGACCGCCGCCCTTGGTTTGTGCTTCCGCTGCCGATTCACCCCGCTGCGCCTCCCACACAGTGATCGCCGCAGCGTCGGTCGGCCAGTATGCCATCGTTTCTTCCTCGATGTGATTGTTGTAGACGTTGCTGAGCGTGCGAGATACAGGGGACGGCTCAGGAAGGAGCCCTTCGCCGTTGGCTTCTAGAAGGGGTAGGTCACCAGCGGTCCCAATAAATGCCACCGCCCATGTGCGTCCACCCAGAGGATACGAGTTCGGGTCGGTCAAGTTGACCATCAAGTGGCCTACCGAGTCAAGGCTCTGAAAAAAAATAGATTTCACCGGCAAGAATGTTTGTAGAGGTGGGGAAGATTGGGTGACGACGTGTTAGAGCAGCACAGTTGTCTACATTGTATCGATGTGTCACGTCCTACTATTAATAGATGCCGTCGTTTCCACGTACTCTCAAGAACTGCATCGGTCACAGCAATTACGGGCGTCTAGCTAGAGCCATACATCTGTATTCAATCATTTATTAACTTGCAGTCCGAAAGATAGATTAACCTGGAGCAAAGACAAACTTCCTGTAGGTGTTTCATTGCTCTAATTTCGTCCGCCGAGTCCAGCACTCCCTCTACTCGTCGACCTGCTTCCGGACACACCTTGCCGCGCTAATCATTTCCCGCGAAGGTTCGATACCTGCCTCTACGTTCAAGACGTGCGTGTAGTTTCTAAACAAAATCCTCCTCTACAGATAATTGAATGCAGCACTGAATCGCACGAGAGACTAAGACGGTATGTCCTCGACCACCACAGACGTCAGTTTTCATCTACCAGAAACGGCGTAGAGTGTGTTGGAGAGGCAACGTGGATGTAAATATATGCCTCGACCTGGGCCTTCCGCGAGTAGTGTGGTCTGTGCTTACGGCTGAGTTAGTTTAGCACCCTGTGTATGTATCTCGCTAGCTGAAGCATAATGGTACAGCTCGACTGGTTCTACGATAGGGGGGGTACCTCAAGTTCACAACCGGGTGTTGGCCACTCGGATGAGTGGCCCCGAATCTAACTGAACATTGGACCTAAACATACTTTGTTCGCGTTAGGTAACAAAACCTCCAATGGTGGTGCATATAGAACAACAACAAAACTAACAAGGTTATGAGTACAACGCAGTAATTCAGTCACTCGGCCGAGTGGCTCTGTGCAGGTGAAAAACAAGCACCCACACATGGCCCCCCTACCGTAGCACCAGTCGCTCACCAACTATCAAGCCACGCCTTGCACCGGATTCGTTTGGGCTGCCCCGGAATACTCAAAACGCCCACTTCCAGAGGTCAAACATTAGAGGAGGGGACATCTAACGCCGCAGACGTGTTTGCCCAAAGCAGAAAACTGTGCTCTCCGTAATAGCGAGAGGCAATCATAGAGGTGACACAACAAGCTGCCACACGCCCTGCTCCTAATTCAGCATCCTCATCCCACCTCTAACGCAGCCTGGAATGTGTCCGAGGAGGAGTTCCACGGGATTTCTGTCGTCGTTTCCCCCCCGTACGTGAGGGTGAACGTTCCTCCCACCACACCTCTCGTAGATACTTCCTGCACTTCACAGGGTCGCCCCGTGACAACCTGCTCGTTGTAATTTGGTTTAGAAGCGGGCGAGACGGTCGGTGCATCGTATAGCCTCGATTTGATTGCCACCGTACGTAGCTGGCTAGGCAGTCAAGCGTGGGGTGTTCATACAGTCGAACGCTTATGTTCGACACGTATATTCCCTGCGGTTACGCAGGGGTGGGCGCTCACCGCTACGCTCGGTAACGTCCTGGCATCATTCATGCACCGCGAGAATGTGACACCGACGGCATAGTCTCAAGACATGCATGATAGAAAACGTTGTCATATACCTAGTGTACGGTATACACATACGGATTTCCCGATCGTGGGCATGATATATATTGAGCATTACGATAAGCCCACACATACGGGTTTCCCGAGTCATGGGCATGACATTTATTGAGAATTATGATAAGTCAATATCTGCTTCGCTCTCGCTATACGTCACCTCTGATACGGTGGCGTTGAGGCCAATGCCTGATAGCCCTGAGGTGATCACGGTAAGCGCGGCCAGGTCACCGATGGCATAGCTCAGGGTGACATTGTATTGTGTCCCGCCCAGCCCCGAAATAGGGTCGTAAAACTCCGTACGAACCACTGTACCGCCTCCTAAGCTGGGAATGCCTGCCAACGCTTCTTCAAGCTAAGAGTTGTCACGACATTTTAAAACGGAGGCGGGCGTGTGTGTTGGTGAACTTTCCATTGTTAAGTTCTTCATCGCTCGCCAGGGCTTCGAATTTAAGAGACTGTGCGTGGTATCGGTCTGCTGCAGTCCGATGGTAAATGTCACCAGGTACGAAGTTAGGCGCGTATCAACCCTATTGTAGTAGTGTTACCGAGACTACTTTACTTTGTCCCTTTGGCCAACTTGACACAGGCACCTTAACAGAGGTGGGTCCTTTGCAACATTCTTCCGAACAAACGCTAAATCTTCTATTTCCCACCCGTCACCCCATGCTTTGTTGCGTACGGAAGACTTGCACCTGGTAGTCGCTAAACGTTACGAGGCGCGACGTTTCGTGCCCGCTGTTCCCATGAAAGTTTTCTTGAAACGCTGTTCGGCAATAGCGGACAGCCAAGTTTGGCAGTTTAGGCAAACTTCTTTGTCAGCGGTCTCTACTGTTGATAACCCATTCGGCTCATGCAAAATGCTTTCAGTGATCCTCTCACAACAAAGGGTCTTGTCCAGGTGGCTCGCACATTGGTAGGCACTGCTGATGGGGATCAAGGGGGCAATGGGAGCAACTGCTTGAGCAATTGTACCAACTACCTCACCTCATTGGCAGTAGCATTGAAAGGTACTGAGGGCGAGACGTAATACCCATGTCGAAGCGCAAATGATCCCGTCATCGAAGAGGCGTCCAAAGATGCCACCGTGATCTGCTGAACCTGAAAGTACGTCGAGTGTCACGGAGAAGCAATCAGTAACGACGACCGGTACAGTCAAAATGGCGTGTTAGGTCTACCACTCGGCCACAGCCACATACAAGCATCCGACATTTCCGATCTAAATTACAACTATATCGAGAAAACCGTGGACTGCTTTGGGTGGCAACATTCTGAGAGTTCTTACCTCGCTAACGTTGGCTGATGCGTCTATAGTTATACGCTGCACCTCACGCGCCAGGTCCAGCGAAGTGTAGATCACCTGGGAGTTGTGAAGGGCAAACAATGGCGAAGTTCAAGTGTGCGGCAATATGTTAACGTGCGTTCAAACGGACACCTCTCGGTGATGGGCGCCATTTTCCCCTGCAGTAAATAGATAACCCTCAACATAGTGTTCGACATCCCCCCTGAAATGTAAAACACGAAGCTGGCGGTATACGGTTGTGCGCACTGCACGCGCGTGTGTGAAAGCGACGTTATATCGTAGGCTGGAAAGCATCCCAACCAAACGCATATTACATTTACCCATTTCCTACGCAGCGAATCCACAAAACGATGAGCATTGCTTTCCGAAAACCCCTTGCTTCCCTCCACTAGAAACAATTTTTTCGGAGTAAAACATTCTCCGAATAAACCTTTTTCGTGCCCGCAATTTTCCGAAAAAAGAAGACTGACGTCATCACCCACGCCCAATTTTTCCAATTTTTTTTTTTTCAGAAAAGTTACGTCACGATTATCTACACCGCATTATAATTTTCTGATGCAAGGCATACGACCTATTCACAAGTCGGCACTCACCTGAACTTCGGTCTCGTTCGACGCCGGCGCCGCGCCGGCCCTAATATGTTGTCTCTCTTTCTGCCAACCCCATCCCCGTATCGAGACTTCGTACACGGGATCCCCTTCGGGAAGGGAAAGCGCTTCGACGATATGAACCTCTCCACCACGATTCGGACTAGAAACCGAAACTCTTTGGACCTGTTCGAAACCATCCGGCGCAGATCATTCCGAAAATAAAACACCAAGGGAGCGCACTCACGCACATGTACATGCTTTCGACCGTACGCGCGGCAAATAATAACCATTGATCGTTTCAGTTAAGGCGGAACGGAGTTACGATATGATGAGATGTCAATTTTAAATCGGCAACCATGTATCTAACGCCTCCCGGTTTACAGAGCAGAGTGCTGTATACAGTCCCGCTCGTGAAAAAAGCCGCGAAAGCTGGCTAGCAACACATATACGAGAGAGAGATTGTGAATGATAACGGCCGTTCACACGAACGTACTGATCCAAACGATTCGCACGGACTGGCAGCCCTGCTATACCGTTTTTCTTGACGTTCTACAAATTACTCAACAAGAACCCCCCTGCCTCCTTGTTGATTGTTTTCCAGCATGCACCCGACTATCAGTCCCTCCTTTAGACTACTGGACCCACCTCGTTGCCATTGTCTTGCCGAGGGTTGGGCGGCGCCGTACACTGCACAGCGTCGCTACCCAAAACCGGTGCAGCATCGACAGCTTCTCCCCCGGACCCCCCGAACCGGCACAGGAGGTCTCCATCGGTGATACCGGGATAGGAAACCGCGGAGGTGAAGTTGGTCCCGGACACAGTAAGCACGGTCCCTCCGGTGGTGGGCCCCCGATCAGGAGTAACAGAGTGGACCTGGGTTAAAGAAAGGGATATGGACTAGCTTGAGTGCCATCGGTTGGGTTTTTGTTTTTCACAAGAGTGTGTGAGTTGCGCGTCGAATCGCACGTACTGGTCTGCCAGTTTGCCACATTGCGGTGATAGACCTCTACCTGGTGTAATATTTTTAGCGACAGCAGCGAGTGAATGCTCACTAGCGGGGTCTGAAGGGGCAACCAGCGCTGTTCACCCACACGTGGTTTTGATATGGCACTCGCTGTTTCTCTACCAGTAGTCGCATTCAACTACCTGTATTGAGTTATCGAGGCCTGCCCTGTCACCTAGGCCCAGATATACAAGACAGAAAAAACAAATGAATGCGGAAAAAAATGATCACATGCGCAACTTTCCACGAGCAAACTGACTCAAGAAGAGGGGATGAACCTTACGGCACGCTCGTTGTCGTACCCAACGTTGCATCTATATCGTGCACACACCAATCCACCTCACCTCCGGCGTGGGATAGTACGTGAATTGCGCCATCTTCAATCCGTAGTCTTGCCCATTCAACGTAACAGCTATGCGAACCGTGCCCCCGGTTGAAGGAGCTTCGTGGGTGCTCCATTCAGGTAGTTGCTGAGGCGAAAAGCAGACCACCTCCGTCGGAGACATAAATATCGCTGACATGTCCACCGACGTATTCTTGAATGCCTCAGCTACTGTTTCTCCTAGCTTGTCGACACCTCCTTGTTCGAGTAGGGTGCTGCCAAAACGACACCCTAACTCGGGAAGGTCCTCGAACCCTGACCCGGTGAGGCTGACTTTCGTTCCGCCCGAAGCAGGACCAGAGGCAGGGAAAGCTGCCAACACCTCTGCATCATCCATAAACGTGAACTCCACCCCATTGTCGGTCCACACGGTTGGAGTGTTATCCGCATCTGACGTGAATTCGAGCGGTTGAATGTCCCCCGGGAGAGATTGAGGCATGTTTGTCTTGGACACGTCGAGATGAACGCGACCCGTGCCAACGGGAACAGCCGGTGACGTGCACGTAATCATCTCTGTCGAGTCGAATTTAGCGGTCGTTACTACCGTGCCAAACCGACAGAGCATGGACGAAGTGTCGTCAAAGTTCACACCCGATACTCGCACCGCTGTGCCCCCCCTCGTCGGGCCCTTGTTCGGCTGCAGAACCAAGACAGACGCATGGTCGGTGTAGGTGAACAATGGTCCTTCTGCATACCCGACGTCGCCGCTGCTATCCACCTTCGACGCTTGCTCAGGGGTAAAGTCTTGCCCGTTGAGGGTCACAGAGACGAAGACTTTTGACAGACGAACTTGAGGGGGTGCAAGACATGCAATCGTGTCACCGCGAATATATTCCGCAGGAACACTTTGCAGCCCAAACCTGCAAGCCAGTCGTTCATCCGGCCGGAATCCAGATCCACGAACGAGAACTCGTACACCTCCTGTCGCCGGCCCGCGGTTCGGGACAAGGGCAAGGACAGCCATGTCGTCATCGTACAGGAACGACACAGAGGCATTCGTGGGCGCGAAATCAACCCCGTTCATTGTCACCCGCAGTGTTGCTCCATTCTCAATTCGAGACATATTTCTCAACGACGGATACCCACTCTCTGCTGGAAGGCCCATAGCTGAAACCAGAGAAGTAGTGGCGCACACGAGGGTCTGCGCGTCGATGACCCGGGCTGGGGTACGTTCCCCGACTCCAAACTGGCACGAAGTCTCCGGAAGATCTAGGAAACCCGACCCTGACACGCGCACAACGGTGCCCCCCAAGGCAGGGCCGTTTGCTGGGCTCACTCGAAAAATCTCGATGTCGTCATGATAATGAAACGTAAGCAAGGTTGACGCGAGATCGACCTCGCCTTCAGCTCCACTTGTCAGGACAATATCCGTCAGCTCTCCAATGGGAGCGAACCCATAACCGTTGTTACTGCCGGACGCAATGTCTCCATCTTGTACAACCCACACTTGAAGACCGACTTCTCCTTCGTGTTGACTGCGAACTACCGGTGGCGTGTAGCACATAACGGCAGTAGAATTCATAAATGTGGCTTCAACTGTCGGCTGGGAAAGTCCGAAAGCGCACATGTACGCTTCCTCAGCGTGGAAACCTTCACCGAGAATCGTAACCGCTGTCCCGCCTTTAGCTGGACCAAGAACAGGCGAAGACGACAATACGCGCAAGGCTGGTATGTACTCCACGGATAGTTCCTTGTCGGAGGCCATCGACTGCCCATAAAATGTCACGGTAAGCACAACTGGCCCTGGCCGTCGCGATGGCGCCATGCAAGTTAGCAGTTCTGGAGACTGTCTGATGGCCGGCACCGGCGTATCATCCCCAAACACGCATGCCAAAGAGCTAGGGTAAGCCTCCGGAAACCCGGTGCCTCGAACCGACAGCACGACGCCGCCGCTCTCCCTTAGTGTCACCGGGTGTACAGCGTCCACGAAAGGTTCGCTTACGTCGTAGGAATAAAGCGGGCTACCTCGGGATGGGACGAAATCAAATCCATTTGACGAAACCTCAACGAAAAACAAGCCGCTTTCTGAACCCAACGGGCAGCTCGGTGCCTCGACAATCAGTTCTTCGGTACCAACGAAACGCGCTGGAACGGTTGTTGAAGCGGCACCATATTTGGTCTCCTGTTCGGCTTCATTGGTATAGATGCCCGAAAAAATGAAGCGTACCGCCAAGTTCGTAGTGTTCCGAAAGTTTGACCCGCTAACAGCCACTACGGTACCGCCGCGCGAGGGACCACCGGAAGGACGAATCGCAGACACACGCTCGGCTGCGTAGTAGTTGAAATGAAGGCCGTTTCCGGATCCGTCTGAGTCTCCGTAGGCTCCGAGAAGAATGTTGCGGTCGGTGTTGTTGAACCGCAACGCTACGGTCACCGAGACAACTCCTTCCATCGAAGCTGCTGGTGAAACACACTCTAGCGTCGAGTCATTCAGGGCTCGACCAGTGACCTTGGTGGAGGAAGGGGGGCATTGAACATATGTTTGAAGCATACGCCAGCAGTCAAGGGGAACGATGTGTTAGAGGAATGTTTGAGTGCGAATTGGATGAGGGAACATGCTATCGGATGCAAAACGTTGGGGTCGTCGCGCAGTAATTAAATCCTTACCCCTCCCCTTCCCCATTACGTAGTGCTGAACATGTTACCTACGGAAACAGCTATTTACCGTACGTATTATTGATAGTTCGTTGTATTTCGAAGCATACGCCAGCTCACCTCAATATCTCCAAAGCTACAGGAGAATATTCCACGCGTTTCCTCTCCTCTGGAATCCGCGAATCCCAATCCTGTAACCGCGACAACTGATCCTCCGCTCATTGGTCCCATGGACGGTGTCAAGGAGTGGGCAAATCGATTAGGCTCATAGCGTATGCTAAACGGTAGGGTTATCCACTCCACCCCGTTCAATGACAGCTCCACTGTTGTTGACCCCGGTGGTGAGGGTGGCGTCTGGCATCTTACGACTTGAGCACTCCACCACACCGCCTTGACTTGTACTTCGCCTCCGAACCGGCAAGTCTCCAGACCTGTGCGGCTCAGATTTTCGCCTGTGATGGTGATGTCGGCACCACCAGACTCGAGTAGAACCGTGGGCTCGACGGTCATTACTTCAGGCACGGGGATGTAGGTGAAACCCACAGCAGCTCTAACGTTCGGCTCTTCGTAATTGCTGTCGCTCGTGGCTGTCGAGAAGGCGTCGATCGTCACACCAGTCACCACTTCAATAAAATAGTCCCCGGGCAGGGCTTGTGGTGTCACGCATGTGAGATACGTTGAGTTGTGCACGCTAGCGTGAGCGAGCACAGGCGGCTCTTCGTTGCGGGCATCGATCGTTCCATTCAATCGCCGCACTCCAAATCTGCAGGAGGTAGCCAGCGGAACAAAGCCTGTGCCCACAACTTGCACTGCCGTGCCCCCGGCAACGGTACCATATCGCGGGAAGGCACTATTCACTCGAGGGCTTCCCGATATGGCGAACGATAAATATTCTTCCACGGGAACAAAATCCAACCCGTTGTTTGACACCTCCAAGCTGAGAACGACGGGGTCTTCATCCTCGTCCATCCCGACGTGTGGAGCTATAAAGGTTGCGGCAGTGTCGTTGACGAAGTCCAGGGATATCATATACCATGCGCTGGTATCCGTGTCTCCGTCTGAATTACTACGCCACCGGAGGCAAATAAGAGAGGAGTTAACGAGCCCCGTCCCTCTGAGCGTAACCTCCGCACCGCTCGCAATAACTTCGTATGCCGGCAGTACCGATGTTATGCACAGGTCTTCGTAGTACTCCAACAAAGCGGTAGATGTACTCATATCCACTCCGTTGAATGCGGTGGATACCGAAGCAAATCCCGGTGAGTGTGGCGGGGACACGCACTCCAGCATGGTCGACGACACCCATTTACCTACACCCGATGTTGCGTCCGGGCCGAAGGTGCAGTTGAAGATGTCTGTTGCAGGGAAATGTTCCCCTTCCAGCACCACTATCGCCCCACCCTTGACAGAAATCGCTGAAGGGCTCACTGAACTGATCTTCGGATTTTCATAGTAGGCAAACACAGCTTTAGACTCCAAGAAGTCGTGCCCGCCATTTAGGGAAACTTCGACGATGACGTTGGTGGGTGCTGATTCTAACCGCGGCGGAGCGACGCAGAAAACCTCTTCTTGCGCCGAATAGTCCTCAGACACAATGATGGCGGCGTCTGTAGCGGCCCCAAACCTGCATCGAAGGTCTGGCTCCAACCCGGCAGCTCGTACCAAGGACATTTCGTCTCGAATGCCTGAAAGCGCCACTCGAGTACCGCCAGCTGACGGACCACTGCCGGGATGGATGCTTGTCAACACCGCGCTTCTAAGGTAGAGATAGTTGAACGGTGCCGAATCCGAAGGAGTTAAACTCGTGGTGCCGTCGTCGCCTCGTCTCGCAATCGTCAAGGGCACCGACCCATGCGCATTGGCATCGGCGTTGCCGAAGCCAGGCGGGACCTGGCACGAAAGACTTGTCGGCGAAATGACAATAGCGATTGCTAGAGACTGTCCGAACAAGCAAAACACATCGCTGTATGTCTCGATTTGTTCGTTCCCGTAGTTATTGCCGAAGCCAGTGCCCGTAACAATAAGTTTGGTGCCGCCGCTGATTGGCCCCGAGAGAGGGGAGGCGCCGGTGACAGTCAGCTTTTCATCTACTACCAACATCTGGGGCGCTGCCACAAAGTCCTCGCCGTTGAACGTGACTTCAACAGACACGTTCCCCGGGGTCAGCGACGGGGTGAGACAGCGCACCGCCGTCGACTTCAACCACAGGGCAGGAGTCATAAAGTAAACGTCCCCTCCAAACCGACACGCCAGATCTGGAAGGTCCGGAAAGTATGTCCCGCGAATTAAAATGCTGTGGTTGCCCTGCTCGTCCACGCGATCCGGGTTGAACGAATGGATCGCCCCCATCGGAACGTAATTGACGAACATACCTGTCGGTTCAAAGTTATCGCCAGTAATAGCAAGAAATACCTGAGCGGAGCCTAGCTCCACCGCGCCGATTCCAGCGGGAGGAGCGTTGCACGTCAATTCTTCGGAAGATATCGCGTACGCGTAGGAGGTCGGGGTTGGGTTCGATGACTTGTCCGTGGTGTCCCCGAACCGGCAACGTATGTCCCCGCGGCGGGGGAACCCGGACCCCTTGAGGGTGATGCGCGTACCACCGGTTGACATGACGAAAGCCGGCGACAGCGAAGCAACTTGCGCCGAGTCTTCGTACACGAATACCTGGTGAGATGAGTGCAAGGAGGTTAAAACTATCAAATCTGCAAAGGGGGAAAAAAAAAAAACCACACAGAACAAAGACCCAACAGAAAATCTAGCGCGGCTTTGTCGCGTAGCGCACCATCGCCTGCACGTTCTTCGTGCGCCGGTAACTATTTTATTCGCGGTGATTGTGATATTTAAAGCACGTTGTACTCGACCGAAAACTGAACAGGTGGTATGGACGGGCCTCGCACTTTTTTACACCAAACATCTAGTGAACAGACTAAAACGTCTGATCGGAACGAACCATGCCATTTAGCAATGAAGCATTAGCCATATGTCCCGCTTTTCTGCTCCAAACATGTAAACACGCTGATTCCAAGTAGTAGGTCCCTAAACATGTGCGCGGTTGTAAATGGGATAAGAACACCTGGCATCCCGCAAGAAAACACACATTTCGCGCAAGCTCCACACTTACCAGTTCTGACCCTGGCGCCCCTCGTGCAAAGTCAGCGCCACCATTCACACTGATGCCAACCTCTGCCTGGGCAGGCAACCCAACGCCCCTTGGAGGGGAAGAGCATCGTATCACCGAGTCAGATATACGAGATCCCAACGTGACAGCCATGCCAAACCGGCACCAAACCGCGTGGGAGGTAGAGACACCAGCCGCCGCTGTGTCACTTTCCCCCGTCCCAAGCGACAGAAAATTAGCGCCGCCGATTTCGACGACAGTTCCGCCAGCAGCTGGACCTCGGTCGGGTTTCAACACCGTAAGTTGCAAACTCGGTACGTACGTGAAATATGGCGGGTCTCTTGATCCTCCGACGGATACAGGGACAGGTGTTAAAATGCCACCTCCATAGTCGACAGAAATGACCAATTCCACCTCTTCTCCGAGGTTGATACCGGAAGCGATTCGTGGTGCGATACACGTCAGCTCTGACGAAGACACAACTACAGCAGGTGTCTCCGTCTCGCCGTCGCTGCCTGTCTCTTCGGCTTTCGTTTTCCGCTGAAACGAGCACGTGAACAGAAAGTCGTCGCTGAAACCCGTACCGAGCACGGTGATGACCGTACCCCCCGTGTCCGGGCCACTGCGGGGAGACAGTCCTATCACAAAAGAGGGGTCAAAGTATCGGAAATGGGTCGATGGCGAACCAGAACCTCCGCCGAAGGACGCCCCGCCATCGATCGACACCATGGCATCGACCGCTCCTGCTGTTTCCTGTGCAGGAGCCAAGCACCGCACTACGCCAGAGGACGCGAACGAAGCTTCCACGACATTGTTGTCACCGAAGCGGCATCGTAGAAGGCCAGTGCGGTTGACGAACCCCGTCCCGTATATCTGAGCAGGATCGCAACGGACACACGCAATGTCAGCATCGGGTAACATGTCTATCAAACGTCTATGGGACGCCGCAGCAGCTTCGTACAACTGGAAATATGCATTTAAAACTATTTGATGCAAACAGGCGGTGGCGTGTTTATCAACGCTTAACATTAGCTTGAAATGCAAGGACAGCACCACCGCCCATCAAAGACGCAGGTATTACAGAACGAAAAATAATGACAAAATTTAAACTTACCTACCGGTATTAATTAGGGCACGCAGGTGAACAATGCGGAAGGTCGCTGCTCGAATAGCTCTCACCTCGACAGGAGTGACCGTGGTTCCCGCTATACCCCTCGCAGGCACCACCTTGAAAACTTGTGGCAAGGCGTCAAGCTCCAAGACCGCCCCAGAATCCTCGAAATCAACGCCGTTCGCTGATACAGCCAACTGAGCTAACCCAGGAGGCAAGACTCCCCCCGGCACGAAACAAGATATGGTCGTGGGCGAAACGAACGTCGCCGGGACAGACACGCTTCGATACTCCCCCCCAGCGCCGTCGTCGCCGCCCAAATAGGTCAAGTGGCATGAGCAAGTTGAAACGTTCACAAAGTTTGTGCCGATGGCCATCACGTTCATGCCGCTGCCAGAGCTGGGCGCAAACCTTGGCGAAACACGCCAAACCATAGGTGGCAAAATATATTCAAAGACAGCACTCAACGACGGCTCGGAATAGTGAATGCCGTCATTAGTGACGACAACGCTGCTATTCGTATTCCCCCCAAGCGCCCCTGACATCGCAGGGGTTGAGCACTCGAGTACCGAGCTCGAGATCCACACTGCCGGTACCGGAGTAACGCCGTACGTGTCGTGACCAACAAGACAACTGAGCAACGCGCTGGGCATAAACCCAGACCCTCTCACGGTGACAATCGTACCGCCAGCAACAGGGCCGATCGGTGGGTGAACGGAATCCACCTTCGGAAGATGGGCGCAAACGAAGGCCACATCAGACGCCGTCCAGTGAGCACCCCCGTTTAGCGACACTTCCAAGCTCGCGCGGCCACTGAAGTTTCCGCACACGATTCCGCACGTCGCGTGTGTGGCATTGGCTACGATTCCGGTGGTCACGCTGCCGGTTTTTCCCAGCCGACAGGCCAACTGGTCCTCGCCCGGGTTCACAGTGCCATGTATGGCAAGATTGGTGCCGTCAATGGCTACAACCGATTCCCCACCGTTTGTCACCCCTCCCGATGGTGTGAGGGACGACACGAACGGCTCGTCGTAAAACATAAACATATGTCCTGGAGTAGAATCCCTGTCAGGCTCACCGTTCAAGTCGAACCCATGGTTGGAGAATTGTACGGACACCGGTAGTGGCATTGACCGCGAGGACACCGAGCGCGCCACAGCAGGGGTTGTACACATAACTTCGGTGGGTGAAATGACCTCAGCGCGAGCCATGTCTCCACCGAACGAACACAAAGGCCTGTCGAAGCTGGAGAAACCAGTCCCTTTTAAAAGAACCGACCCTTCCGTGGAAAACGGGCCGGAGGATGGATTCAGGTCCGTCACCGTAGATTCCGGTAAGAACGTGAAGGTCCCTGCGGCCACGAAGTCTACACCATTGTCGGTTACCGTAACCCCAACAGACTCTGGAGCGATAGGCCCCATTACCGTGCAAGAAATATGCGTGGGAGACACGAACTTTGCCGCGACAGAGATATCACCTACGCGGCATCCCAGCGAGTCGCTGGCCATGAACAGTTCTCCGGCTATATGAATGGTGGCCCCATCTTTTGACGACCCAGACGAGGGTGTCAGCTTCGCCACCTGAAGAAAAAGGGTAACGTGAGTCATGTCGAGACAGGGCTCGCTCAAACATAGTGTAGGTTGTAACGAATAACACGTGCAGAAATAAAGCCAACGAGCGTATCTGGCAGTAAGTTATCTTCAACGACAACGATCACCACTCTCCTTCTGGGGTATGCTCATACTTGCACGTTAAAACAAATTCAAAGCAGACGCATAAAAAACAAAAACACATGAGCTGACCTTTGGCTGCGGACGGTACCAGAACGAAATTCCTCGGTTGGTGTCGAACGTTTCCGAAGACAGCATGCTCTTAGAAACCTCCACCAGCGCGTGACCCACATCCGAAGAATACCCTTGTTGAGGCCAAAGCGAGCCCAGCGCCGGCGACAGGCAGCGCAACTCTGTCGTTGAAACGAATTCCGCTGGCACATCAACTCCAGTATATATCTCAACAGCCGACTTTCTCCCAGTAGACACGGGATGAAAGCGGCAACTGAGATCACCGTCGTCTTCAAAGTCGTCGCCTATAACAGTTATCCGGGTCCCTCCCAGGGGCTGACCATGTGCAGGGACAAGTTCGCTGACGACCGCCCGCGTCTTATAATCAAACAACAGGGCCCCATCAGCATCGTTCGCAACATTGACATTGTTTGCAAACACCGAGACACGCGCACTACCGGGTTGCCCGGCAGGGGGCGACACACACGCAAGCGTTGAATTGGACGTCACCGATGCCTGAGTCACAAGCTCTTCTCGTGGAGCGAGTCCAGGAAGTTCCCAGTGACAGACGACTCGTACCCCCTTTCGTCCAACCTCGGCGAAACCTGACCCATCGAGTGTAACAGGAGTTCCACCACTAACGAGGCCAGTCTCGGGCGCTAAACGGGAAATGCTTACCATCGGCAAGAAGTTGAAAGGTATCTGCTGCGCCGTATAATCGAGGCCGTTGAGGGTCACTTCCAGATAGACCTCGCCTGGTTCAGATTCTGCCGGCGTGAGGCATTTTATGTGCTCGCTCGAAACGACCTGGGCGGGTTGCGTGCTGTTGGCGAGACCGAAGCGGCAAGCTAAGGTCGGAATGCTCAGGAATCCCTGACCCATCAAGGTCACCGTAGTCTCTCCCCGTTCCATGGAAGCCGTAGGATTTATGGAATGGATTATAGGCACCTGTGGAGTTTTTTTAGGGTGTGCAGGACTTTGCTGTAAAACGTGTGCAGGAACATGATCAAAATCACTTGGAAAAACAACCAAAATTACCACACTGAAAAAAACAAACAAATAGAGTCGGTTCCCTATTACGGGGGACCATAGTAAACACTAGTAAATAGAACCTACAGTACAAACAAAAACGATATATTTACCTATTGTTACTGACAACATTTGGTCCTATTTACTATGGTATCCCGTAATAGCCGAAAATATGAATGTGGTCCCGTAAATGCAGCGGTAGCCTAGCCCAAATACCCCGAACCGGTCCTCTCATGCGGCGGTCCTTTATTACATTACAGAGTGGGTACAATGGGTCACACGGTCATTCCGCGTTTTAGCCGGGCCAGTGATAAACATCGAACACATGAACGCGGTAGTAGAGGGGCTCATACAATGATGTTGGCCTGTGCTCTGCGACAACATACACGACAAACTGCGCGAGCCAAGGCAAGCGATCGCGTTCAGCACATTTAAGACCAGACGAGCCTAGAGGATGAAACTACCGCCGTTCGAGCGTTCGCCCTATAGCCCTATTTCTCACCTGAAGATACGTAAACACCAAACCTGGCGACGAAAAATGCCGTCCTCCGTCAGTACTCACGGCCACTTCAACTCCCATGAAGTTGTGCGCACTGAGGTCGGGAACCCTGCAGACCACGTAGTCCTCGACGCCTTCAATATCAGACGATTCCCACGTGAGTGCCGCAAACACATGCTGGGAAGCCGCCGACACGTTGCCCATTCGACAGAGTATAGGACCGTCTGCGAGCACTGGCTCCAAGAAACGTCCGAAAATGGACAAGTGTGTTCCTCCCTCTTGTGGCCCGGTGCTGGGATGAAGCATGGTGACCTCTGGTGGCCGGTAGTATGTGAAAACCCCCGGATTGTTTGTGGTTTGAACGTCCTCCCACTCCATTCCGTTCACGGTAAGCTGCAAGAGCACCTCCTTCTCCACGGAAGACTTCGGAGCTTGGCAGGTGACCGACGTTCGGGACTCAAGGTTTGCCTTCGCAACAACTCCACCAAAGCGGCAAGCTAGCTGCGGTGTCGCAAAGAAGGCGCCCCCTTCGATAGTAACCACCGTTCCCCCGGACAGAGGGCCGAATGTGGGGTAAAACCGCTCCGGTCGCACTTGTGGGCGGTACTCGAATATCGCGGATGATTCAGAAAAGTCCGCCAGGTTGTTCGTAACCGTAACTATCACGTCAGTGGGACCGTGCGGAGACGGAGGCGCAATGCAGCGGACCGCATCCGAAGACAGGAATTCTCCCGGAGAAGCCGCAAACGCCCCGAAACGGCAACTGAGTGCCTCCGATGGGAAGAAACGTCGGCCCACAATGGTAACGACCGTACCCCCGCTAGTGGATCCCATTGCTGGAAATAACCCTAAGACCTCGACTGGCTGGTAGTATGTATACTGCAGGCCTCGGCGGGTAAAGTCCGCTCCGTTGAGACTAACCGTGACCGTGACAACGGATGGGCCAGCGGCGTAAGCATACCCCTTTCCTGAAGTAAGCGGGGGCGAGGAGCACACAGCCATGCTTCCTGAGGTCTGCACTGCAGGTGACATGAGGAATCGACCGTTCTGCTCGCTGAACCCGCAAGTGAGCATGCTCGCGTTGGCGAACCCAAACCCTCGCAAAGTTACGGGCGTGCCCCCAGAGGTGGACCCACTGCGTGGTTCCACCGAGGAAAGGAACACGGTTCCCTGGTACTCAAAGGTAAGGCTGAAGTCTCGAAGCAAGCCCGTGCTTGCCGCTGCAACTGCTCCCGAAACCGCGGATCCAAGTGGAGAGGCAGACCTGAATACGCGCAGTGGCACACGTCCAGGTGGTTGCGGTGGTGACTTGCACCGCAGATGCCCGCTGGGAAGCTGAGTTGCAAGAACTGCTACAGCTTCCCCGAAAACACACGCCCACGGACCCGTTTCGCCCAATCCTGTACCCATGAGTGTGACCTCAGTGCCACCGTCGACGGGACCAGTCCTAGGCTGGCTGCTCATCACGGTGAAAGCCGGAACGAACGTGAAGAGCAGCGATCCGCCCGCGAAATCTTGACCGTTGTTCGAGACAGACAGGCTTATATCTCCCGGGCCCGCCGGCGATGACGGTGTCAAACACGAGATCCGTGTAGACGAAATCCACAGCGCAGGGGTAGCCTCCTGTCGGCCGAACCTGCAACTCAGAGAAGGGGACGCGATGAAATTATGTCCAGAGACGACCACTGTCGCTCCACCTTCTTCGCCAGACCGTGCCGGGCTCACATCGGTCAGGCGAATAGGATCCACGTACGTGAATGCTATCGACGATGATACCTTGTCCACCCCGTTGTTCGTAAGCTCCACTCTCACGAGTCCTGTAGCGTCGCGGCCAGGCGTTGGGCAGTCAAGCTCGCCGTCGCTGCGTACAGTCGCCAAGGTTTCTCTCCCGTCGAAAATACAGAGGACGTTGGTCCCACCAGAGAAGCCTGAGCCATGCACCACGACTTTCGTGCCACCGATGACGGGGCCGCTCGTTGGCCACAAGTACCTAATGCTTAAGGCAGGCACGACTGTAAACTTAGCGCCACTGTTGGTGTAGTCTACGCCGTTGTTGGACATTTCCAGCGAGAGACGGGCAGATGCCACCGACGGAGGCGTAGTGCAGCGCAAATGTTCACTGTCAACGAAGACTGCTGGAAGGCTTCTGCTTCCAAAATGACATGACAATGCCGTCGAATTGACAAATGCAGTGCCCGCCACTTCGACCAGAGTCCCACCGTGTGGAGGGCCAGACGAAGGCGTAATAGTCCGCACCGTCGATTGTACGAGGTACTCAAAAGACAGACCTGTTTCTACAAACTGCTGCCTGTTCATGCTCAGTCTCAGCGGCACCACCCCTGGCATGTGGCGCGGAGAAATGCACGAAAGAGTGCTTGAGTCCACCCACGTTCCCGGTACAAGCGTCTCCACTGATCCAAACTCGCACAATATCTCCCGGGTATCCGTGAAGCCCGCGCCAGTAATTGTTACTACTGTGCCTCCAGATTCCGGGCCAGCAAGGGGCCACGCAGACTCGGCAACGATATCTTGGCTGTAATAGAAGGTGTACCCAACCGACATAAATTCTACCCCGTTGCTGCTTATGTCCAAGGACAAAGAACCTAGCTTCGGGGATGCTGGTGCAACACACAGTGCGATGCTGCCCGCTTCTGTGACCACGGCCGGCACCACGCTTAGCCCGAATCGACACGCCAGCTTCCCACCATCCGTTGACGCTTCAAAGCCGGACCCGCTTAAACGGACCACCGTTCCTCCTCCGAGCGGGCCAATATTAGGTGACACCCCTAAAACCTTGATTTGAGGAAGATAAGCAAACACGACGCCGCTAGACGTCCAATCCACGCCATTGTTGGTTACCTCGACGGCCACACCGCCCGACTCTTCTCGTGGCGGAGACGTGCACATAACACTAGTAAAATCTAACACGGTGTCGGCGCTGACGACCGCATCACCGAACCTACAAAACACGGTAGACAGATCAACGAACCCGGTACCCTCCACACGGACTGCCGTGCCTCCGTCGGTCCAACCAGACGATGGCCAAAGCATCGTAACGGTCGACTTGCTAGTCACCGTAAAATACACCAATGATACCGATACATCAATTCCGTTGTTGGTCACGCGTACCTCCGCATCGCCGACGCCTCCCTTGGGACTTGAGCAGGAAACAACATTGTCCGAAAGGTAAACAGCGGTGTTCATAATCTGGGTTTCATGCCGACCAGGAGACAGGACAAATACACACGCCAGGGTGCCCGTGTCAGTGAACCCGGAGCCTGTCACCAGTAGCCTGGACCCCCCGCTTTCGGGTGCCGAGATCGGGTACACGGACGTGACCTCAACAGGCCAGTGGTACCGAAAGCTCGCCGTAGAAGAGCTCATTTCTTCCCCGTTGATGGTAAGCTCGACCTTCACCTCTCCAGCTTCCACCGCCATTGGGGCGGTACACGAAAGCGACCTTGCCGTTTTCACGAGTGTTTGGACAATGCTGCCATTCACCACACAGCTGACGTTTCCAGCGGTATCGAACCCCACCCCATGGACTCGAAGAAGGGTGCCGCCCTCGGTTGATCCGACGGTGGGTTCAATGGAACGCAAGTCGAAAGACGGTACGTACTCGAAGAAAACACCACGGCTGTCGGTGAAGTCGACACCATTATTTGCTATCCGTACGGCGGCCGAAGAACCCCGATCCTGGATCTCGGCACGCGGTACGCTACACCGCACCATCGTGGGGTCGATGTACGCCGCCTCTCCCAAGCGGTCACCCACGAGACACGCCATGTCAGCTGTCTTGAGAAAGCCGGCCCCACTCACAGTGATATAAGTGCCCCCGTGTACCGATCCACTTCTTGGGGAGATAGATGACACGGCCGCTTCGGGCTGATAGGTGTACGTCAACCCCGTATCCGTGAACTGCTGCCCGTTCGTACTTATCGCCAAGGGCGCGATTCCCGGCCTTTGGGGTGGAGTGTGACAAACAAAGACCGTACGACTCAGCCAATGGCCGGCAGCGCGAAAGCCCGAAACTCCAAACTGGCACACAACAGGTTCCAACCCTAGAAACTGAGATCCAGTAATAGCTACCGCGGTACCACCCATCTCCGGGCCAGTCAAAGGATAGGCTCCGCTCACTTCGACGTCCGGTACGTAGTGGAAGCGCCAGCCACTGTCGGTCAAGTCCGTTTCACCTTCAACAATCTCGAGGCTAACTGAACCGGCCTGATCAATTGCCGGAGAAACGCAAAACAACTCGCCGTCCACGGCGGGCGTGGCGCCCACTAATATCGACCCAAACCGGCACGATATTTCGACGTCAAAACCGTTGCTGCTGTTAGTTTCGGGGAGGCCGAATCCTGCGACTCGGACGATTGTGCTCCCACTCACCGGACCAACCTTGGGAGTAATGCTATTTATTATACTGCGTGGTCGATAAGTGAAAGCAACGCCGTTGGAAGTCCAGTCGACCATGTTATTCGACACTTCAACCGCCACAGTTGACCCATAAATCATTTCCCGAGGCGCTTTGCACGTCACAAGGTTGACGCTCTTGAATGTCATCACTACAATCGTCCCACCAAAACGACAGGATAAACCTGGCGCGTCCAAAAACCCTTCACCGATAACATCCACAACTGTACCCGGAGCTCCGGTTTTAGGGTCTAGGTGCGAAACCGTTGGCGTAGCAAAGTAGATAAACTCTGTACCAGCTGAATCCGCCATCGAACCGATGTCTCGTTTAGGAGCCAATGAAGTTGAGGCAACAGTAACGTATACCAAGGCCACTGCTATTCCCCTGTCTGTAATTGTGTCACCCAATTCCACCGATGGAAAGGCGGGAGTAGTGCAACTAACAAACCCACGGCCATCGTATTCCGCAGGGACGTCCACCCTGGTGTCGTTGACAAACTGAAACGCGCACACCAACGGGTCAACTGCGCTCACGTTGTCCGCAGACACTTGAACTGTGGTGCCTCCGGAAGACGGCCCCATTGTTGGAAACAAAGAGCCGACAAGCGGTGCAGATACTATAGCTAGAGTTAAGCCGCTTTCTGAAGCTGGAAAATCTTGTCCGTTCACGCTCACCGTGACGACCACCACACCCACCGAGGCGGAAGCGGGTGGCATCGGGCATGTAATCATCGTCGGTAACACAACGACGGCAAGAGAATCACCGATACCGGCAAACCTACAGGTCGTATTAAATATCGCGCCGCTGCTCCTGCTGTTGTCGACCTCAAGACGAGAATCTTCCTCAACGTACTGGACAAATCCTGTGCCATAAATGTTAACAACCGACCGGCCGTTCTCAACATCCTCTACAGTGACGACACGGGGGGAAATCGAAAATAACATTGGAGCAGGAATGAAATAGAAGCCGAGCGCCAGCGTCGAATAGTCGACGCCGTTGTTGCTAACAATGAGTGCAACACTCACCGGAAAGTCACGTTCTTCGGAACGGTCTTGTGGCGTTCGGCAGGAAATTTCACCGGAGTTCACAAACACGGCAGACGTCGTGGTCGTCCCGAACGCGCACAAGAGATCTGGTGAGTCCAGGAACCCGTGGCCACGAACGGTCACAGTCGTGCACCCTGCAGTAGGCCCTGCTGCTGGCGTCGCTCGTTCTAGAACGGGAGCATCAGACAAAACAAGGTCTGTCCAGGAGCCGTCGGTTTCCGCGCCACTGTTCGACACTCCGACTTGGACAGTGGACGGAAATGTTCCTGGCGTAGACGATGGCGATGACAATATTTCTTCCACCACAGGTGCAGTTGTACAAGCCACTGCTTCAGAAGATATCAGTCGCGCTTGTGTAACCAGTACGGCCACCGTTTCGCTGTTGGTAGAAGCAGCCGACGAATCGTTCGTACCTGCTCCTAAGCGGAAGATGCACGACAACAACTCTGATGGCGAGAATCCGCTACCCGTTACGACTATCTCGGACACCGAGCCCGGAGGGACATTCTTGGGAATAACTCCTGAGGACGGAAAGGAAGACGGAATGCGGCACATGTTAGTTGGCCCGCAATGAGCGGTACATCACCTGTCAAAGAGCATTCACGTGGAAGATCTGCCGCACTGTGAAGGAGTGTAATGAATCCCTCACGGTTGGTCGAATTAATGGTTATTTACATTATGCACTGCTACACCATGCACACGCACAGTAGGGGGGATGTTTCGCAAGCCTGATCTATCGTTTCCGGTCGAATTTCCTAATACATCCAGCGATGAACAACATCAACACGAAAACACGTTTGCTCTTCTCGTTGCTTACCTGATGTGGTCGCCGCTGAGATGTATTGAAAGGGTGCAGAAGAAGAGCTGAAGTCCACTCCACTATTTAAAGAGACCTTTAAGTCGATCGACGCCCTCGCGGTCGTCGTATTCCCTCCAGCTAATATCGGAGACCGGCATCGCAGCTCCGAGTCTGATACTACAGCAGCGGCAACCGCTGTTTCTCCGAATACGCACACTGTCTTCCCGGAACCAGCAGCCCCCGGTTCCCCGAACCCGAAGCCAGACCCCTTGATAACCACGTCGGTTCCTCCAAGGTCTACCCCCGCCAATGGCGAGGCACTGAGCACCACGGGTACATCGTAGTACATGAAAGGCAGACCTGTGGCAATGCTCGCATTCCGACCGTCTATTTGAAGCGTGACCACTACTACGTTGTCAGCGACATCGGCCCCATGACGCGCCGACACTAGGGCTGCCGGCGGTGATTTACAAGTGACAAAAACACGCCCGGCTATATTTGCGGTAGACAAATCCCCTGGGGTTGACAGTGCCGTTCCCCACTGACAGTTTACGCCAGTCGTACCGCCCGCGGCGTCGGGTATCCTCCATCCATCAACCGTGAGGTTGACAGTGGTTCCTCCGGTGCGGGGACCGGCGATAGGGTAAAGGCTTGACACTATTGGCGAGGCATAAATGAGGAGTCGGGCGACGGTAGAGGATGCATCTACCCCGTTGTTCGATACACGAACGGCTAGTGCCATGGACGTTCCCAGCCGAACTTTTAAAGCAGGGACCTCACACCGAAGAAGCTCCGGCGACAGCCAGACTGCAGTGGTTGTGAAGGAAGCGGAAGTTATCTCCTCTTGTCCCTCGTAGGCGTTTTGTTCAAGTTGGTCACCGAAGTCGGACATGCTAGGGCTTTCGTCGTATAAGCAACGGAGCAATCCTGTGCCTGGGAGAAACCCCCTCCCAGAGATGGTGATTGTTCCGCCTTGTGACGCCGGCAGCATGGCGGGTATCACTGACGAAACCACAGTCTCCGGATAAAAGGTGAAGCGCGGTGCGGACGTTGAAAAGTTAATGCCCCCGTCTGCCGAGACCCGAACCGTGGCGTATGCTATTCGTGAAGCAGTGGCCGGAGCCACCTCGGGCGATACGCAGGTCGCGGCGCTGTCAGAGGCAACGTTCGCCGGAACATCCCATACGGAGAAGCTGCCTTGTTCGCTCGCACTATCGCTCAAAGCGGCACCATCCGCTAGTTCAAATCGGCATATCAAAGAAGCTTGTCGCATTGAAGTTATACCCTTGGCGAAATTGTTGCCGATGACAGTTACTTCGGTCCCACCAAAGGCAGGACCAAAGGAGGGCAAAACTCCCAACACCTCAGGGATGTCAGCATACGTGAACATGGCGAAGGGTGGCCCTTCCCGGGTAAAATCGACCCCGTTCACAGTCACCGCGATAGTGGGAGAGTCTCCGGTTGCAGGCGAGTGCGGCGGGATGACACAGTCAACTTCCGAAGGCGAAACATACGCTGCCGCTGTCGCTAGCACCCCGAAACGGCAGGCCAAGTCGGTGCTGTTGCGGAAGTGCGCCCCGTGGACCCTCAAGTGTCGAGGGGTCTGGCCGTCGTCCACGAGACTGCTTCCGCTTTTGACGTGGAGAGCGAAAGGGCCTGTGCTCGGTGAAACGAAGGAAACAACTGGGGTGTCGTTGTATTCAAAGGTTACCACTTCCGAACCCCCGTTCGCGTTTGTGCTATAGTGAAGCCCGTTCACAGTCACAAGAAGGGATACCCTGTGTACTTCTCCCGCTTTCAAACCGGCCCCAGGGATCGCGGGGGACGTACACTCTATTTCCGTTCCCGAAACTATGTCCCCTGGGACTTCTACCCCTCCAAATGAACAGGAGATGCCTCCGTAGTCGGCGAAGTCGATGCCAGTCACTGATACACGGGTGCCCCCGTCTGGAGGACCGAAGCCCGGCACTGCGCCAAGAATTGTAGGAGGCGCGAAGTATGTAAACTGCAGGCGGTTGCTGTAGAATCCCACTGCGCTGATGATATGCAGGGAAGTCAGCTCAGTGACCAGGACGTTGTCAGCATTGTTCGGAGCTGGAGGTATTGGGCACTCAAGGAGACCTGGTGAGCTATGGTGTGCATCAGTGGCGCTAGACTCGTCATCACCGAATACGCAGGAGTAGTCAGAGAGACCAAAGTTTGTCCCTCGGATCTGATGCAAAGGTTTGAGAGCGTGTCAACGAACAAACAAGTCCGGATAGTAGCAGCGGTATCGTTGCGGTGGGCACACCCAGCGTCATTGAAATTGTGAGCGAACCAAGTCGACAACGTCGCCAGGCATCAGGCGTGCACAAGGCCAAATTATGTTATTGGTTAAAAAGGTAGATAGTGTGACAATTGAAGCCGGGCACTACAGACGACCTGGTGGCATTCTGGCTTAGATTTCCCGCGCCAGAGTCCAATTTTCATCAAGTACGTGATAGACCTTGACAATCGTATTTTTAGAAAATGCTGACCGTTTCTTGTAAACTCACGACTCGATGACAACAGGGTTGGAAAGCTTGGCAACCAAAACTACTTATGACAACCAAAATCGGCATCTACCCCCCCCCGTAAGTATAGCCTTTCAATTAAACTTCACATCGTAGACCCAAACATCATCCTCACCTCGATGGCCAGCCCTCCGGTGACGGGGGCAGCCGGGGGCCACACGGTTTCTAGCACGGGCATGGTTCCCATCCGAAATCCAAACGTCACGTTTTGCTCCCCCCAACCTCCTATCCGACACCCCTCGCGCCAGTCCCACCACGCGGCACGCCCTTCGGTGTCGGCGGCACCATCGCTGTCGGAAACCCACTCCCCCGAGTCGCAAGCTCCAAGCGAAAGTACTCCGGAAGCAGATACAGCGCCGTCGGCTGTGGAGGTGTGCAGAGTTAGTGCCGAAAGGGCAGCGTTGGTGTCGTCCAGAGCGGCGACGAAAGCCATCGACGAGTCTTCTAAGCCGTCGCCAGCACCGAGGGCGGCAAAGCTTAGACCTTCTCTGTGGGAGGTGGAGAGTGAAACCGTCGGACCGTGTGCGCCGGTTCCGAGGGTTTCCATCACGTCGAGGGATACTCGGAGAGGGGTACCGACACCCTCCCAGGCGTCGACGTCTATAATTTCGTAGTCGTACAACGTTATGTCCTGCAGGCAAAAAAACGAGGCGATAGCAACATCGAAGGTTGTCAAGTCAATGGCAGCCAGCATGCAGGTGGCTTATCCGTCATTCGTGGTGCGCCCCGGAGGGACTGTGAAGCTTGGTGGTTTGTAAATGGTGTTTTCGACTCCCACATGACCGACAACACTTAACCAATGCGGGGGAACTCTTCTCCAGGAAGGGGTGGCGCCGCACCGCGCACGCTATTCGTGCAGATCGTTTTTGCGTCAACGTGCACTACCATCCTACCCGCATGGGTATGAAACCACCTACATATTGAATAATGGCCTTTGATATCTATACATATCTACAGTAGTTGAAGTGCAGCCACTACACATGGATATATTCAGTTACCATACTGTGGGTATCCGATTAATACAATGTGCGGCGAGATTACGAGTGTATTCGCGTACCATTCCAACACTACATACATTGTCTCAGAAATTGAAATCTGACGAGGCCTACACTTGGTAAGACTTAAAAACGGCGTGTTTTCCCTTGCTCGTCGCTGGCTTTGCACGCGCATCCCACCTTTAAGGGCCAGTCCACGTGAGCGGCATTCAAGGTCGGGCGCACGCTCAAGGCGACAACAGCCTCGTTCTCGGACGCCTCCCCTGCCTCTGTCTCCACCCGATACCCGAGCCAGTCGTACGGCTCGCCTTCTGCTGCCCAGTCGGCGACGCCTGCATACTCTCCGACGCTTCCCTCCAGCCAAGAATCGTGCGCCCCCGTTTCCGGCCGGTAGATCAGTTTGGTACCGACGGGTACCACATCGCCTGCCCCAAGCGCTACCTGCTCTTCCCCTGCTTCGTATATCGAGTTTCCAATCGGCGGAGCCGTCAGGAGGGACCCGCCCGACGGCACCCGCGTTAGCACGGCGAACAGAGGCCGTAAGTGCGCGTCGCTTCCGTTGACTCGCAGAGAAACCGGTCGGCCATCGTGAGACCGCGCGAGGCTGCCAACGGGAGCTGTCGACACGGCCCACGCAGCCGGCGTCGCGTCCGGGCGGTCGACCCCTTCCAAAACGTCGGAGCGACCGGTCCCTGTGCTTTCCAGAAGCGACTCCGCGGTAGAATTGACTGTAGCTGCCGGAAGAATGACACCGAAGCTCGTGGTGCCTCCTTGCAATCGCGAAGTCACGGAGTCAACGCTTACTGTACCACGTCCTTCGTCGAATTTCCAAAGGGCGACCAAGCCTGCCTCCGAGCCTGTGGCGGAAACACGGGGGTCATGTTCTCCGTAGTCCTGTACAGAAGACCATAGCTGAGGATTTCGGGATGGAAATGCAGAGAGGAGATGCATTATGTACAGGTGTTGCACGGCCAGATATTAAACATCAAGGGGTCTCGCCGCCAGTATTACACGCCTACGAGTATACCTGGTATGTATTTTCGATCATTTGTTTCAATAAAATTCGTATTTTCCGCAGCAGATATAATATTTCCAGCACAATAGTGGCCTATGAAACACGCCTTAAAACGGCATACCTCCTGAAACAAACGTGTTAAGCGCATCCGTCCGATCTCAGATCAATGCTTACATGCACCTCAATATTTTCTCAGGCCCCTCACTTGATTATAGTATAGGGGCTATACCCCCCACACTAAACCTGACCTAGAGAAACACCTGAAGATAGAATAGCTTCTACGAAGAACATTAGCGTATCTAAAACGTATATATTGTCGTTTTTCGTGTGAGAGAAGACGGGGAAGGGGTGGACGAAATTGACTTACAGGTAATTGATGTATTGCTTGATCTAGCGTGGATAAATTAGTTTAGAGGGACACGGTATGAACAAGACGATGGTCTAGGTACGTATCGACGCGAGTCCACGAGAGAAGGAGCAACTGCTGAAATCTTCTCGCGAAAAAAAAACGCCAAGACACGTACCGTAGTGGGGATGGAGGAAAAGAGTCTACTTAGTGACCCCAGATCTGAGTTACGACTAAAGAGGGAAAATAACTGCGAACATAATGAATGGGATGGGGAGTGTACTCATGTTGTGCACGGCCGTAGTCATATGACCATAGACCCTCGCATCCCTACAATGCCGGAACGGAGCGCGTTGGGTTTTCACCAACCAGGCAGCTATCGATACTCCATGGGCAGTTTGCGCTTCAGTTGAGGGATGTGTGGTAGGTCAGTCAGCGGCCATGTTACTTCAGGTTTTGCACATTAACTTTCATCTCATTTGTGCGCCTTTTCTCTCTGTCTCTTGTGTTTTGTCAGGTGGGCAAGCGTCATGCTTCCCGGCCGATTTGTTTTTTGTTGTGAATTTTCGGATCTTCTTATTAGGAACCATATTAACGAAGACAGCAAAAAAAAACAATTTGGAAAATATCATCCAACTTGGATGTGATTTCGCAAAACAAAACTGTTTTACGTCCTGTGGGGAATAGTGAGCTGCTTGTTCAAATATTCCTGAAATCAAAATAACGCAGCACGCCTCGCAACGCCCAGGTGAAAAAAACGACGAAAGTAGACGAGAGCAATACTATATCGAACATTAATAGGGACCCCCTTTCGAGACCCGCCGAAGCCTGAAATCTACGACCGACCGTGGTACAATATCCAAAAAAGAAAAAAAGAAAAAAACAGGACTGGTGGCTCTGTTGTTCGGAAAAAAACTCCCAACGCACACAAGTTGCCGGCAGTTACGAAATATCTTGCTGCACGAGCTTCCAGGGCCAGTTACACTGTATTTATACCAGGGATACCCGGCACATTTTGCTCAAACTTCGCACATGGCATTGCATTGTCTACTCATGTCTGCTGCAATAAAATGCACGTATGATAGTTCCACACTACCCGGAGAGTTTACTCTTCGGGTGGCTATCCCCACCGCACCGGACCCCTTCGGGGGTCAGGTCGGGTCAACATGCTCAAGTCTCCGGAGTAGTAGACAGCAAAGGCTGATACTTCCGAGGGGGCATGGAGTGAATTGACACACGACACGAAGTTAGACGTGGAAGTGTGGAGGGCGCAAGCTTTATTTTTACCCATCCGCCGGAGGATTAAAAAAAAACAAAAAGTATGATAGTATATCTGTACCGTAGTTTTTGTGTCCACGGAGCTTTTATCTCTCCAGGGTGAAAAAACTCGGCACGGACACTGACTGGGTGTGCTGGATGTCGACGGGTAGAAACAACAGTTTAACGTGAAAATAACACCCACGTACCTCGAGGTTGTCTAGCAGCCCCGTGTAGTAGCCTCCCCGCCGGTCCGAACCCGTACCACCGGGCGCCCCTCGCCACGCCCCGACCAGCAAACTCCCTCCGGGGTCCGACATCCCGCCTGATGTCGACGAAGATTGCGACGAGGAAAACGCACTGTCGCTGGGAATGCCCCAGCCGGTTCCTCCCGCTGCGTCATACCCCGTTTTCGCAGCTCCGCAGAGCGAAGAATTGGCGTAGACATGTGCGTGCGAAGTGTTCCACTGCACCCACAGATAGCTCCACGCCTCGGGCTGCGCGGATGCCGCGGACAGCGTACGAACAAGGGAAGAGGAAATAAATCTTGAGTAGATGGATACTATCCACGCCTGGGGCTTGGGCTACGCAAAATACCGCGGACAGAGAGTGTGTACCTTTTTTTAGCGTACGGGAAGACGCGTGCGACGAAAGAGGTACTGTACAATTTGTTGGCCAAAATATTTACGGCTGACTATTACAGTATAGACTACTACGGGGGTCCATATTAAATAGGACCTAAGGTACAGACAACAGATATACTTACCTATTCTTACTAACATTATTTGGTCCTATTAATAGTACGCTCCTCAGCCGAAGAACTACCCAATAAGGCTTGTCTAATACGGCATGCCTTATAAGCCATACCCAATAAGGCATGTACCTTATAAGGCATGCCTTTTCGCTGGGAAAACCAAAACCAAGATTACGAATATAACTCGAACAATGCCTCCGATAGGCCACGGGTAAGCCTCCATATTTTCTCGAAACCAGTTTTTTGGGGGAGATACAGACCTCCTATACTATAATCAAGTGGTTATCATAACCTCAGAAAAAAAGGGGCCAGTTATATGCCCTACTGCTGTAGCGCGTGTCGGAAGACGAAAAACATATTGAGTAGAGTTCAGCTCTACGCCACGAAGCCACGCAAATACCGCGGTAGCGTCATTGCAGTAGGAGCGCTCGACAGTGACTCGCGCCGGGTGGATATTTTGTTTACTGTCGTCGACCGTGTGCGCTTGGGGAAGGCATAGACAAAAAACACAACGCACACATGGTATACATGGAAAATGGGATAGGGTAGCGCCGGCGGATATTTGCAAGGCTGTTCACGGGTCGGGTCAAACCTCGCGGGTCAAATCGGGCCGGGTCGGGTAAGGGTGACCCGGTCCGATCCGCCCCAACCGGACCCGACCCGACCCAACCCGACCCGACCCGACCCGACCCGACCCGATCCGACCCGACCCGACCCGATCCGACCCGACCCGACCCGACCCGACCCGACCCGACCCGACCCGACCCGACCCGACCCGACCCGTGAGGTTCGAAAACTTCCTGATCCGATCCGCAGGTCGGGTCGTGATCCATGAAGAACCCTGGGTACTTGAAACTGTCGTAAAATGTGTACGCTGGTGAAAGAGGCAAATACATGGCAAAATCAGATACTTTGGGTCGGTCGGTCGGATGGACGGACGGGGCAGATGCTCGGCTTCACCCAGCTCACAAGGGTAAGGCACGCCCTATACTTGAGGCGGTCGTGTAAATTGGCAACACTCTTTGCTCGTATTTACTGCAGTAACATTTCGTCGTCGCTTTAACTCGTATATAGTTTGGGATTAAAAGTTGCTCTGTTTTCCCTGGCCGCTACCTACTTCCTGGTGCTGCCGTCGGTCGGTCGATGGTAGAGAAAGTGTCCTTCGTTGCCTTTCAGTTGCTCCCGCTGTACCTCCTGCAGGATTTCTCCCAATCCGGGGATGCCCTTCATGTGTCCCCGAATTTGTTTATGAAATTACTGAATACGTCGTGTGAGGTGACAATTACGGGGGAACATAGCATTCAGAACCAAAATATGGTTTTACAACCATAGGGGAAGAAGTGTGTTTTGGGCCCATCATTGGTTCTGATTGCTATAATACGGACCCCTGAAATCGTGCTATGGGAGCGAGCGGAGCTCACGACTTGCTCCACCTCCGATAACATCGTGCACTGTGCTTGGCTCTAAACCGCTAACGCTAGCCCTGATTGCGGCCACCTAGGAACGTTCTCGGAATGACGCTATAAAGAGGCATATATTTGTGTATATACACGATCAACCATTGTGTCGAAGACGGGTAGCCACGGAATAGATCCCAAGGCAATCAAGCGGCATCGAAGGAACGATAAATATCTTCACCCGACCGCTTGCAATAATCTCGCGTTTTGTTGACGGCCATGTATATACGCGTAAACAAATGCGGTGCAAATCACGTGTATCTCCTGCATGTGTCACCATACGAACCATATGGTGTCAAGATATACCTGGTGCCTGGTAACATACATATGGGCACCAAGTTGCGACGAAGCACTACGAGACAGGCCCGACTGCAGGGTGGGCCTGGTATAGAACGCTCGATCACTCACTCGTGCCAGGTACATATGGTATAGCTTGTGCCTCGCTCTGATGCCGTACTTCAGGAAGGCATGAACGCCTTCCTCGCAAATAGAGGGGGTACGGGGATACCACAACACATGGCCCTAGGATGCGGATACCGAAACCCGAAATCGATCCCAGCAGTCGGTAGGGTCGGCTCGATACTAGATTGGCCGCTGAGAGTTGCCAAATTACATACCTCCAGGAATGGACACGACGCAAACCAATCCAGCGTCTCGCCAAGCTTAAGCCGAACCCGGGTTAATTCGGCGGATTCATCGTGCCTAAGAGTGACACGCACAGTAGTACCGCCTGTCGTTCGCCAGTCCAGCAGTCCTACCTCGCGTTCTAGCACCTTTATGACGTAAGTAGTGGACGGAAGGTACGGCGCGTTGGGAAGCATAAACGCACAGGAACACGTGTGTCGGCTTGCCATGGCCTCTGGTTTCGGAGATACCCTACGACACCCACTCGAAGTGCGCGTTTCAGTATTTCACGAGCAACCAAAACGGAAAGAGAGAAAGAAAGAGAGAGACGTACAGAGATAGATAGAAAGTGCTGCTCGTCTGAAGGGCTTACCTCCTTTCGGCAAGTGAGAAAAAAACACAACAACTCGACGCAGTGCAACGTAGCGGTTCTTCGGGGGGCATTTGACACGGCGGGGTAAGTTCAAAATGATACGTCACAATGGGGTACATCATCGGGCCCCTCGCGGCTGCCGTACCTGTGATGGGTTCAGCCACACGCCCACAGCCAGCTCGCCCGTTTCCTGCAAGGAGTTAGGCGACACTTCCATGCACTGCTGCCCCTGCAGCCTCAGAGCATACCCGGCTGCACCAGCGGATGGAGGAAGCGGGGCCTGTGTATGTGACAGAAACGCAAAACACATGTTCACCGGGGGAAAAAAACAAACGAAGGAGGACACAGGAATCAAGCTGCGACCACGGCTAGTTCGGGTCGTTGTCCAATCAGCAGCGGCGGAGATAAGTAGACATAACAACGTACCGAAGATGACCTCAATATTATCACCATAATATGTAGTGGGCCATGAATGAAGATAAGACTGGATAATTTACGATGTAGGCGCGGTTGACGCCTACGGAGGGCACACGCGAAGACCTGTCACAGGCACGGTCGGTAGCATATACCCTTAACCTGGAATTACGCAGTTTCAAGTGCTAACCGAAAATACGTACATTGTCCTCTGCAATGAGCAACTGCTGGCGCCCAGTGCCTCGCTGTTACTATACGAGTAGTGACGGTGTCTGCCCAAGAAAATGTGTATAGACGAAACGGAATGGTTTGGTTTTTGGTGTTGTCGTTACTGCTGTTGTTGTTGCCATTGTCGTCGTTGTGTGCCAACGGTTTTGGAATGATATAGTACAAGCCCAATAACCCCGATCTAACAGACCTACGTTTAATTACGATCACCATCTACAACCTTTGCTTCGGGCAGCCCAAAAAAAAAATGCGCTCGAAGCGCGCGTAGCACAATATAGTATAGCGTAGAACACGAATACTTGTGAATTAATGGTATCCGCCTGAAAACAGCCAGTAGTGGTGCGGCGACAACATCGCAACCCTTGAGCTTTAGAATGGTCCAGGTAGTTCGACTATTGAGAACAACGGCTTCATGTTTCAGCCCAGGGCACAATGTTTTCATGGTTACATACAGCACGTGGACAAATTGCCGGGAAAGAAGCACGAGCGTGAGATTGTAGAATGCGAGGACGGTAAAAAAGCAGAGGGGGCGCCGCACTCCAAGCAAAAAACAGGGTCAGGTATATCAGACCTGTTGTCCCGAATGCAAGATAACCCAGAACAGTCGGTGTGCTAAACAAGCAAATCAGCATGCACATTCAAGCATTGATCATTGACCCGTGTCAATGCACAAGGGGAGAGGGAAGAAGTGCCTGCTTTATAACCCCGGATCTGAGTTACGACCAGGGAGGGAGAAAGAGAAGAAGGGCGAATATAATACATGGGATGGCAAAACAAAAACAAGAAGAAGAAGAATAAGAGTCAACAACGGTTCTCTTCCACAAGAGCTATATCTCGAAACATTAGTCGTGCTTTCTATATCACCTGCGCAGCACGGTACAAGTAGTCGAGCTCGTCCACCGTCAATGCCGTCCCGTACACAAACGCCTCGTCGATAACTCCTATGAAACCCGTGCTGCCATCTGCCGCGCCCGTCGCGCTGTACCCAGCCCCGAACCGCAACGACGTAGCCAAATTTCCTGCACTGTTGTCCTCGGGCGGGGCCGTTGTTCCGTCGGTGTTTACTGTCCGCGATACCATGCCCCCCTGCGGAATGGATGTCTGTGATGTTACCGCAATGCCGTCGACGAACAGCGTCGCATTTCCGGATTTTTGGTCGTACACGGCGGCCACAAAAGTCCACCTGATGGTTCGAAAGGGACGTAGTGTGTCGGGGAAGCGAGAGCGCGCAGGCTGCGAGTCACACACCCGACTCAGGCGCAGAGGAGGCATACGTGTCCGCGTGTATTTGCACGTCTGTGTCGTCTTCGAAAACTGGCAGAATATCTACAATTAACTCTACCACCGCTTGCGTGCTCAATCTAGCGAGTTGGCCAGTATAAAACGTAATTCGCTGGAGAAGAGCGCCTTTCTCCATCGAGCTTGAAACGCCGGTTCAATTAAGGTAACGTTGAACCCACGCTTTGCGAGTGGAGGTATTGTCTGCATTTCATACCACGTCTAATTTATAAATAGCGGAAGGCTCTACCAATTTTGTGATACTCCGAGCAGTATTCGTTTTCAAAACTGCTGTCTCCATTCCAGCAACCGTTCGGAAGTGGATATTGCCGCAACGTACCGCAACGCCAACGCAAGTTCTAGTTTACGGACTGCGCTCCCAGCCTGTCGCCCACTCCCCCCGTAACCCCCCCCCCCACGGTGCATCACGTAGTCTGTATATGGACCCAACGTGCTCTGTCCCGGCATTGTAGGGATAAGAGGGTCTATGGTCATACGACGTCGCCCATGCATGCCATGAGTAACCCCCCCGACGGTTCTTCGTCCCGGAAGGGATGTGTGGTCAATGGTCAAATGACTAAGGCAAGCGACAAAAATGAGTACCCCCCCGACACGATGCAGGTCGGAGAACCTTCAATCCGCACAAGGGGATTGATCGTATCACGTAGTGTTTATATGGTAAGGCAACCACAAGGCAGAGCCATAGCATACCCATTGCTGTCTCCGGAAGCGGCCACACCTAAAATCAAACCAATTAATTGGAGGCTGTCGCAGGTCCGCCTCACAAGTGGTTGTTAGTAGAATGCAGCTCACCCTTCACGCGGCTCGCCTAATACCTCACGGCGCTTCGCGCTTGGTGCAAGCAATGTCTGCCTGATTGGTGAAAACCAGCGTGTTCCATCCCGGCATTGTAGGGATGCGAGGGTCTATGGTCATACGACTACGGCCATGCACGACATGAGTACACCCCCCCCTCACGGTGCTTCGTCTCGAAAAGGGTGTATTCCAATGGTCAAACGACTATTAATAAGGCAAGAATCAAATGAGTACCCCCCCCCCCCGACGGCAATCGTCTCCCCTACAAACCCCCCGTGGTGCCCAATTCAATCACCTTGACAGCTCCACAGGCTGCCCAAGACCGAGGGCTCCGTTGCCGTCAGACCCGGTGCCCAGAGCCCACCCGGTCGTGCCCCCCTTGGTAGCCCCACCCGCCACTTCGCTTCCTCCGCCCAGGTATCCGCGGTGGTCCAAGGCCACGAAACGGCGGGCTTCACCACCGTCATCGCGATCGGTCTCAGCAAAGAGGTACCGGGAAGACCCCCGTCCGACCGGCGAGCTAGACGCATCAAAGGCAAGAACCTGGGGCGTGCGTACGTCAGTGGAACGCGAAAGGTATCAAGGGGGTGTGGTGGGGCTTATCCGTCGGCGACGGGGTGAATCCATGTGCTTTAAAGAGATAACATATAATGGTTGAGTTTCTCGCAAGGGTTCGGCGATGCGGCGATTTGTTTGTCTTAAGTACGAACATGCAACAGAGCATTGTATTTGGGTAGGCGGACACGGGAACTGCAGCTATCTCTGTTATTGCTTTCTTCGTTTACTGCATCTATTGAAAGGTCTGGTGCTTGCAATCTGCATGATCAGTAGTATGTTCATGCAAACTACGGAGGTATTATTCACGCACGAAGTGCCTCACAGTCTAGTAGTACTACTAACAACATTTTTCTCGCGATGTGGACCCGATTTGTTGTGTGTTCGGTCGCTTGTGTTGTTCATTCAACCTCCGTCTTGGACGATGCTACAGCAAGGAGCGACGTGCACGGAACGAAGAGAGTGTGGAAGACAACAACCATGTGCGACTACATAGTTTCCGCTAATATCATTGTTGCTGTTCTTGCGCATTCGTCGACGCCCAGTTTCCCCCACTCTGTGCCTCCTGCAAGCATTGTGCCATACTTGGCCCCATCTTACCTTCACCCAAGCACCGACGGTGAGCTGTGGGAAGGCTCTCGGGCTAACGTCCAAGCCTGGGACGTCAAGATAGCCGTGTCCACTAAAGTAGTAGGCTAAGCCTGCCACCGCGTCGCTGGTTGGAACTCCGCCATGGCTTTCGGCGTCGAAAATATCACTGCAGATATTTAGGTGGCGAATACGAAAATAACGCAAGAGGGGGGGGGGGGGGGGGGTTCATTTTCATGCATGGCCGTAGTCGTATGACCATAGACCCTCGCATCCCTACAATGCCGGGAGGAGCATGTCGGGTTTTCACCGACCAGGCAGACATTGCTAGCACCAAGCGCGAAGCGCCGTGAGGTGTTGGGCGAGTCGTATGAAGGGTGAGCTGTATCCTACAAAGAACCGCTTGTCAGGCGGACTTGCATATGGAGACAGCTTCAATGAGTTAATTTAATTTCTGGTGTGGCTACTTCCTGAGACAGCAATGGGCACTATGTAACTGCCTCCGATGCCTTACCATATCACACTACGTGATACGATCATCCCCTTGTGCGGAGCAAAGGTTCTCCACCCCGCACAAATGATCTACTGACGCCAGCTTTGGTGACCGCCAAAAAAAAAAAACGGCACCCTGGTTGTCTAGCTCACGCAGGAGAGGCGTGTTTTACAGCGTCGTTGCCAACCGACGCCAACCCAACCTATAATATATCATATATTTATAGGGGAGGGGGGGGGCGTACTCATTGTTGTTGCCTTAGTCATTTGACCATTGACCACGCATCCCTTTCGAGACGGACGGGGGGGGGGGGGGAGGATTCGGCGAGTTCGTTTGGATCTACCAGCAACGGCGGTTACACGTGTAGAGGATTACAATCACCTTCGCAGGCGTGATCTATTCTCTTGGGGAGGTGGGGTGTCGAGCCTCACTATCCCTCGTTCTGTCCTCTAATACAACGAATATAAGCATACCATCGACCGCGGGGCGGTCAGACAATTCCGACTTGCGGCTTGTACACACGGCAAGGGGCGAAGGGCAGGGGGGGGGGGGGGGGGGGGTTCTAGCTCGAGTTGGGGGTATATTTCACCAAGCCCCTGCAGAAGCGAACGTATCAGGCCTTTGTGATAACTTCATGAGACGCATGATCTTCTTAGACGCAGGGTTTTGCTACATCATGATGGAGACGCGGGCGATGACGCTTGCGTAGCCCCTGCAAACTTTGCAACAGCCGCGCTTGCTCGAGACTGGTTTTTAGCTGGAGACAAAAACAAAACAAAACGGTGCATTCGTTGTTTGGAACCGCAACTCCTTTGTTTGCGGGGCTTTTTCTTCCCATCAATAGAGCGTAACCTTAAACTCTCGGGTCGTGTGATACCGCGGTCGCCGGTGTGCAACGACAGCTTTGCTTGGCACTCGCCTGCCAGAAGAAAGAGCGGCGCCGTTTCCAGCATCGCCATCGAAAGGGTAATACGCCAACAGGTGTTCCGGCTGAACGAGGCTGTCGCGTGGCAACGCGTGACACGACACAAGGGCACGGGAAGTCGGGCGGGCAACGCGGCAACGGTTTATCAAAATGGAAGGCATCGGTCATGGATTATCACGGTAAAAATGTGTGTTTCCGAGGGAACGAGAGATGATGCGGCCTCGGCATGGCCACTATTAAAAGGTGTTGTCGCTCGACGAGCATGAATATCTCTCTTGTCCATGACACAGAAACTCTGCATATTATACACGTTTACCATGAACAATCGTACCTTATCCCGTTCGAACTATTAATACTGTATATCGCTGATGTAAGCTCACCACTTATCAACGACTACTGGTACCTCGTACAGAAGCATGCACGCGTACTGTTAGGAATCCGCCAGGATTGCTATTAATAGTTTAGTGGCAGGTTGGTCTTTCTGTTGTTCGTAGAGCACTCGTACGTACATGTACAGCAGTCAGTCAGCACGTAGACTTCAGAAGCAATCATATACGCACCTCACTGACATACACACGACACACCAACATGCCGCTGTATAAACCAGCACACAACACGCCAACGTATTGCCAGAACACACGACGAGCCCACCCAATCTCCGTACGATCAAACAGCCCCGTACCGTGGATCCCGTCTCCTCTCTTCGTAGAACAAAGAAGGTATCCTGCATTTTTTAGAGCCAGGGCCGTTCTCTCACCTGTAGCCTTGGCCGTACGAGTCCTTCAACCCGACCACCGCGGCTTCAACCGCTGCGTCGTAGCTGCTGCAGAAGATAGCAAGGCATGCCCCAAGCACTTTGCAACCGAGGTTTTGTGCCGTCGAACCCTTGACCCTTCTCTCCATCCTCATTGCTCCGCTAATTATCGCCAGGCCAGATCTCCGAATCTTCTCGGTTTTTACACTACCGGGGGAGCGGCCTATCGTCCGCTATGTATCCGACCCTCTGGGCGAGCCGCGAGCTCGACGACTCAGTCCCTTTCTCCAGTGGTCTTCTACGCTGTGCAGCTCAACGAAGCTTGAACCATGCAGCTTGGGGGACTCCCCTGGCAGGTTCTAGCAATGCGATGCTCTTGCTCTACCTGTTCTTGCTGTTGCTCTCTTCTTCTTCCACTGCTGTCAAAATTCGGATCCCGTTTAGTCCTTTGGTCGGACGGTAGCAGAGCTGCGCTTCAAGGCTTCCGTGGGAGTCTTATGATATGACTCATCGAAATTCCTCCCCTCTAATGTACGCGCGTACCCTCAGACTCTTGGCGAACCAACGCCCTCTCCCTCGAGGGACCCTCAATCAAACTGAGCAAAGCGCATCGCGCATCAGCATCGCGGCGCAAGATCGTCTCAGATACACATCCCCGAACCCCTTGTGGAATAATTTCCTCTTTACTCTTTACGAAAACCAGGAATGAGAGTTCGGAGATCATTGGGTCGGTGGTGGGTTGAGCTGTTTAGCAGTGAGATACGAGGCTCCCACTTGCCAATAGCGAGGCACAGCAATGAGCGGTGTTGGAGAGAGCGCTCCAGGTGAGGGGATACACGATTTGCCTCCAGCCGACAGCATGGAGGTGGTGGACAGCGCAGACAGCGGTCCAGTAGTCGAGGCAAAGGCCGACATTGGAGCGCAAGAAGGTGCTTCGTCGTGTGCGGCTGCCAGCGAAACTGCCGCCAGTACTGTCGGCACCGGTGCGGACCTAGCTGCTGCGACAGCCAGTGTAGAGGACGGTTCTCCGGGGGTAACGGAAGAGCTCACCAAGGTGAGGCATTCGGAGCTGCCCTCGAGCCCGAGGGAAGTGTGTTGTACATTTTGAACACATGCACTGAAAACTCAAACTGCGGCGCAAATAGCAAATTCCTCGTTCTCTTCTCGAGCATGGATGACGAGGGATGGTGTCTTGTGTCTCCCGTGCGTCGTGTCAGCACTACGTAACCAGTACCTCAGTACCTTGTACCTGATATATAGGAGCAGCAGTAGCAGAATTGCAGATACGAGTAGTGTATGCATCTGGCTACTGTACTTGAAGTGCGTAGTATTTGTACAGCAGCCTCTGCTCAACTTCAGGCGGGCCGGTAGGTGGCCATCATCGGTGTTGCGTTGCCTTCCTTGGTGACCATGAGTGGCACGTGGGTACGAGCGTGGAGGGTTACCTGGTACCTGATAACATGGTTAGGGCTACGTACTCGTAGGGTAGTCGGCGCTAGTACAGCTCTACAAGGCCTGATGTCGGCGCAGCGTGTACGTCACCGGAGTAAGACGTGCTTGAGTGTTTTACACCTGGTACCTCCTATGAACCCATCCAGAGCGCGATAGTCTATGGTACGACAATGATACCAACAGCAGTACCCACGGGTGCCGCGATGGCGCAGCGCCCCTTTCGGAGCGGACCGCACCGGGGTGGAACTACAGCAGTACAACCGATCCAAGGAAATCAGAAACCAGAAGCCAACTGCTGTATACGCCTTTGGTACGATAGTATCGTGTGCCGACAAGTTACAAGGGAGACCAGTAACCAGGGCTGATATCGCTTTGCAATACAGCAGTACATCTACAGGGTATCTATACTTGATACGAGGTACGTGTACCTATGTGCTGATATTATACCAGGTACAAGGTGGGCTTCGCCGCGACGGGCTACCGCCCGCCTGTGGCTCCACGCATGCCCGTGACGTCGAAGCGAGCGAAAACGTTGACCGCCTCGCTAAAAAAACTCCCGACATGCTCCCGAGGGACGCATCCCGTAGATGCTCGTGGAACGCAGGGTAGTTGTGCGGCAACGAGACCGTCAACAAAAAAAGACGCCGAGGCAGTCATAAAAAATCATTACGTATATACGTAGATCCTAGAAAAAAAAAACGAGGATAGCAAGCCTTGCCGGGGCACGGCGCGAGCACGGCCGGGGCCGCCCCCGGCACAGTCGGGGTCGGCGAGCATGACGAGGAAGTAGCGGACCGAGAGGCAGACCTCGTCGCGAGGAAACACGAAAAAAAAACTAAGAAAAATACGGTGTACGTCTAAGAAAGACTGAGGAGCGCTCACAGCAGCACACCACCAACAAACAATGTCGTATTTATGTTTGTGCTGATTTTGACGTGGTGATGTTTATTGTGTGTGTGTCACACCCGGACGCAGGTGACGGTGTTCAACGTGGGCATGCACGCCACCAGCGTCCAGCTGGAGAAGCTGCTGAAGAAGAACGGCATCGCGTACAAGAGGGCCAGAAAGCCGCCGTCCATATCTCACGCCATCCTTACATTCGAGGTGAGACCAGACCCCGAGCACGACCCCTACCCCTACCCCGACCCTAACCCCTATCCAAACCCCGACCCCGACCAGAGCCTGACCCCGACCCCGACCCCGACACCGACCCCCCGATCCCGAACCTCGGCCCCCACTCCCAATCCCCAACCCCGGCGACATAGTGCGATATATATCGCGTCCGTGTGCTGTGCTGCTAACATGACTTCGCTATATGTGCTGGGGGCTATACTGCCGCTAAGCTCCGCAAAAAGCGCGACGTGAACGAACCTTAGGCCTTTTATGGCGTTTTTGCTGCCTGCCCCCAGCTGGTTCCGACGAATGTTGCTGTCTACGAGTGGCCTCACCAGGCAAACTTATAATCAGGCTGTAACGCCCCCCCATCCGCCCTCAGAGGCGGTTCTTAGCAGGATACGCTCACCCTCCAGTGCGACTCGCCCAATACCTCTACGGCGTTTCGCGCTTGGTGCAAGCAATGTCTGCCTGGTTGGTGAAAACCCAACCCGCTCCGTCCCGGCATTGTAGGGATGCTAGGGTCTATGGCCATACGACTACGGCCGTGCACGACATGAGTACACCCCCCCCCCCCACCCCCCCCCCAAGCCCTCACCACGCCCCCCTCCCTCCCACACCTCTAGTCCCCCTACCCCGACCGTTCCGCCGTCCCCACCGCTCCGCCTACTAGGAGACGATAGAAACCAAGACAGGCAGGGACCAACGCACGACCGGCATGGAACAAATTGGGAAGCTCAGAGGTCCCAGGGGCGGCGAATCTGTTGGTATGTACCCGTGCTTGTACGAATATCATATCTTACAACAAACGGCGGGCGAAGAGGGCGGTGGTATGAGGAGGGGATGGATCGAAACGCCCACGTCAGGTGAGGGCTGACCTCCTTCGCTCGATCGCATTGTACTCGGGGTCGGGGGGCAGGGGCGGGGGGGGGGGCGAGGGAAGCTTTCAGGTGTCTGGCTTGGTTTGACGCAATAATTTTACGCGTCACTGCACACTTACGATATTACCACTCTGCATCCTAGATATAACGCACATTTATTACAGTTAATATTTCAATAAAACGTTATAATATATTTTTTTCTTCTTCTTTTTATCCTCCGGCGGATGGGTAAAAATAAAGCTTACGCCCTCCACACTTCCACGTCTCACTGCGTGTCGTGTGTCAATTCACTCCATGCCCCCTCGGACGTATCAGCCCTTGCTGCTTACGACTCGGGAGACTTGAGCATGTTGGCCATATTTCGGGACAGGGTGGTATGTGGTATATATAGAAGCAGTTGTCAATTGTTGAAGGTCCGCAACAGCGGTGGAGGGCACTGCAATTGGGATAAACGTGGTACCAGGTATTTGGAAATATTTGTCAATGGTTGAACGTCCTCAACAGCGGTGGAATTGCTACGCATGTTGACGCGGTCGCCCGGCGCGATTCTTCGAGAGGACGAAAAAGACAAGTCGAGTGCTGTGGCAGCGATATGGATGAATCGACGCCCATTTTATTGGTAGCGACGCTCTCCTCCTGCTGCAAGGCGTGTCACTTTCGTCGAAAGTTGATGTTTCTCGCTCTCATCTTTCGAATTTTGTGTTGTCTCGCCCGGCTCTTCTGCCCGTTTGCAGGAGGAGGCGAAGACGGTGGCTCAGGCGACGGCGTCTCTGTACGGGGTGAAGACCTACGCGGAGCAGCTGGCGTTCAAGGAGCAGACCCTCATGGACGACCTGTTCTTCCGCCTCCCCGCCCTTATCAGGCGAGTGCTGCTGTTCCCCAGCAAATATGTTTAAAAAAATACAGCGTTGTAGGGGTGTACCCGACGGCATTTGTTTCGAACATCGATGCGAGTCGACGAGGGAAGGAAACGCTGAAGTCTTCTCGCACTAAAAATGCAAGGCAAGAACCGTAGTGGGGGGGGAGGGAGAGGAGACTACTTTGTGACCCCGGATCTGAGTTACGACTAGGGAGGAGAGAGAAAGAAAGGGCGAAGATAATAAATGGGATGGGAAAAAAAAAAAAAAATGCCACAACGGACACGTTCTACAACCATCTGATAATTTTGGAACCAAAGCCGGGGACCCCAAGAAGGGTATAATCCCCGGATCGGGAGAACGCCTGCTAGAAGCACAGTGGAACCTAATCAAGGGCACTTGTGCTACACCAACGACCTTCGGCGGCGCGAGAAAGTGGGTAACGGTTGATGAAAGCAGATCATCCCGCCCACCCACAGTTGTGCGCGAGATACGACGACAACGACACCAGTTTTGGTGTTTGTTTTTGTTTTGTACTGGTAGTGCTTATTTTGCCGGAGCAACTCCTCTTTGCGACGAGGTGCCGCGCTGATTGCCATCGAAAAAACGCGCGGGTTGTAGCTCTGGTTGAGAGAGTCTCCGGCAGTAATTGCTACCAGGTATGTTGCAGTGTCGGGTACACGCTGGCCGTAAGCCCGTGACGGGTGCTCCTTTTTTTTGGTGGCGGACCGTCCTTACACGCATTTGGTTCCAAGAATCGACCTGAAATACATGCTACAGTAGCATCCCTTCTTAGGAGAGTGCTGTTGGAAGACTCGACCTGACTTATATTTACAAAAATATAAATCAACAGCTGTGAGATCGAGGATTTGACCTGACTTATATATGGTAGAACGAGGGGTGAATGGAGCCAAAATGGGGTCTCGGTACGGAGAACGGCCCGAAGAACGGTCCGTGTGTGTGCAGTATGAGCCAGTGGCGACGATGGTTCGTCATCGTGAACAGCTATACGTGTATACAGTCATCGCGACGAAGCACATGACACCCTTTGTTGCTGCTTGAAAAAAAACACAGCAATGTCTCTCTGGGATATATCCGAATCATGACGATGATGGTTGTGGCTGGTAGGAGCGCCGACTTGTCACCAATATAGCTGCATACATCGTGAGTGTGTGTGCTGAAAGGTTGTTCGGCGGCAGCCTGCCCCACCTTGTGTGGTGTGGGATGCACCTTGACGGCGATGAGTGACTGACAGAAGCGCCGACTGTACCCCAACATGACTGCCTGCATCGTGAGTGCAAAGTTTGCTCGACGGCGACGACGAACCTCCTCCCCCACGTTGTCTGTAGAGGCAGATAAGGATTTCCCGCTATCATGCGCTGCCTGCGCTGCTGCGAGTGTCACTCGGGGAATCGCTCTCCTCTCGAGGCATGAACTGGGCCGTCTCACCCCGTACTCGCGGTCAAACTTGTAGCGATAACAACAACAACAACAACAACAACAACAACTCCCGAAACGCCCCCATTGTAGGGATGCGAGGGTCTATGATCGTACGACTACGGCCATGCATGACATGAGTAAAGCCCCCCCCAACCCCTTCCCCCGGTCGCCACAAACGCCTTCTAACACGCCAGGAAAGAGTGGGACAAGAGGTACGGAGAATGGAAAAGGAACCAGGGGATCAAGCAGGGGAAACAGCCCGGCGGAGGCAAGCTAACCAGCCCACCCGAGCTGAAGTGCCCCAGCTGGTGCCGTACGTTCAAGCGGCGCAACGGGACGGTGCCCTTCGACGTTTTGCCCATAGTGGCCTCCCCAGAGCAGGAGGTACGTGCTTTGGCGTGGGTGCATATGTACGTGCAAAAAGACCCAACAGGCTCGCTGTTGTTTTGGGTTCCATTCGTCGTTTCGTCACTAGCGAATACGAGTTTCTTATTTACACGGCACCGAAAAATAGGGACCCCCGTTCGAGATCGCCGTGTTTGGTTTGAGCGTGAATCTACGGTACGACCGACTACGGTATACTCTCCGAAAAGAAAGAAACCAGGCCCGGCGTTTTTTTTTTTTCCGACCAATCACGAAAGAACACAACGTACACCATCGCACACAACTTGACAACAGTTACAACATCTGTTGTTAGCAGCCCATGGGATTGCCCAGCATGTTGCGCGTTCAACCTTTTTTCAAAGTCAGTTTTTGGTGGGTGTGGTTATACAGACCTCGTATATGTTGCTTTTAGGAACTCGAGAAAAACTGCTGGAGGTTTCATTTGTTTGCTGGGGGTATTTTATGGTAGTTAGTTAACCAGAAAACGCTACGATACCGGGATGTTTAATGTTTCCCCTGTACCGGAAAATGGCGTCAAACGATCCCCGGTATACCGTTGTCTGGCTAACGCCGTTTTTTTCTTCCTCCGTTCAATGGACTCCCCTATACCCACGACTAATGTCCCGTCCGATGCTCGCACCGACCGCGGCCGGTGTTTGCGCATCTCCAGGGGTACCGGAACAAGTGCGAGTTCACGATTAGCCTGGGGGCTGACGGGCTGGCGACGACCGGCTTTCGTGCGGGACGGTTCAACGCGGATGTGCCGATCACGGTGGAATCCCCGAAGGACTGTCCTCAGGTGTGACGTTGGTATATACAAGTGCTGTCGATGACTGTTGTTGTTGTTGTTGTTGTTGTCTTCACATTAAAAACCGTGCCGGTCTCTCTATCCAGTACCTCCATCGATGACTGGGTGGATAGTATTTTATATATTTATATATATATACATATCAGCTACTGTGAGATCGAATATGTTGTCGAAATTTCCTCAAGACTCTTCTTTGCGAGCTTGGTGTGATTCTTCGATGGTAGGGCCGGAGTGGGGTGGGCCCGTGTGTTGGTTGAGTTAAAGTCGCAGACTTGTTACGAGTATTAGTTCGTAGTATTACGGGCAAGGACCATAGTAAATAGGACCTACGGTACACACAAAAACCTATATATTTCGCTATTTTTACTAACAATATTCGGTCCTAATTACTATGGTCCCCCGTAGTATTAATAGTAGGCTTTACAGTTACATTTCGGTTTCCTAGTTTGCAGGAAGGTTTGTTTGGTTGTCGTACGTGTTGTGTCTTAAGAATCGGTCGAAATCACGAAATATCGTATTAGTTCAATGGAATACAGAACACGCGCGCCCCGACGTACCATGCAGCTTACAGAATTGAGTAGCAACCACTCGATATGTCGGACTCACAACTGACGCCCATGTTTTTTGTAATATTTTCATGAAAATTCCTGGAAAATTCCCAAGAATCGTGCGACACGGGAGCATCATGATCCAATCCTACTCGAACTTTTGCGCTCCCACACTGCTCGTAGGCGGCTTTTTTCTTGGTAGAATACGACCTAAAGTCGTCGAGGTATGTTTTTGCCCACTTTCTCGGAGTCCCTAAAAGGGTGGTGGCTTGAACCCCATTTTGTACTTCACTATTTTTTTGCGGGACAAAAATACTTGGAATTAGAGTAGGGCAACAAATCGCATGTCGGACAGATCATGATCTAGATCACGATCTAGATCACTTTCTCGGGGCCCCTAAAAGGGTGGTGGCTTGAACCCCCATTAGTACTCCACTACGTATTTTTGGGGGGGGGACAAAAGTACTTGGGATTAGAGTAGGGCAACAAATCGCATGTCGGACAGAGCATGATCTTGATCACGATCTAGATCTAGATCACCTGGACCCCCTGACCCACCGTTATGATATTATGCTCAGGATCTATAGTGCCAAGATCCAGCCCAGCAGGCAACACGTGCTGTATGTAGACCGTGCAAGAGTATCCGGCTTCCGCTCGGTTAACACGAGCTAGATCATTCAGACCAGGAAATGTATCTGCCCTGAAAGATCTACCAGGCAGATCGTTATATTTAGATCGTTAGATTTACCAGGTAGATCGTTAGATCTACCAGGTAGAGCGTTAGATCTACCAGGTAGATCTACCATTTGGATCGTTAGATCTGTCTACTAGGTAGATCTTTAATTCGGGAACGGCGATCTTCCCGATGTGTGCAGCACTTGCAGTTGCGTTGTTCAGGGTTACGAGTGCCAATCAACCAAGCTAACCACGCCCGATCAAACATGACCAACCCCCCCCCCCGCCAATCCAACAACCAGGTGCACCGAGACATGAAGACGCTATGCGTCCAGATGGATGCCTTCATGCGGAGCTCGCCGTTCCTTCCCTACGAGGATGTGAGTACCCCCCGATAGAGGTAGCACTTTTTGACCTGAAAAAAAAAACTGAAAGACGCATGCCACGATAGACGTGCACGACCATGTTTTTTTCTGAGCTCCTCACTTAAGGAGCGTCATACCTCACCGAAAAAAAATGATTTTGGAGGGAAAAATATAAGTGCTGCCGGATGCGAAATCTCATGACCGGAGGGAGTATACTCTTGAAACATTATTCGTCACCAAGAATGAAAGTCCGACGAATTTTGGGTGAAAAAGCCCTATCGTTAAAAAAAAACGCTTCAGCCATAAAGTGCTACCCCTACCGTAGCACGCGTCTGAAGGACGAGGATGCTTAACCCAAAATTCGGTGGAATTTCGTTATTCTGTTGCAACATGTATTTGTTTAGTTACGAGCATGGGATTTATTCATCGGGTATGTAGCATTTGAATTTCCCTCCGTTTTTTTTTTTTTTTTTGGGGGGGGGAGGGTGAGGTATAGAGCTCCTTAAGGGATCACACACCCTCAGAAAAAAAAGCATGGTAGCCACCTCTACCGTACGTGGCATGCGTCCGTAGCGTTTGAGACATGTGTCCATGCGTTGGCAACGCCGGACCAGCGTGCCTGTAAGGTTCCCGTAAGGTTCCCGTGAGGTTCCTGTAAGGTTCCCCTGTAAGGCTCCTGTAAGGCTCCTGTAAGGTTCCCGTAAGGTTCCCGTAAGGTTCCCGTAAGGTTCCTGTAAGGTTCCTGTAAGGTTTCTTGGAGATTCCTGGAAGTTTCCTGTCATGTTCCTGCAAGGTTCCTGTAAGGTTCCCCTGTAAGGCCCCCCTGTAAGGCTCCTGGAAGGTTCCTGGAAGGCTCCTGGAAGGCTCCTGGAAGCTTCCTGCAAGGCGCCTGCAAGGTGCCTGCAAGGTGCCGTGGCACTATTAGCCTGTGGTGTATGGTTTGCCTGTGATTTTTTCCACTCGTGTAGAGGTGTTGTTTGCGGGAGCTTGTTTCCACCGTACGTACCGTATACTGTAACCAAGATAACACACCTCCCGCCGGGGTGAGTTTCCGAGCAGATTTTCTGCAAACCCTATACCTTAGAGGGGCCGTGGCTTAGAGGGGCACACACAACCATCAAATTGGTGCCTTTGGAAATATCTCATCGTCCAGATCGTTCCATAGACGCATCGCTTGGCGTTTTGCGCCCTACCTGTCGTCGAGAAAATCAGAGGGGGTGTGCTATCGTATCTCACCGGGGTTTTGCCGTAACGCGCATCATCGTTTCGTGCCTCACTTTGTTTTTTGGTGTTCTCTCAGACGAGCAAGAAAGGCGTGTGGAGGTTCCTGTTGGTCCGACGGTCGGTAGCAGACAACGAAACCATGGCGAAGCTTGTCGTTAACCTGACGTGAGTACGATGCTTTTCTACGTGTGCCGGGACCGGCGTTGTTCGCTCGGTTAGCTAAATATGTTATCAGGTATGCCGTTCATGCACGGTACGTATTAGGGAGGACCACCACCGAAAATAGAACCAAATTCGTGTTATTAATAGTGAAAACAGGTAAATATATGGTAGGTTTTTGGGTGCGCCGTAGGTCCTAGTAAATAGGACCGAATCTTGTTAGTAATAATAGGTAAATATACAGGTTTTTGGGTGCACCGTAGATCCCCTTTTTACTATGGTCCCCCTATGCTGTCACTGCTCTATGTATTACGGGAGACCATCGTAAATAGTACCAAATCTTGTTACTGTAGTAAAAATAGGGAAACTGTATACCAGGTAGGTTTCGGGGTGTACCGTAGGTCCTATTTACCATGCCCCTCCCGTAATCGTACGAGCTGCCCGGGGTTTCGTTTTCCTTCAAAGGCTTACCCTGCTCTTTGTATAAAGCATGCCGTTTTCACGGTAGAAGTTGGCGATTGTTTTGATGTATTGGCTCGCTCGCTCTTCTAGCTGTAGGAGCGTCCCGACTGCAGCACCACTGACGGCTGTTGTACCGACCCAGGCGCGAATTGTTTTAGCGACAAGACGTACGAGTTTTAGTCGTCTTGAATCAATAGTTTACATCTTAAAGCACGTCTTACATCCGGCTTGAACCGTTCTAAGGCGAATGTAAGACGGGCTAAGACGATTGTCGTAAGACGTCGCTGCTGGTCGTCGACGCGATCAGCTAATCGCGCCCCTTGCGCGCTTGTTGTCGCCGGCTCGTGCTGGCTGGATTGCTTGTTTGCTTGCAGGGGGGTGGCGGACTCGGAAGAGTGGAAGAAAGAAGAACAACGCCTGGTGAAGGAGCTGTCGGAGGGGGCGCAGGGGCAAGAGGGAACCCGGCTCGTGAGTCTTCCACACAGCAGACAGATCACGATCTAGATCATCTAAGCCATTTAAGCCATCTAGATCATCTAAGTAATCTAGGTCATCTAAGCCATCTAGATCATCTAAGTAATCTAGTTCATTGTGTCCCCCTCATACGGGATGTACATCCTGCATGAGGACATATAAAACCCGTAAGTGCGCGCGATCGAAGTATTACACCCGGCTACGTAGCAAAGATGAGTTTCGAAGAAATTCTCGATCTCACAGCTGTGTTTTTAGTTTATTTTATTTTATATACTTCGTA